>JAUCMS010000022.1:12805334-12816477 GCA_032357445.1 Enteromius radiatus | reverse complement strand
GTGTGGAACTAATACTCCGGGGATGGTTCCCGCTGATGACGGTCGGAGAGCGCCACAGAGGTCGATGGTGTTACAATCACGTTATAATAAGGGGCATGACATTTCCATCACACACTATTCGGCCAATCACAATGCACTGGATATATCTGGCCATTAAGAGCACACCTTACTTTTTTAGAAAGATAGATGACCCCTTTCAGGAATGCAAGGCTTAGAGGAGAAAGAATACAATACAATGTACAGTCTGTGGAAAATAAAATGTATTTTTTTTTACCTTAACCTACATAAACACATTGCATTACACCAAATACACAAAATTAAGTTCTTTTTAGTAACATAATTTCACTGCCATTTCAGTACCGATTATTTGTGTATCCAATTGGAATCTGTTCTAAATTATTTACTATCTGTGCTATATAGACTGTTCTGTGCTGCCGTTTCCATAGGTGTCAAACTTTAAAGAAGAGTGTAGACCAGGCTGACTAGCAGTATGCCATAATTTTCCACTCGACCTGTACATTGCAACAACACAACATCGTTTCTGCACCAGCTTTTAGTATGTGTCATATAACAATGTCTGGTTGGCACATGGTGTGAGAAAGTGACAAGCAAAAAAGCTATGGGAAATCCGATCATAGCAGTCAAACTGAAATGGATAAATGTGATTTAAACAGGATTTCAAACCACATCTGAATGTGGGTTGAAACGGATTTGTAAAAATCGTATTTCACATGATTTTATTTGTTACACTTGATAAATATGAGCAGATTACAATTGGATATGCATTTGGACTTAGGGTCTGAACAAAGTGCTTTTGTTCATCTATAAGCGTGTCACTAAATTTGTCTTTTCTCGCTGTCAGAGTTTCAGAATGCTGGCTTAGAATGACATTTTGGTTGCCATGGTGATGAAAACAGTTTACAAAGCAGTAACACAGATTTGTGACCTAGCAGAACCAAACCAGCATATGCTTCTGGGAGATTTAAAAACATAGTGTACCCAAAAGTGAAGATTCTGTGATTAATTACTCACCTCATGTCATTTAAAAAAAAAATGTATTATATTTATGGGAATTTTCAGCCTTTATTGGAGAGGACAGTAGAGAGCTGACAAGAATGCACTGGGTAGAGAGAGAGAGTGGGGCAGGATCGGTCCCTGTCCATGTGCCATCAGTGGTTCGACCTTCCTTTTCTGAAGCTACTAGAATACTTTTTGTGTGCAAAGAAAAATATCAAAATCAATATCAAATGAAAAATAATGACTTTATTCAACAATTTCTTCACTTCCATGTCAGTCTTTGACATTCATGACAGTACCACGATACATCTTAATTTATGTTCCAAAGATTTGTCAAAGCAAATTGTCATGAGCTTGAGTAATTTGACAGAATTTTAATTTTTGGATGAACTATCCCTTTCAAGAATAGAGGTTTTCTTTAAAGTTGTATTTTTAACATCATTAATTTGATTTTGATTGGATCTCCAGCTATCAAACTGACTTCCATTAAAACACCATCTAACATCCAAACTTTCAATCAGCTGCTTCACTGAAATTGAATCAGATTATTATTCCTACTTGAGTCGTCATAGCAACGGAACCATACAGTGTCATTAATCATGAATCTCTAATGGCCACTAAGCTGAGGCCTTGTCTCTTCTCCAGCTCAGCAGGAGGCCTGGGCCCACAGTGTGTCTCTCTGCCCAGGAGGGTGGTGGGTGTCTAGGCAGAGGAAGATGAGCTCCTGGAGAGCTGAGTTAGCGAGGTGTAGAGCTGAGCGGCTCTGCAGGAGATGACTGAGATGAAATTAAGTCATTAGTCACATTTATCCATATGGCCCACATTTACCCAAAACAATTTTCACTGGACTGTCTTCAACAGAAATGTTGTAAATGCGTAAATGAAGAAAAAAAACATTCCCACGAGTTACTTGTTTACTTAAAGGGTTTGTTCACCTAAAATGAAGGTTATGGGATCATTTACTCACCTTCATGCTATTCCAAACCTTTATACATTTCTTTGGTTTGGAATAACATGATGGTGAGTAAAACACATTTTTCATTTTGTTGGATCTCTTGTCTTTTATACATTTTGTGTTTTATTTCATAGCCCAATTTTCTGCTACATATTTGCTCATTTCCACCTAACATTATGAGACTATTTCCATACAAAGTTACGAATTAACCTAATGCACAAAATTGGAATATCGAGTTATGAATAAAGCAATGTTTCCATCCAGTGAGTTCAAGAGAACATAATCTTCACTTCAAATTCTTTGCTGCTGTAGGAGTTGTATACAATAATTATATAATAATTGTTGTATACAATAAATTATGAGCTGCAGAGCGAGCAGGCGAAATGAGGTTATGTTATTAACTTATTTTCATAGCCTGATGGAAATGTAGTTCAATTATAATTAAGACGAGACTTTGCTCAAGCATTTTTTAATGAAAAAAAAAAGTATTTCAGGTGCTGTGCAATGAGACCAGTTCCAGTTCCATGCTGTTCCACTGTAAAGTCACAAGTCCTTTTTGGTCCACGTTAAGAAATTCATTCAGTAAAATTAGACATTTATCAGAGGTTTTTATTGTGCATTTTTCCATTTATAACCATCTTGTTGTTACATCTGCCATTTTTTAAATTCCAAACGCACATAAAAATAGTTGGATGGAAACATAGCTGTTGTTACAGTATCATAAAATATTACAGTTTAGATTCTGAAGGTATAGGTGCCATTGTCCCCAAGGCAACAGAGTTCCATGGTAACGAAAGACTCCTCGGAGACCGTGTCTGGTGGCTTTGCTCTTCTGTCTGAGATAAACTGTAAATCCCCACAGTCTCTTAGCTGTACTACAAATGTTTTCAAACTCTCAGTAGAGCCCTTGACAAAGTCTCTGCAGGCCAGATCTGCTGCACAGTATGTTCGAATCAAAATAAACACCCTGACCAAGTCACACCTTATTTTTTTAGTACCAGAATATTGTTTATATAAAGCTTGAAAATCACTTTGGAAAAGGTATGAAGTTGTATTGAGGTTAGGGTTTTTTTTAATATAGTCTACTTTCTACTGAATGCACCTCAACAGCTTTTGGGCTTGCACTCTACAGCCTATTTTTAGAGTTGACATGAAATTGGTTTGCTTTGTTATAAAAAATGATGCCAGAACAATGATTTGCAGGAAAAGAGAAAGTTTTGCTTTGAAAGGTTAATTAAAGCACATTTATGCATTCACTCCAAGCAACTGCTAATTGTGGTTTAATTGGTCTGGCATGTGCAGCCAATTAAATGTGTTTTGCTACTAGGAATAAGTCTTTAATTGGCAGGACAAACACCTGTGTCAGACGATCTCAGTGGTGAGATTATGCTGAGCTCAGCATCAAAAACATATTTTTTTAAACCAAACAAATGTCTGTTGTTGTTGTTGTGGTAACTGCATGTTCAGCAATGCTGTGTCCTATGGAATCAGTGCGAGACTTGAAGGTTGAAGGTCTATTTTAGGTTCTTGGCGCCGAGGATCTGTGGAAAGTGATGGGAGAGATCAGTGTGCCATTGATCTTTGTCATCTCAAACGAGTAGAGACAACTGCACTCCTCTTTGATAATACCACATTCATCTAACGCAGCAATTATCCTGCTTTCTTACAGTTTCTTGCCGTCTTTCACTCAGGCTTTCTGTCAGATCTGAAAATGAGAGATAATTAAAGAAAGATCATTGAGCTTAAAGTTTGTCATGTGAGGCACATTGCAAAGTGAACAGTTTTGGTTTCCTTTTGGCCTTAAAATTTGAACTTGCCATGAAACGGTCTGTTTTCTAAAACGTCTCACCCCAAATTGAGGCTATTGAGGCTTGGTAAGGACCATCTGGCGTCGCTTTTTGAAGCTCAAGGTACTCCTTCAGCATAATTTTTGAATGTGAAGGGTCCTCTGTTGTTTTCAGTTGTTTGGCTTAATTTAGTGGTTTACATGCATTTGTAAAAATGCAAATATCAGTTTTTACTTTCATTGTAGCACCTAACCTCAGCCCTGCCCCTACCCTAAACCTACCCACCTCTGAACAATATAAAACACACACACAGGCAAATATAAGTGCAGTCACAGGAATCTGACATTACAAACAAATCTTGTGAAGCCATACAATGAAGAGAGTAAAACCCCTTGTTTTTTTAATCGCTGAAAATAATCCCGCTCCATTAACGCGCTCACATCTCATTCAAATACATACTCCAGTCCCGTAGAATGATGCAATCGGTCATGCAGATACACAAGAGCCAATAGCATTTCACGAGCAAAGCTGACGTAAGGCTTCTACATTTTTTGAATTTGCGCACAGACTGCAGCAGCACACAGGAAGTATGCGGTGATCGCGTCTTACTTTTACAAATCAATCGTTTTGCCTCAGAAGACTTGGAATATTAAAGGTCCCATATTGTACACCTTTTTGGGGTTTTATTTTAGATGTTGATGTCCTTAAGAATATATATATTTGCCTTTTTAACCTGCCTAATTACTATTCATGAGCATCTCTTCTGATTGGCCTGTTTTTTCTGAGTGACCTTGAGCTTCAAAAAGCGACACCAAAGGGTCCTGACCAAGCTTCAATGTGTGACGAGTTGGGTTGAGACAGTGTTGCAACGTTAATTATTTGTTAATTGTCGAATAGAACAAATTCCGTTCCCTACATTTTTGTTTCTTTTTAATAATCTTATTGGAATGCTAGTCATAAAACAAGATCTGTCACCATTCCATTCACCAGAAAGCTGAAATTCGGTCATTTATTTACCCTCATGCTGTTCCAAAATCCTTTGATTTCCTTTCTTATGTGGGACACAAAAGATTTTTTGCAGAATGCTCAGTGGCTTGAAAAAGTTGATTGTAATTTATGCTATGAAGAAGCCGAAAAGGTTCAAATGACTCATGCACTTTGTTCTAAAAGTCGATTGAGTGGTTTGTAGAAAAACAAAATGATCTTTTGTATTCTGCAGAAGAAAGTCGTACAGTTTTGTAAAGGAAAGAGATTATTAAAGATGGCAAAATTTTAATGTTTAAGTGAACTCCCCCATTATTCTTCTGTCTGTTCATCACATAAACCTATTGTTCGGCCTCAGAAAACTCACTTTTGGTTTTCACTGAAAAATAAAGTCATATGAGTTTAGAATGACAAGAGAGTGAGTAATTGATTACAAAATGTTCATTTTTAGGATTTATTACCCATTTTAACATGAGCATGCCAAACTTTTTCCAAAACAGTTAAGTAATTCTCCGTCTCAAGCTGGTGCCAGGCTTTAGTTCTATAAAGAGAATATTAATTGAAATGTCAGATTTGATCATTCTTCTGCTCAGCTCTACTGTGAAATTATATTATATCTAGTCCTCATTTTATTTCCCCTTTGCATATTCTCTGGTATTTTTTTCTTTCTCTCTCAGGTAAAGGGGATGTGTTTGGTGATGTGTTTTGGAAGGAGACAACTTTGGCCCACTCATGCGCTAACGTTCGGGCATTAACATACTGTGATCTTCACATCATAAAGAGAGAAGCCTTGCTGAAAGTCTTGGACTTCTACACAGCGTTTGCCAACTCCTTCTCTCGAAACCTCATTCTCACCTGCAACCTACGCAAAAGGGTGAGACGCATTAACCTGCATACCTCTCTTGTGTTTTGTATCTGTCTCATTGTGTCTGCTTGGATTTTTTTTGTCTTTTACTTCATTTGTCTGAGTTCAGCTTTATTCAGTCACACTATTTTTACCTTTGTGTTGAAATCTCATGTTTGCAGGCTCTTTATTATTTTCCTCGTCCTCTTCTGGGCCCTGTTGTCTGATCACGTGTTACAGCGTTAATTGGGTGTAATAGTTGATGATTTGACAACTTAATTATTATGTTCTTTTAAGATACTCTGTGATACTAATTAAAGCAGTAAGTGTGTTTAAATGACTGAATTACCCAGAGAGGAATTATGATGATTTCACGAGTTCTCGCTTCCTTATGATAAACAATTAAAGCGTATTTGGCATGCTGTTCAACGGGCGAGCCTGGAGGTCGGCGAACATCAAGCCCGGCTGGTACTCCGCTTGCCCCCTCATAGGAAGGCGCGGATGAGGCGGAGAAGGGATGCGTAACGAGATAAGGAAGGAAGGGAAGCGAGCGATATTTAAGGGGAAGGCTTATGATTTTGATTTGACGAGACGGAATTGGATTAATTAGAAAATGCGATTCCAGCTGTAGCTAATCATGCGTGTGCGCTCCTCCCGAAATTTGCACATGTTGGACATATTAAAGTGGCAGTTCATCATTTACTCACCCACATGTTGTTGCAAACTCAGACTCTGGTTAATCTTCAAAACACAAATTAAGACATTTTTAATAAAACCTGAAAGGTTTCTATAACTTCTGGTAACCAAAATTTTGAAGGTTTTATTAACTATATCTCTACTTGTGTTTTTAAGTTTATATTCTAAGTGTTATTAGTTTGTGATGTTATGAGGGTTAGTATAACTTTTGGGTGAAGTATTTCTTTAAGTCGCAATTTATGAATGGGTTTGTGGATGTTTTTGCTTTCACAATGATTCATTATGTGAATCACATGAAGCTTGTTTTCAAAGCAGCCTTCACTCAAAAAATTAACTTGTCATCTTGTCATCATTTACTCACCCTCATGTCGTTCCAAACCTCTATCACTCTCTTTGTTTTATTGGTTTATAAGTTGCTGTTTTCATACCTGGAAAGAGGATTTACTATAAAAGGTTATCATCAGGGCCAGATTGACCTCTTTTCGTGACATAGGCAAAACAAATATTTGGACACCCCCTTCCATATTAATATACCAGGCCTAAAAATTCCACTGCAGAAGTTAACTTTTGGTCTGTTCCCTTAGCTACTGAAGACTACAGTGTTTTTTGCTTTCCTTTTTGATAATCACAAGTTGAACTAGAGTACATTGAAATGATCTACAGTATTTATATATAAAGAACAGAAAATATAAATGCTTGGTACAACATAAGGGAGGATAAATGACAAAAAAAATCTTTTTTAGGTTAACCAACCCTTTAAGCTGATTGGATATAAGCCACAATTGTCATCAGTTCCCCTAATCGTATTGGATACAGTACAGAGTATAAAGATGTGTCATGGCCGCCAGGGGGATTATGGGTAGAACTGGGTCAGTAGTGTGAAAGAGGGGAAGAAGGCCCGTGGAGAAAAAAAAAGGCATGTATTATGTTGGTGCATATGGAGCAAAGATTTTCTCTTTCTTTCTTCCTCTGTTCAGTTCTCTCCCCTCCATTGTTCAATTGTTATCTTTCTAGTGTCCTCTCATGTTTACACACCCTTCATCTCTTCTCGTTTTCTTAATCAGCAGCCATGGATTTGACTAGAAGCTTATTGTTTGGTGCTTCTCTTTGTATTTTCTCTCTCTTGCTCTTTTCTAAACAATTCCTAAGCCTCACACACAGCCCCAAAAACACACACATTCAAACCTACAAACAACATACTGTGGTGTTTCTAGGTTAATGGTCAGATATGAATAAATCAAAAGTAAAAAAGTATCTCCTCTTGCTTCAGTCATGCTTCTCCTGTTTATCACTTTCTCTCCCTTTCCCTCCCTCCCTCTTTTCTTAATGTTATTCCCTTTTTTCCACCCTGATTGTTCCCTGCCTGCTTTTTACCCTGTCAAGCAGTCTTGTATCAATTTTTTTACAGCAACCCTGTTTTAAGCATTATTTTTGATCATTTTTTCATATTAATAAAGGACAGAAAATGAAGGGAATAGGATGGAATATGATCAGAAGTCAGATTTGTGCTTTAATTAATTAATTAATTAATTATGATTTGGCAGATGCTTTTATTTGAAGCAACTTACATTGCATTCAAGAGATACACACTTATATTTTACAATGGCCAACAATTGATCGTGATTAATCGTATCAGAAAAACCTTTTTGTATACAGTACATGTGTGTGTAATATGTATACTTTTAATATATAAATACAAACACGTGTGTGCATATATTTAAGAAACATGTGTTATGTTTATATATTAAATACATTTAAACATAAAATAAATACATGTAAATATTTTCAAAATATAAACTGTATGTTTGTGTGTCTATATACTTAATAAATATACACAGTACACACACTTGTATTATATTTATTTTGGATGCAATTAATAACCATTAATTGTTGCCTGGCACTATTTAAAAGTGAATAATTTTATTACAATCATTATTTTACAATAATATTGCCAGAAGTACTCTTGACTGTTTATATTTAGCTTCAAAGATTATGATTTTATAAAGGTGATGCTTCATCTTATTCTACCTTGTCGTAGAAATGTCTGCAGTAATATCAGTTTCAAGATATTTTGGGGAATTTCTGAAGTTTTTCACTATTAAATACTGTAGAGGACAGAAAATTAAGGGAATGAAGTGGAATCAGCATCGTGAGTCATTTGAAAAGCTTCATGATTGCGTGAATCAACAGACCAATGAAAAAAGGTATTATATACAAGCAACTTATCCTTATAGTATATATGATATACAAACAAAACGGCAGCTTGGAGAATTCAAAATTCTTCTGTGGTTAAATGAAAGACCGGTCGTGTTTAGTGTCTCTGTAGAGGGAGCCTGGGGGTTTCAACAGAATGAAAAATTTAGATTTCAAACATGTATCTGCCATTTAATGGAGGACAGAGAGAGAGAGGGAGAGATGAAATGAAGGGAACGAAAGAGAGTCATACACAAAATTAGTCTTGCTGGTGTGTTGTTGATTGTGTGTGCAGAGGTGTGAGATGATTATTTTATGGTTTTTAAAGGTTTGTTTAATAATCTCACATGTATACTGTATGTGTGTTTTCTGGTTAATCAGTCAAAGTTTTTAAGACAGCTTGTGGGCCTTCAGGCAGACAGACACACTTCCTCCAGAAGGCTTTTGCATTAATGATGTGACCCAGAATAAGAGTGTGTCTGCCACTAACTTCCAAATTCTGAGCCTACTTGTTTGCCTAAAGTTCTACAGGACTACCGTCAAACCACAAATTAAATTTTCATAAGTGGCATTGCTATCTCAACATTGCAAGCAAACAAAGACATCATTCCTTTTATCCTGTGTAATAATTCATAAAAAAAAAAAAGATCTGTCTGAAATATGGGTTTACTATTAAAAAACAATCTAATATTCATATTTATTATTATTAATAATATTTTAATTATATACACAGGAGCATACACACTTTACAAAAGTATATTGTATTTACTTGATACTAGATGAGGCACAATACGTAAGTTTACTATTACATTTTAAACTATAATTTTATATTAATAAAATCACTGCACGTAGCCTTAAATGTCATGTGGTTTCCTGGAGGTGTTGCTTCATTTGTCTTATTGAAGAAATGACTGCAGTAACTGTGGCATCTTGGCAGAAAATCTGGGCACCATGTAGCAACTGCAGATTTGCGTAAAGGGTGTGTTATTTCCACCGGGAGTCAGAGGTTTTCTCTGGCAAAAAGATTTGGACAGGTTTAGAATGATTTTCTTTAAGCAGTAAATTGAACAGAAGATTGAATCTCATATCTCATCAGTCTGTTTGAGTGCATGGCTGCATTAGATGCATGTGTGTGGCTGCAGGTGACAGGCTGGATTACCTAAACAGCCCTAATGTGTCACCTAATCACCCGCTGAGACTGACACAGTGTGTCCTTCAGTGTGTGTGTGTGTGTGTGTGTGTGTGTGAGGGAGGAGCGAGGGTTGGTTACGGTACAGTGACAGCACCAGTATAGGACTGAAAGAAAGAATGAGAAAAGATATTTAAAGAGAAAGTGAGAGGTGCAGTGTTCCCTCTAAGCAGCATCCGCACACTTCTGATATGTTTTTGTGATTTTGATCATAAGATGTATTGGATTTTATTCACAATTATTTTTATTATTGCATTGACATTTGCATCAACATTTATTTAGTTTATTACTTTCCATTTATTACTCCTTTATAATAGAATAAAAACATGTATTAATAATATTACTCATGTACATACATACATGTCTTATTATAAATTCTTATATTTATATTCATTTACTATTTGTATAGTAATATAATATAACCTAACTGAAGTTCCTAAAGAACTCTAACAACTGGTGCCATTCATTTTAAGTGAATTCTTCTCAGTTCTTCTCTCTCTCTCATTTATTTTCCCTCTCAGTTTTGTCTTAATCTCCATTTGGTCTGTTTAGTGTTCTAATGTGTTTAAGTTTATTCTCTGTAGTGCTAGGACTCAGGGGAGAACAGAGATACACAAATACAACTTTAGACACTTTGTATGATAAATATATGGAAAACAGACAGAAAGAAGTTACACACACACACACAAAAAAAAACAAATGGATAAAGATGAAATGCTCCAATTCGCTCCCCTCAGGCAGATGGTCCCCAAGAGCTCTTACCAAGGAAAAAAGTCTTATCTAATCATGGACACACACAGTGAATCACCCCCCCCCACACACACACACACAGATCCTCAGGCAAGAAGGTGAGACTCCCCTGCCGGTTTCCTCTTTGGAATAATGGCTTCTCTCTCGAGTGCTTCCAGAACATTCTAGAGAGTGAGAGATTGATGGAGGAGCGAACCAGCTTTTTTCAGTTGCTGGCAATAATGCATGAAAGAGACTTGGAGTGATGTGGCAGCTGTAAATCTGAAAGCTTGTGTGTGTGTGATATTTTTGCTGGCGTTATGTCAAGGGAATTTAATTTATTTCTCCACCTGTGTGGGGATTCATACATTTAAGATGGGGTTACGTTGTCTATTAGTATATAATGAGAAGGAGTTATGTGTGTGTGAGCACACCTGGTTTCCTCCTAACTGTAATGTGACAGTAAGAGGGTCTGAAGCATTTGTCAGTGATTCTCAGCAGTAAACGCTGTGGACACATTTTGAGCCAATTACCCCTCGTCAGAGAGAAGACGCTTCCCCACTGCGGGATGGCAGTTTGTGTGTGTGTGTGTCCAAGTTATGTTATGCAATTGTGTTACTAACAGGCTTCTATGTCATTTTAAGTCACTCAAATCTCAATGCTTCACACATGTAATAAACATTCAAACTTGTGGAAAGGACAGACAAGTGACATGTTTAAAATAACTGTATATGTGCCTCTCTCTCTCT
>JAUCMS010000022.1:12793126-12805234 GCA_032357445.1 Enteromius radiatus | reverse complement strand
GTTCAAGAGCAGCAAACTGTCTAATTTCATTGGCTGACGCTGCTGTGACCATGGCGTAGTGTCAAGCTTCAGCCACGTCTTCCGTCAAGCGTTGACGCTGATGCCCCGTGTGAACATACCGTAAGAACTCCAGGGGAGACGCGCTTGAATCCTGCCGGTTCCATAGCGAGAGCGGCGCGGCCAGAGAAATGTTGGGTGCTGCGGTATATTTAATATATTATAAATATTTTTTTCTGCGTGAGAAATACAATGTGTGGCGGGAGTGCATGACAATAGACCGAAATGAGTGACCGTCACGCTCAATGCGTGACACTTGAGAGCCCTGTATATACCATGCCCACCATTGCTTAATTTTTTTTACAAAATTATGTAAATAACAAAAAGGTAAAATAATAAATATTATTCTATTAATAATTTAATATATTTTGCAAAGTAGATATTTCTGATGGTTAAGCTGAATATTCAGGAGCCGTCAGTCACATGATCCTTTAGAAATTATTCTAATATGTTTATTTTGTGCTCAGTCATTATTGGTTAAATATCAATAGCGGTTCTTATTGTCAAAATCTGTTATAAATGGTTCCCTTTCAGTTGGTCACTACAAGGCCAGCTCCCCTGCATGCTTCAGCACTAAAAGTGCAGTCTCTAAAAGAGCAATATGGGTGATCACGTCTTTTTAAAGATGTCGTTTCACCCTTGTGTTTCTGGGTGCGATCATTTCCTGGTGCCTAAGGATGGTCATGATTGCTTGCCTCACGTGTCTGGGCGCTCAACATGCTGAGGATACGTTTGTGGACCATGCATGTGTGGGGACATGAGCTGCACAAAACAGTCCGCTATGTCAAACATGGCAGAGTATTGAGCAAATAACCAAGATAATTGTCAAAGACACAAGACATCATTATCATTACATGGGTAAAGTAATTAAAGGTTTTGTTGGATGGATCTCCATCCCCCAACTCATGACCAGCCTGAAATTCCTGATGAGACCCTTAACCCCTGGGTTTCACAAAATCCTCATATTTCACAAAACTGCTTTTTCCAGACTGAAAATACACTAAACCAGACTTAAATCACTAATATGCATAACTGCATGTTATATGTAATCTACACCTTGAACTATCATGTGTTATTCACTCATTGTATATGTATATTTTGAATAACTATTGAATGGCTTATAGTTTAATAGCTGTGTTTAGTATGGTTTTGCTTCAATCTTCTTGCTTTCTTCCCACCAATTCTTAGTCAAATGTATCATAGTCATGTTATAGAAATCATGTCCAAATTATATTCTGCAAGAGCAGGAAAATTCAGACCATGTGACTGATAAGATAACATTTTGGATTTATGATTTGAGGAGGAGAAATATCATGTGACCAAAGATGATTTTAAAAGCTCAAGACACGATTCAAATTGCGCTCTTAGCCTCAGCTCTTAGCCTCAGCTCTTAGCCATCATGAATTTCATCATGTTTTGCGTTCTTTAAGAGCCGTTCCACGTGCTCCAGTGTGCATGTCTGTCGCCGCCTAGCCACGATAAGAAGAAAACCAATCTAGTCTCGTTACTTTGTTTCTTTACTTTTTACTTTTCCTTTCTTTCTGCTATTTCTGCATTGGTGCTGAGAGCCCTACAAACTGCTTCCTTTGAGCCCTTGCAGTCAGTTGAATTGAAGTTCCTCTTTATGAAAACTCTACTCCTGACTGCATTGGCCTCGATCAAGAGGGTGGGGGACCTGCAGGCATTTTCGGTCGACGAGTCGTGCCTTGAATTCAGGACAGCTGACTGTACTGCAACACTGAGACCCCGACCCGGCTATGTGCCCAAGGTTCCTACCACTCCCTTTAAGGATCAGGCGGTGAGTCTGCAAGCGCTCCCCCAGGAGGAGGCAGACCCAGCCGTAGCCTTGCTCTGTCCTGTATTGTATCCATGCATTGCGACATTATGTGGATAGAACTCAGAGCTTCAGGACCTCAGATCAGCTCTTTGTTACAGAGGACAGCAGAAAGGAAAGACTGTCTCCAAGCAGAGGATAGCCCACTTGGCTTATGAAGCACAAGGTGTGCCCTGCCCACTACGGTTACGTGCTCACTCCACTAGAGATGGGTCGAACCCTGTTGAGTCCTTCAGCACTCCGGCGGCCAGATGTGGTGGAACATTTGGCGCCAGGCCTTTCAGCTTATGAACTCTTGAAAGCTACTGTCAGGCTAGTTGCCCGTATGAGTGGGATTCCATATGTGTATTCTACAGTACACTTACTGGGACTGTGTTTTCCTAGCAGACTACGTTCTGCCATCTCTAGACGATGCAGCCTGAGCCGTCTCAGAGAGCCCTGTTCTATCGTCTACCTTTATAGCAAGGTTTAGGAGGCCTACACAGGGCACTGGAGGGGGGCAGCTCCTGTGGCGCTTTGGTAGGGATCCCGATTCGTCGGTCACAGACATGACTCGTAGTGACCGACTGCAAGGGAACGTCTCGGTTACGTATGTAACCCTCGTTCCCTGAAGGAGGGAATGGATACATCACATCCGTCGCTACAGCCGCTGTACCTCAGCTGAGATGCGGATCCTCGGCGAAAACATAAATAATGTATGCACCAGCTGCTCACTTATACTCACACAGTGATCATTTGTAGCTGGATGCAATCAGTGCATGCCAATGCCCATTGGCTTGATTTGTTACACGCAAAATAGATTGGTCTCTCTGGCGAGATCCTGATTCGTCAGTCACCAACATGAAGTCTCAGTCTCAGGTTACTGTACATACAGTACGTAACTGAGACGTTTTTACTGCTTAATGTTTTAGTGGAAAAAATGATAAATATTTTTTATGGATTCTTTGATTACAAAGTTCAAAGGAACAGCATTTATTTAAAATTTAAAATAATTTGTAGCATTAAACATTTTTTAACTCTTTTAAAACTAAGCAATTTATTACATTTGTTCCTTGTTGAATAAAAGTATAATTATTTTAAATAATTAAATCACTTACACCAATCTTTTTAATGGTAATGCATTACAATAAAAAAAAAGTAGAAAAGTATTTCAACATAATAGTAAGAAATAGAGAACTAAATCACCAACTAGAGGAATCAAATCACAATTGTACAATAAAAAAACAAAGATTAAAACTATATTTTAATGTGTCTCATCCAAATTAGTAGTTGTCATAAAAGCCTCACTAAGTAGCTATTTCTTAAGATGCTTTTTCAAACATGTTTACAGAGGTAGACAATCTGATAGATATTGTTAGATTGGATATATGATGTCTGTCTTACGGTTGCTAGAGTACTTTAATTGCTCCACTGACCTCAGCACTCATATGCGTCATAACAGCTTTTTAAATTTTTTTTTAATCTCTTGTTCTCTTTTTCTGTTGACAGTTGCAGGTGAACACACACCAGTGCACAAATCCTTCACTCTGTTGCTCCAAGATCAGAAGTAGAATCTTAAAATAGCCATTCCAATATGGAAAGGATGCTGTCAGAGAGCTTTAACACTCCAAGAAAAAGCATGTGATGTGCATTGTGTGTGATATTCCTTGAGGGAAGGACAGTCAGGTCAGCCGCTGCTGCCTCTTGTTTAGACACAGTGAGATGTTAAAGCCCTTTGAGATGAATGGGAGTCGGTCCATTTGAAAATTTCAAACCGTATCATTGCATCGGATCCGTAAAGAATGTGATAATAACTCTGACTCAGACCGAGGCTGGAGTTTATGAGTTTATAAAGGCCTCTTCTTCTTCCTCTGTCTTCTGATATGAAAACATTTATAGATTTGCATGTAGATATTTCAGTTTATGCGGTAATTGTTTATACAATACTGTATGCCTTCTGGCAATGTTAATTTCTCTGATATTACCATATGCATTTCACAAATCTGAATATGCATATTACAAATTTGCATTGTGTCCTTTCCGCAACAAGGTACATGATTACAATGTCATAATGCACATTATATAATCTTTTGCAGCAGTCAATGTCATTTACTTATTGGGAAATACATTATTGCGTTTACTTTTAAGCCATAGTACTAATTATGTTCGTGTTTTTGAGAGGTTTAGTTAAGTAGAGCTTGTCTCTCCTAATCACTCACATGCTCTTTATGCACTAATTGCTTGGTTTATGTCCACTTACAACATCATGAAAGAGATTCTGCCCTAATTTTAACCTTTCTCTGAGGACTCTTGTCACAGCACAGGAGGTCGGAAAGAAGAAAGACAGAGAAAAACCAGTCAAAGCGGGGGCCAGTCACTAACTGTCCATGTGACAGACTATAGAGGAGTCCCTTTACTTCAAATCTTTGTTTTTTTGCTTTGTATGTTTAAATTGATTTTGACAAGCCACCAGATAACAGTCCCAGCATCCCTGTGCTCCCTATGGCCAGTTCATCCCACAGTTAGCGGAATCAAATTTACTGTGTTGTTTATAAAACTTGGTTTGCAGATGTGTTGAAAAGGCAAGCAAGCAATTACAGCTTTGAAAGGGGTCAGAAGGAATAGCTTCTAATGAGCTTTCATTTCCTTGCTTTATTAAAAAAACAACACAAATACCCACAGTTCCTTCTGTGATTGGAACTCATTAAATAACCTCTGTTGGTTTTGTGTGAATAACTCTAAGCTGTACCAGGAACTTGTGTGTGTCAGAGGAAGGTGTGTGATCTCAAACGAAGCCTCAGTGGGACAGAAAATGTTGTAATGTTCAAACAGATGAATGTTCAGCTCTGGTTTTGCTGACTTTCAGAAAAAGAGAATGACAGACGTTCTCTTTCTGTGAGCTCCAGTGTCTGAACTAATCCATCAGTTTTGTATGTTTGTGTTCAGATTTAAGAGTCGAACACACTCAGTATAGATTCTTCAGAACAATACAGATTCTTTAGAAAAATAGGAAAATGGGTGAATTTGTTCCTATTCCAGTATCCCAGATAGATAGATAGATAGATAGATAGATAGATAGATAGATAGATAGATAGATAGATAGATAGATAGATAGATATGGACTGACACAAAAAGGTAGCATAGAAAATATTAAATATTACATGACCTGGTGGTCAATAATGATTTTGCATGAGTTCCGATATGTGTTTTCTTGATCATTTTGTAAATGTAAAAATATCAAAGTATGTTTAATTGATTGTACAGAATAAAAATCTCCCAAAGTAAAATTTAATATCATCAGCTGAGCTAAGTGAATCATCCATCACCATAAATTAGTTTCAGTAAAGAACTTGATGATTTTCATGTGGTGAAAAAATTATAAAAAGATGAGATCTGAGAAAGGCAGGAAAAAGACAAAGAGGGGGTGGAGAGAAAAACAGATGCATAATTTAAGACTGAATCTCCAACCGCATGTATTCTGTGGGCAGACCATGGCAAGACACAAAATGGAAGCTTTAGTGTGACGGTGGGACAAGAAGATAAAACATGTAACATTTAAATCTCTCTTTCCCAACTCGATACAGATTTTCATTAATATTACATGTTAAATGTTTCATTTTTATGTTGGGGTATGCACTTATTTTTGATATTGATGTTACTATTTTATGCTGAATATTCAAACATTTTCAAATAGCTACCATTTTTGTGATTTATGATGTTTAAATAGAAAAGGTGGTGATAAAAATTAGTAAACAAATTATGAACAATAGATTTTCTCATCATTGATATTTATCATTCAAACAATTAGTGTAACAGGCTCCTGCTTCGAATGAATTCAGCAATTCCAGCTGCAGTGTTGAACCAATTGCCTGTTATTTGTCTTTTATGGACAACCAGCCTTTTTGTGGGACTTGAATGAGTTAGTGACATTGTAAAGATGCCATATTAGAAATCACAGTCTTCGAACGACCGAAGTCTCTAGCTATGGCTGCTATTATCTGTACTCTCTTGCAAAGTCAGTGAAAACTAAACCGTCAGTTTAAGAGAGTTTGTCATATAATGAAGAAAATTTGTACAAGATAAACACCAAATAAAGTATTCTCTAATTCTGATCAGTATTCTTATTTAAAGTCTTTATGCTGCAATTCAGGATATATAAAACTCGTGAAATGTGTTTAAAAACTGCACTTTTACACCTGTTAGGATAATTTACTGTAAAGCAGTGACCTTGAAAATTAGGAACTTGTAGGTTTTTTCGATTTTTATCTCCAATATAAATGAACATTTTGATGATTCCAAGATTTTCATAGTTCTAACTGATGGCATTTCTTCTCTCCATATCCAGTTTATATTTCGTAAAATCATCGATGTGAAGAAGGAGGAAGAAGAGAGGCAGCGCTCAAAGAATGAGGTTCCACTCACCATTCCTGTGGACCACCCGGTCCGAAAACTTTTCCAGAAGTTTAAACAGCAGAAGGAGCTCCGTAACCAGGGCGCTTCGGCCCAGCTGGACCTAGAGAAGAATCAGCAGCATCTACAGCAGCCCACACGGGTGCCGAAACCTCACGCCTCCATCATGCAGAACTCACTGCATACGGTTCAGAATGGGTCCACCAGCAGCGTGGTCACCATCTCCCAAATCACACCCATCCAGAACTGCCTGGCCTACCCTAAAGTGGGCGACTCAGTCAAGCAGAACAACCACGACATCATGGAACTCAAACCTGCCGTGGCCAGCGGTGACCAAATCGCAAATCGACTCAAAGTGAATAACACTACCCGGACCAAACCTGCAGGAACAGCCCGAGGCTGGATGAGACTGAAAAACAACATGGCTGCCCCAGGTTCACCTCCAGACGACGAGAGGAAAGAGGGATTGAACAATGCAGCTAAAGCCCTCTCCATGGAGCGCATTCCACCAGAAGTCAAAGTTCAAATAGAAAGTGTGGAGGAGGTCGGAACATCCAGGAAGAATTCACTCCGCAAAACGGACTCTTGGGATAGTGGCTTGACTTACAGCGACCAGAGACTGGATAGGGTTTCAGAACCACAGAGCCCTGTTCCTGGAGGTGGTGGAGGAGAAGGACCAGCCCGGGATTTTTACCCCAGTAGCGAGAGCTCATTTCAGGCCTCTCTTCAGGAGGCAAGGCTGGAGCTGAGGACAGAGATCCAAGCTCTGAACGGAAGGATGGCGGCTTTAGAAGAACGGGTTGGACAGATTCTCAGACTGCTCTTAGAGACTTCAAAGCCCACGTCTAGTGAAGACCCAACCCCAAAAATGCACAGACCCAAACTCAAAGCACAAAGCAGCATCCCAGTGTCCACACTCAGTACACCGGACTCTGAAAAGGATGAGAGTTTGCCATAGAAAAACAGACTTTGCGTTCAATACGTTTTGACATGGAGCATTTGTAGCATCACTGGGGCTTTGGTGCATCCAAATTTTGCACCTGTACCTGCAGCTTATATAGGAAAGGCCAAAAATAAGAGCTTGGGTTGGTTTCTAGCTACTGATTTCTGAGGTTACATCTGTATGGGAACAGGAGTTGGCTTCTGGATCTAAATAACTGCCAGGAACTCTAATCCCATCAGAGTGCAGTGGAATGTACTGAGAAATACAAAAATATGGGGATTTTTAGTTTTATTGCTTTTTGATGTTCAGTCAGCACTTTTTTTGCACACTGAAGTAAAGCAGGAACAATTGTTTTTTTCTCTCTCTCTCTTTTTCAGCGTGAGTTTGTATATATAATGCATGTCCAGCTGGGTTCTGGCTTGCCAAAAATGTACAACCCTGTCTATACAACTGAAATGTTATTTAAATGCTTGTATATTATGCAGTTAACTGCATGCAGATCTACTTATTCTTACAGAATGCTTATTTTCAATGTGTAAATGAAAGAGACTGTTGATTGTCTTGATATCACCATAATCTCCATTCAGGTTTTTAACAAAATGTAGCATGGCAGATCACTGAGGAAGAATGTGTTTTGTTTGAAACATTAATGTATGCATGAATGACTTTCACAGCACTCAAGAACTTTGCCTTAAAGGACCTTAACATCACTCTTGAGATAAAGCTGAAGAAAAAAAACTGCACTTGTTGTCAGTGTGGGACAAGTCTGTTTTTTTGTCTGTCTTTCTATACATTTGAACTTATATGTCTCATTTACATGTCTCAGTTTTCTTTTCTTTTTCTTGGGCAAGGATTTTGGAGCGTGTAGTATTTTATGCCCTTCATTTATGTTCCACTCAATGTTATTGGGTTTGTTTTATTTTAGCATCAGTTGCAGCTCATGGGCCTGAAATGCAGCGTCACCACTGTATATCTGTTAATTGTATTATATGCAACCTTAATAAAAAAAAATGGTAAATAAAAAAATATAATTGTAAAGGTAAACAGCAATGTTTTGTTCTCATATGAAAGGTAACATTATAAATGATATTTATCTCTCAAATCAAAGTTTCTTATATTAGGACTGGAAGGCACATGACACATCTGGGTTATTTAACCTGATCATCTCTTCAGCAAAATAAGATCACTCTGCAGATTAGGACACCACAATGATAGTGAAAACCAAATCTGAAAATGTTCTTGAAGAATGATTGTATCCTTGTAACAGCAATGTTGTGTTTATTTCTTCTGAGGTTCACTTAAAAAGCTACCTTGTACATAGACACACACATACATATTTTGTGGCCAGGAAATTTATTAAATTAAGTCTTTTATTCTGCACGGATGCATGAAATGTATTAAAAGTGACTTTTACAAATTAAAATTTCTGTTTTAAAATATTGTATTTACTTACAGTATACATTTTATTTACTTAAAAACTTAATTTTTATTAAAGAATCCTAAAAAAATAAAACAAAGTTATTGTAATGATGGAGATGGGGCGTGCGGATCCAAATGCAAGCTTTTATTTCAAACCCGTGGTCAGAACAGGCAGGGTCAAAAACAGTGGCAAACAGGTATGACGCAGGCAGAGCATAAGGAAAGTCCAGTAGGCTAGCAGGGTCAGTCGAGGAGAAAACTGTATCAAAAGGGGCAAGACAGAGCAGAAAATTCAATATCAGGGCGGAGGTCGATACACAGTGAAACCACACAGAAAACAAGACTTTCTAGGAGATTAGCTCGCAATACTCAGCAGCTAGGCTACAAACACAGACAGTTTTTAAAGGTGAGACAAGTTAACAAGGGGGTGAAGCCAATGAATTGTCATGGTAACTAATGGGAGCTGAGAAACAGGTGAGCACAGAAACAATAGGTAACAAACATTTCACAATAAGAGTCCTTACACCAAGACAGAGAAACACAGACAGGGGCAGCACTAACATAACAGTCTGGGCCTCTGGGGTGGCGTGCCCTCTGATGGAGTTTGAGTTCAGTCCAGCTGGCCATCATGACAGTTCACGTACACGTACATCGTATAAATTGTTTCATAAACATTTTTCATTCATTTCTTTTAATAATTTTAATCATAATCACATTTAATGTCTCTTTGTTTCCAGGTAGCAGATGGTTAAATGTACCCGTAATAGTGTAGCTCTCTGTATTACGGTCCTGCTGGTTTGATCCTGTTCTCACAAAGAAAGACAGATGAAGCTCTCGGCTGAAGTCAATTTTCAGGTAACGGTGCTGCAGCTTGGCATCAAGCCCTTGAGATTCTGTTATTACAACCCATTTGTCTCTCACTCTGTCTTTTTTTGCTGAGCTTGCTAAAGATCTGGGATTGGCCTGGTTTTAAAATATCAGTTTTGTACTTTTATGTTGTTTTATGTACTCTCGCACACATAAATATTGTTTCACAGATACAAGCCCATTTCAGTAGTAATGTGTGTTTGCGAATGTAAAACAAAAGACTGTGCTGTATTGAATATAACATGTGGTCTGCCTTCTGCCCAGTCCCAGTTTTGCTTGATCTCAAGGTCTTAATAAACTTAAGCCTTAAAATGCTATTAAGCACTGCAGTATATAGGAACATAAGGAACAAGCCTGGATGAATTGTCCAGTGATAAGATTTGGTTATCACAAACATTTACATTACGATTTACTTATTTATTGACCTTGAAATAGTGCAGATATAAATAATAATTACAAAGACCAAAAATGAGTGAACAGAAAGATGAGAGTGTTGTGTAAGACGACTGTACAGTGCTTCCCATAATTCTCTCTCTTGCTTATATTTAGAAGCTCATTTGGTTGGATCTGTACCTGTCAGCTGGATTGCCTGGAGTTGTTTGAGCCTGTCTTGTTCATAGGGCCAGATTTAGAGTTTGTTTAGTTGACAGTTAATTGAATGGAAGTGATTTGACAGAAGGGTAATTTTGGCAATTAATCTGGGACAAAGGTAGCATTGGGGGAGGTTTGACATTTCTGTGAATGCTGGTGAATATTGTACATGCCAAAATTACCGCAGCAGCAAAATCTCTGGGAACAACGTTGATTTCTGTAAGAATTACAGTATTACTGTTACAGCTGTTTGCCAGTAACTTACTGTAGATTTAAATGTATGTTATTTACTGGCAACAGTTTGTTCAAAGATAAATAGACATTAAAGTCTTTATCTTTACAGGACAAATTAAATAATATTACAGCCTCATGCAAAGCATTTCTGGGAACCAATATCAGAACAAAATGGAAAAAGGCTTTCTGGTTCCTTGTTTATGTTTAAATGTTCATTTATCTTTGAACAAACTGTTGCCAATAAATTTGATAAATATACATCTACAGTAAGTTACTAGCAAACCAGCTGAATAACTACAGCCAATTTTTACAGTGCAGATTATGGCCCTATACATCAGCCTTTCTTGGAGGCCTTCTCTTTTACCCCCACACACGGTTTTGCCAAGGAACTGAAAATGGGGGATAAATAGCATCTTGTAACTAAGATTTAAAATAACTTTATATTGCATGACTCATTAAGAAATTGGTTTTACCATCTCATTGAAGAAATCACTCTTTTGAAGAAATTCTTTTAGTAAATTATGTTGTGGACATTCACCACGTTTTTAAAATAATTTACAAAAATAGTTTGGGAAAATACATTTCCAAAGTCTCTCATCCTCAACCAAGCTGCATTTATTTGATCAAAAGTACAACAGTAATATTGTTATCATTACTGTGATGTTGAAGCACTTGAGTCGTCAGGATCCATTTGCAAGCTTTTTAATGATAGTAGAATGGTCAAACAGGCAGAGATCGGTACACGGCGGACAGTAACAACAAGGGCTAGGCAGTAAATCGTAGTCAAGGAACAGGCAGAAAGTTCAGGGCAGGCAGCAATGATAAACAATCCAGTAAACAGGCAGAATAGGTCGGGGCAGGCAGAGAGAATCAGAGTCCGTATAAACAATCCAAATGGCAACAGAAAATCAAACCAGAATAACGCTCGGAATTATCACACAAGGTAAATAAGACTTCGCGAAGAATAGTGCATCCGCGCGCTGCTTATAAAGGCTAATAAATGCCGAACACCTGGTGGTGTGATCGGCCCAGGTGCGTGGGTAAAATGAGTCCGGGGAAAGTCAATACTCCGGTGAAGGTTCCCGCTGCAGTGAGCCGGAGAGCGCCACAGGCGCGACTGGTGAAATTTACTTAATTATTTAAGTAAACGTATTTTATGGTTATATATTTTAAAAGGAAATAGTAAAGACATAGTATGTATATATAGTATTATTTTTGATAACTTTATTATTTTATTTTATTTATTGAACAACAGCTGCCCTAATTTAAAGTATATCAGTGTCGCAATAATAGACAACGTTTATGTCCTTTTCTTGTCAATGAAAGTAATCTGCACACATTTGTGATTGTGCAGCTTAATGAAACTGTATTAAACCCTAAATGTAATTTCCAGCGCAGAATCTGCTGAATTTGACCTCTGAGGCGTTACACACTGTGTTCAGGTTTATAATGGAAAAGGTAATAATTATGTGCATCTGCTACTCAATACAATGCCAGAATCGAAGAGGAGAATGTTTTCTCATCATTTTCAAATTAGTGAGGTTTTAAATAATTTATCATGCTGGGACATGTGAACTCACAGTAACATAGCATTCAGAAAAACTAGTCTTCAGTGCAGGATACTGAGAAAACGATGTATTCTCATTTCACTAGTTCGAGCTTTCTCATTAATTATAATGGTAAGGATTATAATAGTGAGGATGCTGAAGGTATAAGCGAATTTGGCGAGCTGTCCGGGGAGCGAGCCGGGAGAACGGCAGGCTCCGAACCCTAG
>JAUCMS010000022.1:12766137-12778716 GCA_032357445.1 Enteromius radiatus | reverse complement strand
CAAATGATGAGACACGTGAGGGACAGGCATGAAAACACACAGAGAGCACATGGACAGAATAAACAAACACAGAACACACCCACGGCGTGACATGACTAGGTTTTTGGCTGATTTGAAACTAACACAAGCACAATCTATTACAAAAACATGAACAGCGATTTTGTGATAACCAAAACCTACCTTCATTTCAGAGCCGGGAAAAAGGAAGAGGGACATTTCAGTACAGAACAAACATTGAGAAAGGTCTAGCATTCCTTAAGAGGAAATCGGTAAGATGTATCAGATTGAAAAATACTCATGGATAAATAGTAAATAATAAATAAATAACTTTTTTTAAATAAAAGTTTGTGTTACAACTACATTAATGATTTTTATTCGTTTTTTGTTCAGGGATTTTCTGTTCCCAGTATATATGCTTTTTTATAAGAGGAGTTTTAGGGTTACCGTTGTTGTGACGAGTGGAGCTTAGGCTAAGCACAGGCTAATGAAAGTGAAGATTGTTCTGTGCTACTTTGAAGAACAGTCTCATTTTCAGCTGTGTGGAGATAAAATATCTATTACTTTATCATTATTTTTGTCCTGCAGATCAAACTGGTCAACATCAATGTCTCTGACATCATGGACGGGAAGCCTTCCATCATTCTGGGTCTCGTCTGGACCATCATCATGCACATTCATGTAAGTTTACTGTCAAAGTCTAACAAAAGATTTGGGTTCCCTAGTGAAAAATAAATCTACTTAAATATATTTGAATTACATTTATTTCATGCTCAGTATACTACAAATACATTTTCATATTAATGGACTTAATAAAATGCCATGCAATTGTACTTTTAGTAACCTATAATGGTGTACTTAAAGTCTGCTAAATTGGAACAAATAACTTTGTATTTAATGCACTTTAATTGTACAAAAGTACTGCTCAAGTGCAATTAAAGATATACTTAGTGTATTTGATTGTGCTATTGCAAGTATACTTTAGGTACACTTTAAATATTTTGCATTTAAAGGGCAATCTTACACAATCCTCATTAAAAGTGACATAAACACGCATTTTAAGCTTATTAATAAGAAATATGCATTGTGAACAAGTAATACTCCAAATAAAGTTGAATAAAAAATAAATTAGTCGAATTATCTGTCAGTAAATTTGTTAATAGTATGAAATAAATATATTTTAAATATATTACTTTTTTATATTAACCATTAGATTTAAGAAGTCCTAATAAAGTGTAATAATATAAATAAAATATATATAAATGTCCTACAAATATACTAAACTGAGAATGATTGTCAACTGTGATTTTTCTGTTTGTTTGTTTTTTTTTTTTACATTGTTTAGATCGAAGAGCTGGCCAGCACATTGAACTTTAGTTCTCGTCAGTCATCTCTGGAGTCACTGGCGAGTTTAGACACACGGTCGACCAGCAGCAGTGCCTGCAGCAGTCCAGTGCCACCCCGTGGTTCACCCCTGCATGCCCGTTTCCGCGTATCTGCCAAGAAAGCCTTGCTGCTGTGGGTCAGAGAGCAGTGCCAGAAGTGAGGAACAACTTGCTAGAAGGGTTTTCTTAGGAAAAGTAAGATTCAGTTCTATGAAACCAATTACATTTCTCTGTTTTTTTTTTTTGTTATTGTTTTTTTACAGGGCTGGTTGTACTCTGAATGTGAAGGATTTTAAAACAAGCTGGAGAAGTGGTGTAGTGTTTCTGGCAATACTTCATGCTCTGAGACCGAATATAGTGGACCTAACCAGAGCTCGAACAAGAACCAACAGACAGAACCTAGAGGAAGCTTTCCACACTGCTGAAAGAGAACTTCACATCCCCAGACTACTAGATCCAGCTGGTGAGTGTGTGTTTATGCCATGTATATATATATATATACTGTGTTGTTTTGTGTTATGTATGCAACAAGTAATGATACTTTTATGCATTTGTTTTTTATATGACATACTCATAGAGGAATGCTGTATTTGTATTTCAGATGTTGATGTTAGAGATCCTGATGAAAAGTCTATTATGACTTATGTTGCTCAGTTCCTGCAGTACTCTAAAGATGCTTCTGTTTCTGACGAGGAAATGCAGGTTAGCCACACACATGCACACACAAAGTGACTTTTTATGCTGTTTACAGTGACCCAAAATCTGGTATTTCACACACGTAGGCCTTTGCCATTTATTTATTTTTATAAAAATAATATTTTGCTCATATGAGTGAGCACTATCGTCTCAAATATACAAGTCAGGAATAGTTCAGCCAAAAAAAAATCTAAGTTTTTAATTTGCATTTTGAATTGTAATCAGTTTTTGTTATCACAATTAGAAATTTTCCACAAATCTTGCATCCTTGGGTCTTCTTAATACTGTATAAGTGGGGACACATACAGGACGGTATGCCTTCAACATTTCATACTGCAAATCTAAATGTAAATCCTTTAACATCTGTTTTTCTTCTTCCTCTGTTCTCTTTTTCTTTCTGTTTTTTAAAAAACCTCCTCTCAATGGTGGTTTAGTATCTCACTCCTCCTCAGCGCCTCTCTCCTGTCAATCTACCTTCAGACTTTACTCCTTCT
Source organism: Enteromius radiatus (assembly GCA_032357445.1). Classification (NCBI taxonomy): domain Eukaryota; kingdom Metazoa; phylum Chordata; class Actinopteri; order Cypriniformes; family Cyprinidae; genus Enteromius; species Enteromius radiatus. The sequence continues at coordinate 12,776,144 of JAUCMS010000022.1, read as the reverse complement.
ATAGCTGCATCACCTTTAAGACAGGTACTTTTATCTGCCTGTATCTCTCACAGTTTTTTTTTTCTTTTTGAGGTTTTTAAAGGTGTGTTAGTTGTTTTGTTACTAGGATCATTCACAAATGTCTATGAAAGGTTAATTCCGACTTGTTTGGCCTGTTGTTTAACTCCAAACCAGTGTGTGAGTAAATACACTGTCAAAAAGGCACAAAAGCTGTCACTCACGTGTTACCCTTTTAAAAGTTATACCTTTATTTACCATGTTTTGAATGATAATTGATACCTTTAAGGTACATTTTAGTACTTTTTGAAAAGGTGCTGAACCAAGTAGCAGCTTTTGTCCCTTTTTTCTGAAAGTGCACTGTAAGTGCTTGACACATAACATGATTTTTCTCTTTGAATCATCATAATTTTGGGTTTACATTTAAAAAAGGAAAGTGTATATCTTAGGTTGAAGTTAGTTATCTGATATTCTTCATTATTTTAAATGTTTTGACTGATTTTTGTTCACTTCTGTAATTGTTTTACTTTAACTGTTCTCTGATCAGGCTCACCTGTTAATGCCCTGTCCAATCAAATCAAGCCCTCCCAAATCACCTGAGACAGCTCAGGCAGCTGCCCCTGGGGTAAAATATCAACCCCGTCCCCTTTTATGATGCCCCCTGTGCTGTTCAATAACTACTAGTGTCTTGCTTGTATAAACATGCTGATAACAGCAAACTCAATTATGTAGATAACCCCAGGCCAGAACTATACAGAGCTAATCTATTAAAAACAGACATTATAGAGACAATCAATGGAATTAAAGAAATAATTTATTTATTAAACCAGCTGCTGTGTTTGAAGATTCTAATACACTGATCCGGAGCTTTTGTGGCACTTAGCAGAAGTGTTTTAATTGTAGACATGCTGTGAAAGTTGGTTTGTGTTAAGAAACTGCTTCCTCCAGAGGACTACAGTACTAAACTCTGACTGCTTTACTGTTTATTATGTAGTTCAAATAGTATTTAACTTGCTAATTAGTTTAATCCATATAATAACTTACCTAAGACTTGAATTGATGAAAATATTTTTGTTTTGTATAGAAAATATTTTTGTTTTGTTGTTTTGTAACCTCGATTATCATGACACCATGAACTAATGGATAAAAACTAAATAAATCAAAAGCTGCGTTCGAAATCGCACACTCTTTGAGTCTGAGTAGGTACGTCTTATAAGCAATTACTTCACAAAATTAGCACATTAGCCATGTTGTCATTTTCATGTGCCCTAGCAGTTGCATTGCTTACTACAGCAAGCCATTTAGATCCTTTACTTACTGTTTTATGAATATTATTATTATTATATCTTTTCACTTACTGTTTACTATATACAATAGTAGAGACTTATGCGATTTCAAATGCAGCCAATTTTTTGTTGCTGATGATATTTATTTTTTGTTCCTGTCGGTCCAGACCTCAGCCAATCAGAAGGCTCAAGAGGTCACATGCTGGTTGGATCAGGCATATCAGGAGCTGATAGAGGGTTGGGACTCCACTGAAGGAGAGAGCTATGCTGAGAGATACCAAGTAAGACCTGAATATAAATACAATCTATTTAATGAATACTGTCCACAATGTAGAATGAAATAAGATGCACCAAAGTTATTTTAGGAAAAACATTTGTGAATTTGAGATTTAAATTTTGAATTGAGATTCGAATTTGAATTTGACATTTATCTGTTGATTTTTTTTATTTTTTATTATTGCTTAATTGATTGATTTGTCACTATTAATATATATATATATATATTACTTTTTTAAACTTTATTTTATTTTTAGACTGTTTTGAGATACTGAGCGATAATGTCCTGGCAATGAAATGAACACAGTTTTGTTGTACATGGTGATTTGTTATTGTTGTTGATTTATTTACTTGTGTTTCAGGTGTTCCATACCTTCATTGTGTCCTTTAACGAGCAGCGGCGGCCCGTAATGCCATTACTAACAGCGATGAAAAGGACTCCTCATCTCAGTGCAGAGCAGAAAGCTCTTAGAAGAGCCTGGGATGCTCTCGCTGAGAAGGTCGCTGCATCAGAGAAACTTTGATATTTAATGGGTTCTGAGTATTCAGCTGGGTGCTGAGATTCATCAGACCCAATAGAAATACAGAAAAATTACATCTAAATGCATGTTATCTAAATACAAAGCATATAGAAATTCCTACAGTAGAAGTCTTATGCTAATTTATGTCTATGTGTAGCTACGTGAGTATAAAACGGAGCTGGACCTGAGCCTTCCATCCCCACTGGACACTGTAGGCCGCTGGTTATTGCGTATTGAACAGGTTTTATCTACTGAAGAGGGCGAGCCAATAGATCACGCCCGAGCTGCAGAGGAGGCTCGGGAAAAACTTGAGATACTAAAGGTTTGACTGACTTCCTTTCTTTTATTATGGCTGTAGAGCTGTTCAGCCATAAATATAAGTAATGTCATATATCTGGCTGTGTGTTTATCTACAGGTGTGTTTGGAAGAGATGCCACATCATATTAAGAGGTTTAATATGTTTCAAAACACAAATGAGTTTGGAGAGGCTCTGGTGCCGGCAGACAAGATGGAAGAGATGAAGAGAAGGTAAGTTTGATCAAACAGGAGTCATATTGCATATGAAACGGCATCACCTTTAATTGCAATATTGCTGTTTTTGTTTCATGAAATGCAGTAAAATATTTCAGATTTTTGTGTATGCATCCATTTTCCAGGTTCACCAGTGTCCGTGTGACAGCTAAATATCATGGTATTAAGCTGGAGTACCATGAGCGCAGACACACAGTGTTAGACCTGCTGAATCAACTCAACATTAAACTGCGATCTTGGAAAAGAGCCTACATTTCCCAGGAAGCTGTTCGCGTGCTAATGCAGGACTGGAACGTGAGTGAGAATTTTTGTGAAGTCAAATAAAGTGACAGAATTCTAAAAATATATTTGCTGCTGAGCATTGCTTGGCAATTAACATTAAACATTCAACTCTGAAATGATGGATGCTTTATACTTTGATAACAATGAATGTTACAGGAGACTGTGAACAAACAGGAACTGACTTCTTTGCTGGATGGAGCCTTTCATAGACTCAAACTAATCGCCAACAAATACACCAGCAAGGCTGCTTTGGGTAATATAAAGGAACTGTGTATGCATGCTCCTAAATGACCATAAAAGTATGAAATGCCAATGAAAACAACTGTAGATGTATGAAGAACTGTAAAAATGTTATTATCATTGGTATTCTGATGTCTGCTTCAGCTGGAGATTCGACTCAGGTAAATCATCAGGTGACTGATCTGGAAGCAGATGTAATAACGACTCTGGAGGGTGTACGGATGGTGAGGGGAACTATGGGACGTGTGTTGGCAGCATGGGACTCTTACAGTGATATCTACACTTCAATGCGAGCATGGCTGGAGCAGGGTCCACATGCCCAGCGACACGGGCAGAATACAGAGGTGAACAAATGAGTGCATAGAGAAAACTTTATATTGATTTTGTTGCTTTCAGTTTATGCACTGGATAGACAAAAAGCAAATATTTTTAAGGTGGTTGATGTTTTTTTTTTTTTAATACCTCTCCAATTGATTTCCTAGGTGACATTATCAGTTATGTCAGAGTGGAGTTCCCGCCAAGCTCACCTGAATGAGGTGGCCAACTACTTGACAGAGGTCACAGACCCACAGACAAGCCGTACTATTTCAGATGAACTTTGCAAGATAAATCTGCTCTGGGCTGACTTTGCCAAAACAGCCCAGTTTGTAAGTTATCCAATTTGAATATTCCATATGCGATTTTAATCATGAAAGAAAATATTGCACTGATTGCACTGGACAAATTGGTTAACAAATACTTTGCTTCTGTAAATATAAATAGAGTGCCTTTTGTAGTATTTTGAAGCAAGTTGTATATTTTAGTCTTTAGCTGAGGAGCCCAGTGCTGGACTATCCAGTCCTCAGACACTTCAGTCTCTGATAAGGGAGGCCACTCAATTGCTTAAAGAACCTGTGGAGGTCGTTTCTGGATCACTACGGACCTACACAAAGAGACTCCAGGTATGCAGTGTGTGCACATACAATTACGCACACACTCCCACATACAGTACTTAAAAAATCACACAATATATACACACAATATATTTTTATTAGTAGATATTTGTGATTTTGTTGCTTTGTCTTTTTGTTTTCTAAATTAAGGAATAGACTAAGTAGGATTTCACTTCAAACTGTTATTTCTCACAGCTTGTGATGAAGAAAATAAAGGATATGGATCTAGAAGCTCTCTCACCATCTCTAGACTGCTCTCCAGAAACCCTGAGCAAACTTCAGCAAGCCATTCCTGAAGTAAACAACCACTTTGCTTTGGTTTTCCTCTTAGGTCTTCTTCTTGCCTTCATGTATACAATCAAATTATAGTGTATCATATTATCTTAACTGATGCCTGTATGCATTTCTTTTTTATCTTTCTGTTTGTGTGTGTGTGTGTGTGTGTGTGTGTGTGTATCTAGGTCCTGCAGACACTCTGTGAGGCTGAGCAGGTGTGTGATGAGCTGCGCGTGAGTGTGAGTGGGTTGGACAGGCGTCTATCTGAACTGTTACACTGGGAGATGGAAGCCAGAGAGCTGTATCAGCTACTAAAGGAGGAAACACACAGGCAGAAGAGAGGACAAGACTCCAGAGCACGGGTGAGTATCTACAAGCACAACAAAATATTCATACATCTCCTTTCTTAAGTGATTTAATATAAAGAAATATTCTTTTTTTCTGTAGCTGTTGATATCAAGGGGTTTACAGTTAGAGGGTCAAGTGGTTATGGAGGAGCAGGATCTGCAGGTGATGGTCATGACTAGTCAAAAGTCTTCACCACTGCAGTATCTCATTGCATCCACCATGCAGGACAAAGTCCGCACTGCTGTTGAAAAGTCACAGGTCTGTCTACTGCTGATGATTAACAACACATTAAAGTTCTATCAACATGATTGTCTATACAATTACTTTAAATTAACTTATTTCAAAAAGTTAGACTATAAAACTAAACCAGCTCTTTTGGTAGTTATTGGTGCGTTATTGGTAACATAAATTATGTTTTCTGTTATTTTCCTACAATGCCTGGGTATGAGTAACCTTGTTTTCAGAACGTAAATGCATTATTTAAAATTCTGCAAAATCTCAACAGGAAGCGGTAGGGATGCTTAGCTCTTTGGGGGCTTGCAGAGACCGAAGCCCTGTTAGAGAACAACCCCCTTCCAAGATCTTTGTCAAATATCAGGAGACAGAGGAAGAGTCCCAAAAACTCTCCTTCCAACCTGTCTCTTCATCAGGAGCCCCTGGCCAACCAGAACCTCAGCCTGCAGTCAAGGCCAAAGTCCCAGAACAATCTCAAATACTCCCAGAGGTATCTTCTCAAGCAGTAGACCTCAAAACCAAGCAATGTAGTCAGCCTGTGCCAATTATTGTTGTGCAAGAGTATGAAGAGGAGAAACGTAGTCCACAACCGCAAATGCATACCACTGTGCAAATGAAAGACTCTCCATCCATTGAAGTCAAATCAGAGAAAGTTGTCCATGCTCAAACAAAAATTGACGTAGAGCATCATGTAGAAAGCCAGGGACCTTTACCACAGTCTGTGATACAACAACAGACAGAAAAAGATCCAGTAGCTAGCCAACCCTCACAGAACCGACAGCAAGAAGAGTCACAAGTACATAATAAGCAACAGTTAGTAACACAGACACATGTGCACATTCAACAACAAGAGAAAGCTCAGTTTGCTAAACAGCAGATGGTTCAACCACAAGTATCAATCCAGTCACAGCCGCAGGGCCAACTAGAAACACAAACACAGCATGCTCCAAAGAAGAAGAAGAAAGTAAAGAAGTCCCAGGCACATCTGCAGAACAGACCTTGGCTTCAACAGCAGAGTCAACTGGAAAATGTTAATGAAAAACCAGTGCCACAGTTGGTCCCACAAACTCAGTCAGATCCTGAGGACAAATGTCAAATAAGTTCTCAGGCAACACCACAGCATATAGTAGCTGTTAGCTCACCTGAAGCTCAGGGAGCTGCTAAAGGCACAGCACAGTCAAATAACATTGTTGAGAGTGACGAGAAACACCTGATACCAGCTCTGTCTTTTGCACAAGACAAACATCTTGTAGAAACACAAAACCTACCTCAAACTGTGCCAGCAGTATCAGCACAACCAGTGACTCAAAAACAACCACAACAGCCAGCGACTGTTCAGGTTCATCAACAAGTATTTCCCCAACCTCAACCCTCTTTATCAACTCAAGCTCAAACAACTACACAACAAACACAAGCTACCACACCCATTAAGCAACAAAAGCAACCTCAAACACAGATAGCGTCACCACAACAACCTCAAGTGATGACCCAAAAACTGGCACAATCTCAATATATGACTCCCATGCAACCACAGCTCATGGCCCAATGGCAACCTCATCCTGCAGTGCCACAACCACAAAGATTTCCAGGAACCCAAACAATTCCCCAAAGGCCAGTTCAACAGTACCCAACATCTCCCACTCAACCACAAATAACGATGCAGAGACAACAGTCTCAGTCCCAGCAACCCACAATACGCAATCCGACTGTAATTTCCCCTCAACCCAAAGGTGCATCCCCCATACAACCCAGAATCATCTCTATGCCTCGACCCCAGATGCCTGTTCAAACTCAAACCCAAACTCATGTCAAAGTACAGGGAGGTGCACCACATGTTATTCAACCTCAGGGGCAACCCCGGTGGGGTCAACCAGGAGGTGTCACTCAAATGTGCCCCAGAATGCAAGGGCCAATTTCTGTTGCTGCCCAAATGCAGCCTCTGGCCCATTTCCAAACTCATCCCCAACCTCAAAGTATCCCCCCAACTCAACCTCAGCAGTGGTCACCAATTAGACCAGGCATAGTTACCCAAACCTACCCCACTGTCCAAATTCCAGGTCAGGTAGTCACCCCTCAACCTCAAATGGCAGGTTACCCTAACACCCAGCCGCATTCACAGCCTCAGCAGTGGCCCTCTGCTAGACCTGAATCACCTTGGGGTCAATCACAGATAAGACCCCAAAGTCCATCTCAGCATATAGTTCCCTCTCAGCGATGGAGGCCTGTCAGTCCAGATACCCAAGTATACCCAAGACCTGAAACTCAAGGGCCCAAGGGACCACATCTTCAGTCCCAATATCAAGCCCTACCAAGGCCAGCAAGCCCTCAACGTCAGTGGAGTCCAGTTCGGCCAGAACATCAGTTTCAAGTGTCTTCCCAGACTGTGTTCCATGGTGCTCCCCAGCCAGTAGCTCCATGGATTCAACCACCTGCGCAAGCTCCCATAAGACCTCAGAGTTCACAACATCCCCAGCAATGTCAGCAAAAGTGGAGTTCATCCAAGACAGAGGCCCAATCTGCAACCCTCATCCAAAGCCAAGTTGCCCAGGCAGAGCTTCAGTCGCAAGATCTCACAAAGCCGGAGTTACCAGTACAGGAACCACCCCAACAGCAGTCAGCTCCTCGTGCTAAGCAGCCAGCACTTGCTCAGGCTCCCCCTCAAGCCTACACTGAGGCTTATAAAAAGGCACAGGCCCTGGTTAGGGATAGATTTGAGGAAGCTAAGCACTGTCTTCAAGAGCACATTATGGAAGCTATCAGTGTATTCAAGGACAAGAGAATGACGGACGAACAGGCATCAGTTAAGGAGGTTTGTCCATTTTTTAGTCATGAGTAGTTTGCTATTTTTGGCTGCTGGCAACAGAGGTCAATAGCATATTATTGTGTCTGTATGTTTTAAAAGAGTATATGATGGTTAATTTTCCCAAGTGTCTGTGTTGGGTTTTTGTCCTTCTTAGGAGACTCTTCGGACTCTTGACCCTGAACTTCTTGAAGAGTTCTTAAGGGCTGCGGAAGGAATGGAAGCTTTTTGCACTCCATCTGAACTTAGAGACATGGAGTTTTTCACACAGTCTGTTAGAACACAGTGGAAGGTATTGATAATTAGTAATATTGGTGCTTCTTTATCTATATCTGCAGTGTGACTTTAATATTAACCACTTTTATTTTTGATACTAACTGAAATGCTCTATTAAACTGACTGTATGTGAAATTACAAACATTAAGAGATGCGTGTGCTTGCTGTTATTATTTTTTTAAATTTATTAATATTTTTAGGATGTTCGAGTGCAAATATCAGAATTTTTGAAGCAAGTCAGATTTGAGTTAACCCGCCTGCATTTTAACCGTGTGGTTGAGACATGTGAGATACACTTTGAGAAGGAAAAAATCAACCACTGGCCTGAATCAATATCAGAATCAAAAGAAGAGGTACAGTTACAGCTACCCTGACTGCGGAGCACGAACACTCACATGGACAAATGGTTGTGGGAATGGATTTCTCCTACCTACTGTATATTTTTTTCCTCTGTTGTTTTCTAAATTAAACATTTGCTTTTGGGGTAAATTAATCCCTTAATTTCTTGTTCTTGTCTTTCCTCTTAACCACATCACTCACTTGGCAGATTTTATTTTGCATGTTGCAAATGAAAAAATAAAAAGATTAAAAATATGAGTAAAAGTCACAAAAAATTCACATATCTGTAGATTTAGTTTTTCTGCCTTTCTCTTCCTGCAGACTTGTTTATCTGCAGAGAGCAGTCTGGCAGAGGCAGGACAGCAGCTAGAAGCTCTGAAGGAGTTGTGTGATACCCTGAGCCCTGAGGACGCACATAGGCTCGCACAAGCCCAACTTAAAGAATGTGAGAGACGACTTGCTGCCATCCAGCGGCAGTTTAGTGGAGACACAGATACACCTTCTTCAGACACTGGGTAAAAGAAAGTGAAATAGTCTCTGTTCTGTCGCTTAATTTTGTCTGATAGAATCTTTAATATATTCATAAATGTATTTATTTTCAATATCTAATAGTTTACAAACAGAGCAAACAAAAGAGGCACCCATTCAGAAAGCTCCAACAGTCCCACCGCCACCTGAGAAGCCCAAAGAGGTTATTGTTTCAGAGGTACAAATACATGATCACTTTATAAAACAGTAAAACTTTTTATTATTTTATCCAAAATGTTTGGTATGTTTTGTTTTAGGCTGTTACGCCGGTTAGCCCCCAGCGACCTAGAACTGTGGAGAAGAGAGAGATAGTGAAACAAACGAGCACAGAAGAGGACAGGTATGGATATTAAAAGAGGAATAGCTATGTGTTTCTGTGTATGGTTGCATGTGGTGTTTTGGAATCATATGGTTTAAATATTTTCCGTGGTCTGCTCAGGTACCGCAGCTCCAGATTTGCATTACAGGCTCAGCTAAACAGAAATGAGCAATGCATGCTTGGAGATTGTACCTCAGAATCAGTTACTCCCACAGACCTGCAGAAACGACTGAGAGAGTTAAAGGTAACAAACACTTTTTTGTTTTATATTTGGCCATTTGATATTATAATGCATTCAAATGACAATTACTATAAAATTATCTTTTTTGTGTCTGTTTAAGTCTCTGTGGGATGAGACAGAGTCTCTGTGGAAGGAGTATGAAGCGCTGTGTATGCAGTGTGTTCAGTACAATGAACGAGCTGTTGAGCAGGACCGTATGGAGCTCACTGTCAGGTGGAGAGAGCAGAGGTCACAGTTACAGGGCAGGTATGACCATGTTCTAACATAAGCTTTGATAGATCGGGTCTCCACGCCAGATAATATTTAAAATCCACCCCCGGACTCCAGATCCCACCAGAAAATATCAGTTCAGTAGGACAAGTAGTCAGCAGAGTTGTTGATACCCCAAAAATTAGTGGTTAATTAGTGGTAAAAGTCTTGTGTCAGCCAAAACGTTGACCAAGAAAAGCCTGAAAAGAGCAGAAGTAGGAGGCAAAGTGATAATGGTAAAAAGTAACAGAGATTATTGAACAATCTTAATTGTGTATGTCTCAATGTTCACACTTTATCTGATCAGCACAAATTCAACATGTACTGTTAT
>JAUCMS010000022.1:12751825-12766037 GCA_032357445.1 Enteromius radiatus | reverse complement strand
TATTGAACAATCTTAATTGTGTATGTCTCAATGTTCACACTTTATCTGATCAGCACAAATTCAACATGTACTGTTATACCAAAACTGCTTCACAGCAACATCCCCTAAACACTGGGCTTCTATAAACATTTCTGTTCATACAGACAAAACAGCTCATGAGATTGAACAATAATAAAAATACATAAGCAAAGAAGAATTAATAAGGAATATAATATATATATATATATTATACATAATAAATGAATGAATAAATTAACAAACAAAAATAAAACTTAATAAAATATAATGATAAATGCTAAAAAAATAATCAAATGACAAAAATGATAATAAATAAAGAAACAAAGAATTATCAAATATGAATAACTAATGATTACAAAATGATTACAAAATAACATAAACATAAAAACACAATTTGTGAGGATCTAAGGATCCTTCAGCTTTAATGCATGTTGAAAACAATGAGCTGAAATTAATATTCGAACAAAAGCATATTACTAGTTCTTTTGTTCACTTTCACCCTGTGCCACCCAAAGAATCATATGATCTGCTCAAATCCTGAGAAAATATCCTGTAGCCCTAACTGTGAGTGTGCATGTCTTGATGTCTTGTGCAGTTGTTAAATAAGTCTATGCATCCTGTCAGGGTGGATTCACTGGGAGCAGCACTTGAGCTCATGGACTCTATTAAGCTGAAAATCTCGGAGATTTCTGAAAAGCTGGAAAATTTCATCAAAGAGCCCAAAGACATTAAGGGATATTCACTAGCTAATCCTGCCATTTTGAGAGATGTGAAGGTGGGAGATATTTATATTTATGAATTAAAATATTTTTCTATTCATGGTTTATAACGGACACAAATGTCATTTTATAATATTATAAAATAATATTATAATTTAATGTTTGGTGTACTGCATTCGATGGTAATTTCACTGTGTAACTTAGCTCTTAGTAGCCATCCCATTTTTTTATTTAAATATTTTCCTCTTATTTTCAGGACTTAGATGAAAGTATCCAGACAGAGATGGATCATCTGTCTCGATTTGACTCTGAACCCAGTCATCTAGACTTGCGTGACCGATCACCTCTGACCCAAGTGGTACTAACCCACAGATCTAGCCTGGACCGACTAAGGCAACAGGTGCGCAAGAGTGATGCCGCTGCCCGTGCCCTCGACCGCTTCCTCATGTCCCTGCGCACCGTGGAGCTCGATGTCTCTTCTGTGCAAAGCGCCCCCAGCAATGATGCTGTTGTACTACAGGATAGCAGGTCTAAACTGGCACTAATCAGAAAGGGAGTCAGCAGCCTCAAGGATAAGGCTCCACAACTGGACCAGCTCTTGGGTGGAGCACAGCTGGAAGTGACCCAGGACGGGAGCCATGTTTCCTGTCTGGACATGGTGGGGGTACTGGTTCACAGGGTGGAAGAAGCGGATGATCGACTAATGATTCGACAAAATGACCTCCAGAAGGAACAACAGAACCAGAGCCTCGGCCTGAGGAGGAAGACTATCCAGGCTGAGTTAAGGAAGGTGCTGGCAGCAGCAGAGAAACAGGGTCTAAAAGATCCCACTATGCCAGCTGTGCAACATCGGTAATGATCTTTCTTCCCTAGATCACATGATACAGATGATTTAGTCTTTATTTGGGCTCAGTACACATTGACTTTGGAACTAATTGAGATTAACTTGATTAACTAATCAGCTTATGATTCAATTCACTAATAGAATATCCAAGATTTTTTTCCAAAGGTTTTTTTTTCTATGCAAGAAAAGGTGACTTTCAGTAACTGCCAGTGTCAATCTCCAAAAAGGAATAATTTGTATTTTATCTATGTGTTCTACTTTATTTTTCTGACACTGTGTTTAGGATGCGAGCGCTGTCTGATCTTGAATCTCAGTTGAACTCTCTTAGTCCTGAATACCAAAACATCAAGAAGGCTCTGTCCGAAGTCTCTCCACAGAAAGAGTGCTCTGATGCAGCAAATGAAGAGCTAGACTTCCTTTGGGATGAAACAGATAGAGCTATATCTGACAGGTGGGTTCTAGACCTAAGTTGAGATTTTCTTTGATTTAATTTTTCTTTTCCTAAAGGGTTGGTTTCCTGTCTTCATTTGCTCACACTCAAATTGTTCCAAACTTGATTTCTTTCTTTTGCCGAATGCAAAGGTGTTTTGAAGATTGTGGGTAACCAAACAGTTGCTGGACCCAACTGGCTTCCATAATATGGAAAAAGACACTATAAAAAGTCAACAGAAACTGGTTTGGTTACCCACATTCAGAGGGAAATTCAATTGTGAATGATATAAACCCAGAGTGTTGCTCTGTGTGTGTGTGTGTGTGTGTGTTTAACAGACAAGAGCAGTGCACTGTTCTTATGGAACTCCTGAAGAAATTTCAGAACTGTCGCAGTTACCTGAGTAACACTCTTCAGAGGGCAGAGCAAACAATCAGTGAGCAGGCTTCATACATGGGCAAAGACAATCTACAGCGACTCCTTGCAAAAGTATGTCAACTTCAGTCTAATCACAATACACATACACATACTAATGCTATAATTGCCCATTGTAATTTACCATCAGGTTTCTTTTACAGAAAGGTAATTTTATACTGGATTAGCACCACCAGGGGTCAGTCATTACTCAGATATTACAATTCAGATGCAGCTCAGTGTGAAGCAGTCTTATTTTAAATTCATCCTGTAATTGAATTTTGTATCAGCACTAATCACAGTTTTCTTATTCTGCATGTACACAAAGGGCTTCACATTTATTAGTCTCAAAGAGGCTTCTCTGTGCTCCAACAAATCAGTGCCAATGTTCTATTAATCTTAATGCATTTAATTTTTTTAATTAAATTTAAGATTTGGGCAGATCCTCTATGGAGTGCAGGAGTAGCATATTCATTTTCTCTATTTTATCTCATGATGTTTCTAGTAATGTTTCTGTCTTGTAGGTTGTTGGCATAAAGGAGGATCTTAATAGTCTCGGACCCAAGATGGAGGAGTTCAGATCTGTGTGCAGACAGCTGCAGTCCCAGCTAAAGAAAATTCCTGATTGCTCGGAAACTCCGTTTGAGACCGAGGCAGATGCTTTGGTGGATTCATGGCTGGATGTAAGGATATGAAAAACACTGTTCATGCTTCATGCACTGTTCAAGCATTATATTTTGTTCAGTCATTTGAGTTTCTTGGCAAATCTGTGTCTCTCTGGCAGGTGTCAGAAAAGACAGATAGTTACATGGACAACCTGCGTGTGGGTCTGGAGTTGTGGGAGAAACAGCTGGTTCTGAGTGGAGAGGTGGACAACTGGACTTCTACTAAACTCATTATCTTCTCAGAGTCTCACCCTTTCAGCAGTGAGACGGAGGTTGACAGCATGAAGGTGTGTCTTCAAAAAATAGTTAATCTGCCTTAAAAGGATCCAAAATGTTCAAAGGCATGGACCTAAAGGGTTACTCCACCTCAAAATGAACATTTTGTCATTAATCACTTACCCCCATGTCGTTACAAACCTGTAAAAGTTTAGTTTGTCTTCAGAACACAATGTAAGATATTTAGAATGATAACCAGAAGTTTGTGACTGTTACATTGAATGGCAAGTAATAAACAAGACACCATCAGAATATTCCATCTTCCATCAGTGGTTCAACCATAACATTATGAAGCTAATATAATATTGTTTTTTTTTTTTTTTATGGAAAGAAAACAAAAAAAAACAACAATCTGAAACCGTAACATCACTGTTGCACCCTTTTGGAGAGCATCCGCTGGACGCACGTAGCGTATGTAGTTGTGTGTTAGCTACAATATTTTGTAAAAAAATCTAACACAGAACTGGGGGTAAGTGAGTTTCATTTTGGGGTGGAGTAACCCTTTAAAGGCGCAGAACTATCATTTTGATTCTGTTGGGACATTTGTGTGTTTATTAGAATGAGATTCAGTGCCAGGAGGACAACCTTGAACACTTCCACAGGAAGTTACTAGAGATCCAGGAACTGCTACAGAGCAAAGAATCTCCTCTTGAGTTACAGGTAAACTTTAAACTTATTTTTTTCTGTTTAATAACTTTTTGGACTTTTCTAATTCCTAATTATTCGTAACTTTAAATGCACACACACTGTCTGTCTTAGGTAATGGAAACAAACCTGAGGAAGAAAATGGAGCAGGTGAAAGAACTCTTTACCGACTGCACTGAAGTGTTCCAGGAGCTCCTCACAGTTAAAGCTCATATGATAGAAAAGATTGACTCCTATCAATCATCTGTGAAGGATATATGCTCCTCTGTAGACATGATCAGTTCAGAGGATCGCGCAGAACTGGATGCGCATTTACAGGTATGATTAACAGACAGCCAGACATGCATAAACACACTGATTTTATATATCTAACCTTTTTATTTTCTGTTTGTAGGATTTGTATGAGCAGCTTTTGGACCAGGAGGAGCAGGCTGAATCTTTGCTGAAGGAAATCAAACTCATGTCCAGCATTACTGGACCGCAGGCCTTAGAGGAACTGACCAATCATAGTAAGCGTCTCAAAGACAGCATTACGGAAACACAGGAGAAGATTCACCAGAAGAAGGATCAAGGGGAGAAAAGCTTCCTTCAGTCTATTAAAGGTCTGAGAAACTGCATTCTGCATTGTTAAAAGTGGGAAAAATGATTTGAGTTTTGACCATTTGTCCTATTGGATCTCTGCAGAAGAGTTTCAGTCGTTTGAGGAATGGTTGCAAGATGAGCAGCTCTCTGTGAATGAGTGCTTTGAGAACCCTGAGAGGAAGCAGGATATAGAAACCTCCATGCATAGACTGACAGTGAGTAACAGTGAGGTCATGGTTTCCATTGTGGCGTAGGACATTTTGGGAATATTTCTGAGATAAAAAGACTTGCAGTATAATACACTGATAGCGAGAGTCACCAGGTGATAGCAGCCTAATTATAAAATTACAGGAAGGGTTCGAATTGAGTTCAACAGTATGGAACCATTTGTTTTCTTTAGATTTTCCTGACTTCTAAGGAAGGAGAGCAACGTCTGGCTCAGTTGAAGGAGAGGTTTGAGCAAGGGGGTCAGGCAAAGCTCCCTGCTGAGGCTCAAGCTTTGCTTTCCACATGGCATCAGGAACAGGAAGGAGAACTGGCCACACTAAGGGCTCACTGCCAAGGTCGCCATAAACAGCTAGATGATATCCTCCACAACCTCAACAGGTACATGGAAGATTTTCTCTTCATAGCTATTAGTTGTTACTATTGTTTACATTTTATTCATGACTTTGTCTTTAGTTTGCATGAGGAACATAACCATTTGGAGGACTGGCTGCAGCAGAGAGAGCAAGTGCCAGAACACAGAGAAAAACTGAGACAAACCCAAGAGGATTTTCTTAAAAAAAGGTACCACTCACTATTCAGTGTTATGTAATTCAGTGTAAACAGTGTCAGACTTCATTACTGACTAAACTTCAGATAAGCCATATTGCAACTTGTGCAGTCTTCAATCGTGCAGACTTTTATTTTATATAAACCCTACGTATCTCCTACTTTCACTCTTAATCCACAGCGGCTGTGTGGAGGCATTCAGTGACCTGTTGTCTGCTGTAAGGATGCGTGGCCTAAGGGGAGACCCTCTCCTTAGAGAGTGCGAGACCCTGATAGACCGATACCACAGCCTGGGGATTCTTTTGGAGAACCAGGCGCAAGTCCACAAGATCCTTGATGATCAAATTGAAACATTCCAAACCAGTGCAGACCAGATCAGAGCCTGGATCAGAAATTTAAAGCAAAGACTTGAGCACTTGGGGACAGACACGCCAATGCAGGAAAAACATGTAAATGCTCAGGTGGGCCTCTTAACCCTTTTTCATTTATTGTGAGGGAACAACTGTTTAAACATCTTAAGCTGAAAATAATGATGTGTTTTTAGGATATAAAATGATTTTTTTGACTTTGTTTTAAGGCTGTTCTTAATCTAAATCCTGAGGGTGAGGCTAAACTCGTGGCTTTGAAAGAAGAGTGTGATGCTTTATGTACTTATGAGATTTTGGAGGACATCAGAAGACAGGAGCTCATTCACACCCTTGGAAACATTGAAGATGAGTGGAAAAGAATTATGGATATGGCTGATCAGCTAAAACGTCAAGCAGAACTCCAAGACACTCTCTGTAGGGAGCTAGAAAATCTACAGGCCCAGGAAGAGAGCATACAGTCCTGGGTGAGAGATCAACTGCAAATGCTTTGCTCATTGGAGAAGGACCTTCAGCCACATGAAAAACTTAATAAAGTGCAGGTAAAGACATTTTTTTTTAATCTAAATCTTTTCATGGCTCTTGTATGATTCTAACCCAGATACAACTGTGTAAAGGTTGTAGCTAGCCATGCACATATTGTTTTGGGAGTAATATCTGTATGTCTTCTAGTCTGTTATAGACCTTGGTGATGAAGCTGATTCCAGATTGGCCAGTTTACAGAGACATGGACAACATTTATGCTCTTATAAAGAGCTGGAGAATGAGAGGAGGAGCCACATTGACCAAACCCAGAGAGCAGTAGCGGAGGAGTGGAGGAAAGTGCTACAACTTGCCCAGGAGCTCAAGAACCAGGTCAAGCATGAAGAATCTCTCTACAGAGAGTTACAAACTTTCTGTGATCAGGGAGAGGACACTCAATCCTGGATTAGGCATCTCAGAGAGACCCTGGATTCCCTTCTTGTGACGTCTTCCATTCAAGAGAGGCTTAATGGAGCTGAGGTAATAGACAGGAAATTTTAACCCTTAAATGTTTGTATATAAGGATGGGACAGTGAGTAAGCCTAATTTATGATCAAAATAATGTTTGAAATGGGGCTTAGGTTCACTCTAAAGACATACATTTGATTACATCAGACACATGAAGTGAAGGGACAGGTCTTATTCCTTAGATGAGTAACAAGGCCATACTTTCTGGAACAGTAAATATTTATTCAAAGCCAATGAAAAAGCTTGCAATGTTGCTTGAAGTATTAAAGCATGGCAGAAATTATGGTTTAGATGAATGTTTTGGGTTTGTTTTGTTTTTAGGTACTACTAGCTCATAGATCTGAGTGGGACTATAAACTTTCTGACCTAAAGACAAAGGGAGAGAATCTGTGTTCCTTTGAAAATCTAGATGAGGACAAACGTCAGACTATCCAGCAAACATTACAAAATGTACAACAAGAGTGGATGGGAGTTTTGATGCAAGCTCAGGAACTGAAGAATCAATCAGAACTTGAGCAGTCTCTTACTAAGGACATTCAGGATCTTCAGGAACAGGAGGAGAGCACACAGTCTTGGATTAACGAGCAGCATCTGAAGATCGAATTGCTTGGTAAAGAGACTCAATTACAAGAGAGAATGAATGGAGCTCAGGTAAGAGACAAAGAGTGACATTTAGCCTTTACCTATTACTTACTTAAACAAAATAGTCTGACTTACTTGCTGTCTATTCTAGGCCATTCTGAACTCAGAATCAGAGGCGGAATACAAGCTAGCCAACCTGAGGAGGAAAGCAGTGGGTTTGTGCTCTCGAGAAGGCCTAGAGGACACAAGAAAACAAGAAATCCAGCTGAACCTGAGATCAATTGAAGAAGAATGGAAGAAGGTCCTGGCAAGTGCTCAAGAATTAAAGAACCAGACTGAGCTTCAAGATTCTCTTGCAAGGGAGCTCTATAATGTCTGTACCCAGGAGGAGAGCACCTGGACCTGGGTGAAGAACCAGAGAGATTCCCTGTACTCGCTGGGAATAAGTACTCATGGTACACAGGAACAGATTGAGGAAAGACTAAGCAAAGCACAAGTAAGTAGAGCAATATGGAGAAAAGAGAAGAAACAATTTAATGTCTGTAGTAAAACACATATTAGAAGAACTGCATTGCACATGATCAACAAAGATGTGACCATCAAGAGCTCTCTGTCTTTCAGGGAATTCTAAGTCTGCACTCTGAGGGCAACTCTAAGATTGCAGCCCTGAAACAGACAGTAGAGCATCTTTTTAACCGTGAAGATCTTGATGAAGATGCACGACATTCTCTCATTAAGAAAATTAAAAATGCAGAGGAGGAGTGGAAGACAACACTGCAGAAAGCACAGGAGTTGCATAGGTTTGATATGACAAATGTATATTTATAAATATATTCTGAGCCCATTTAATTGCATGAATGCAGCTTTTCATGTACAGATCATGGTGCATAATTAAATGCAATTTTTAAAAATCGTGTTAAAATGTTTTTTTTTTTACTTAAAATCTACTGTACATTTGTAGTTTTATTGATTCTAAATAATATAAAAAAATAATTGCTTTATCATTATATTAAATTATATTATATCTGTTATTCCTCATTCTGCAGTCTGCTAAAAAGTGTAGTGGAACGTCTGGTGTCCTGTCGGTGTCAGAAGGAACAGCTTCAGTCTCGTCTGGATCAGGTAAAACAGCAAAGAGCTGCACTGCCACGTCAATTCCCCTGGCCTGGTTTAGGGGATCGAAGGCACACATTGGAGCAAGCCAAGAGTCTGCAAGACCGTACCAGAGCCCTGACCCCATCTCTGTCTGCTGTTCGAGCACTCGGGAGGGAGATGAGCCAGTTGACCCGTGATTCCAGCTGGATTGATCCATCCTGGGCCATCACAGAGGAATGCATACCTGAGTTAATCAAAGATCTTGCGGTAAGGCTGTATAGGTGTGCTGTGCTAAATCTTTATGACTAATTATGACTAAATGACTAATAGATAATAGAAACTTGATTTACATGTACAGTATGACATACTTTTTAATGTGTCCTTCTGTAGGAGTTTTGCATAAACCTCGAAGAGGAAATCCGGAGGGAACGAGTTTGTGCTCAGTTAGTTGAGCAGCACACTGTAGCACAGGATTGGCTGAGGGAGCAAGTCAAGGGTTTCGGTGCTCTGCCCACTGAACGTCATGGGTTGCAAAGCTCTGTTAACACTCTTAAGGTTTATTTAAATTCTTTGTTTTATATTAAATTTATGAATCCGTTTTCTGCAAATTTTAAATATTATTATTATATAATTTTGTAGGCTCTTCTTAAGACCATAGACAGGGAGAAGAGAGAAATGAAAGAACTGGATGCTGTTAAAGATTCCCTGATGGATCTTTGCACTCCAGGGGGGTGTGATGCCCTGACCTTAGAGGTCAGCCATCTCCATGACCTCTGTGTGTCCTCGGAGAAAGAGATGAGGGAACGGTTAGCTGTGTGTGAGGCCAGATTGAATGACATTGACGTCAGGCTTGCCAGCAGGGCACAGATTCTCAGGAATCAAGCAGAGAGTCTCCTGGAAGAGCTGCGGGCTCAGGACCACTCTTTAGGATTTCTGGTGGATAGCCACAATATCAGCCAGCTACAGGAAAACTGGCATAGCTTTAAGGTATTGTGGGAAAATATTAATTAATCCATGTTCAGTTAGTTTGTTCTGAAAATTTAGAGAAAGTAAATCAATTTAAACCTGACTGTTTTAATATTCTCATAGACATGCGAAAGAGAGCTTGAGTCTTTAGAGGGGAAAGTTCGTGACCTTGGCCAGGCCCTCCACATGGTACCACCAGATGAGGGACCCCCTAGTGATGTCATATCCATAGTGGACACAGTTACACATCAATATTGCAGGTACTGTACATACAGACATGTTGCCTTTCAAATAACTCCAATTATCAAGCTGTTCAAAACAAAAATGTCTATAATAATGTGTTCCTGAATCTGGATCCTGTTTAATCAAGTGTACAATTGGTAGCATGTTTGGCCATTATAGTAAAATGTTGCATTATATTAAAGTGTTGTCACGCCCCTGTCTGTGTTCTTTGTCACTAGTTCTATGTCTTTGGTTTCGTTTATGATTTCCTGTGTGTCCTTTTATGGTCTTGATCCTGTTCTTGTTTAGTTGATTGATTAACCTGTACCACCTGTGCTCCTCACCTGTCTATATTTTCCCCTTGAGTATATAAGCCCGATGTGTTTTGTCTTGTATTGTGGTTTTATCAAGGTTAAATTACGTGGTAGTGTCTGCATGTTTTCCTTGTTTATCAAGAGCTTCAGTAAAGTCTATATTTCACGCTACGTTCACATCTCAGCCTGGTTCCTGCACAGACACCGCCTGACGGAACGAAACCACCATGCACAGAAACGAAATGGAATTCTTCCATCGCCTCCTCAACGGGCTAACTCCTCTTCCCGCTCCACATGAGCGACATCCCTTATTGCCCGGCTCACGCCTCGCCGTTCGGCGAGAATCCGCTCCTGGAAATGGCACCATATGGAGGCAAATCAGTGCCAGCACCCCTTAAGAACTCCCCATATGGAGGCTCGGCCTGGAGGGCCAATCCCTGGTCCAGAATCTCAGCTTGGAGAGCCGATCCTGATTCCAGTCCCTAGTTTATGGCCAGGAGTGCTGATCCCAATCCCCGTTTAAGAGTCTCGGCCAGGAGAGCCAATCCCGATTCCAGTCCCTGTATTATGGCCAGGAGAACTGCTTGAGCGCCTCCCTGAGCATGCGCTGCAAGAGCACCCTCCAGAGTCCGCGCTGCAAGAGTGCCTTCCAGTGTCTGCACTGCAAGAGTGCCCTCCAGAGTCCGCGCTGCAAGAGCGCCCTCCAGAATCCGCGCTGTCAGAGCTTTCCCCTGAGTTCACGCTGCAAGAGCGTTCCCCTGAACGCCCCTGTCTGTGTTCTATGTCACTAGTTCTATGTCTTTGGTCCTTTTATGGTCTTGTTCCTGTTCTTGTTTAGTTGATTGATTAACCCATACCACCTGTGCTCCTCACCTGTCTATAGTTTCCTCTTGTGTATATAAGCCGATGTGTTTTGTCTTGTATTGTGGTTTCGTTAAGGTTAATTTACGTGGCAGTATCTGCATGTTTTCCTTGTTTATCAAGAGCTTCAGTAAAGTCAATGCTTCACGCTATGTTCACGTCTCAGCCTGACAAGATACTTGTTTATCAGTGTATTATGGAAAATCATTATCATTATCATCATTACTATTATTTTTTTTAGTCTGCGGTCGAAACTGTCAGAAAAGCAGAATGACTGCGCAGACAGCACCGTGCAGTTTGTGAGACAGGCCTTACAAAACATACAGTCATGGAACCAGACACATGCAAATCCTCCCTGCAGCTCAGCCACATCCATGCAGGTGTGTTTGAATTTTAATTTGCATAAAGTATGTGAGTACACAACAAAACTTCAACTGCTTTATACTGGTTCTTTTGAACGAGTAAGGTTGCTGTTACCTTTTAAGCATGCAATATTTTTACTCCTTAGGCTCAAATTGAGGAAGGTGGGAGACTGCGTAAAAGCCTGCAGGTAGCGCTGTCCCATAAAGAACTGCTGAGGGAATGTCTGGGCCCTGATTTGGCTGGCAAACTTGAAAGAGATGGAACAAAAGCACTAAATGAGGCAGACATTCACATGAGTGACTCTAAAGTGGAGCTTAAGGTGAGTATGACTCAATTATGTGGTATGATGCTTCACATGAGATGTCTAGTGGTATAAAAAGAAGAGTCTGTGTTTCAGAATGTGGAGGAGAACGTTAAGCCAGAGGCTCAGAGGTTGTTACTAGAAGCCCAAAGCATTCAGCTGGATTTACAGGTACAATTTCACAAGCATACATATTCACATACAAACATATTTCCAGACTTTTGTTGTATCTGGCTATTATGTGCAGTACTATGTATATATGATAAATACCATTTGTAGGTTTCTGCTGTGACACCATCAGCGAAGGAATCTAACCAGTTGGAATGTGTTTCTTCTTCATCGTTTATTACGGAGAGCTTTAAAATGACAGATGACAGTAAGCAGGCTAAGGTACAGCCATCTGAAAACCTTGACAGCGAGATCCCTCTATGTGTAATCTCAGTAGTTCCTACCGCAGAAAAATCACTACCGACATTAGAGACTGACACGAAACAGATTGATGGCCAAACAACTGTGCAATTAACCACAGAGATGCTACCTGAACCAGCAACAGGTGTATATGAAACTGCTCTTCCCTCAAGCACCCATGGTGCAAATGGAATTGAAAGTGAGAATTTTGTTTCTTTTGCTTTGGAAACAAAGTCTGATAATGATGAGACTGCAGATGAAAAGATGCCAATTTCCTTGTCTGTAGATGTCCACAGCTTGGAAACCACAGTACAAGACACAGACTTGGAATTACAGAGCCCTGAGACTCCTAGCACAAAAAGACAAGTAAACCAATTGTCTGATGTAGTTGTGAGTTCAGAATGTTTTGCTGATAGAGTAGAGGGTGAGAACATTGGAGCAATCACTGCAGAGCCAAATAAAGAGGAAGATGTCTCATATTTTTCACTTTCTTGTGGAGAAGGTGAAGCACAAACCAAAAAGGTTAATGCCCTCCTTTTAGATGTGGATTCAGTGCGCATAGATAGTGTAGAAACATACTCCCACACAGCCACAGATGCTGCTACAGTGAAAGAAGGCTCTGCTACTGCTCTGGGCAAACAAGATCATGAAACAGCGGCCCCTCCAGAAGCTGAAATTACTGAAGTAATCACAGAACCAATTAGCATCCCATCTTCTCTTAATGAGCCAAGTATGGGTAATGTTTTTGAAATTAGTTCAGCAGCAGAACCAGAACAGTCACAGCTCATCAATATTGATACCAATGGACAAATGCAGACAACAGCAGCTGAAACACAAGGTATTGAAGATGCTGCTTCCAGAGGTATTGGAGCATTTTCTAGGAACAATGGACCAAATGCTGCAATTGCTGACAGAGAAAGCGACTGGACTACAAATAATGGCCCGCGTGAAATCCAACGCCGATATATTATTCTAGACTTCCTTGAGGGGGTGGAAATGCAGAGACATCATGCTCATGAAGCTACTCTTTTCAGGGAACCCACCGAGACACAGATTGAGGAATCAGAACATTCAGAAAGAATGGAAACAGAATCTTATGCTAAAACAGAATCCGAGGTCATAACCAGTACAATCAGACCTTTAGAAGCATCAGAACAATCTGAACTGGTTGAAGCAAACCTAAAACTACCAACAAGCCAAGTTGGAGAAGTCATGTATTACGTAGAAGAGGAGTCAAAGAAATTCATAGAAGTTGATCCTAAACTTAAATATCCAATCAAGCAACAAAGTGACGTAGAAACTGAGGTCCAAAACAACAAAGTGCATGTCACAACAACAGTAGAGGAGAAACCTGAAGGTGAAGAGGCCTCTGACATCCTTTTGGGAGAAGAGACAAAGACCCAATCAGATAGTAAAGCACGATCCAACGAAAGTGAACCTGAACTGACAGCTCCTATCAAGCACATGGTTGACTGGGACACTGAGGTGCAATCTGAAAGAATGAATGTCTCACTGACACCAGAGGAAAAACATGAAGTTGTGGACAGTGCAGATTTCATTGTAGCAGAAGAGACAAACAATACCTCATCAAATGAAAAAGCACATTCCACAGAAGCTGAACCTAAACCAACAACACCAGTCAGGCGAAGAAACAAAAATAAGTTTGATGTCCAGTCAGACAAGGTGAATATCTCAACAACATCTGAGAAAAAACCTGAAGTTACTGAGGTTACCACTGTCATTGTGGAAGATGAGATGAAGATGACTCCATCAGATGATAAAGCACAATCCCTAGAAGCAGATCTTACACTGACACCACCAGTCAGGCAACAAAATGAGGGTGAAACTGATGTCCAATCAAACCAGGTAAAACTGCCAACAACATCAGTTGAGAAACCTGGGGTCACCATGAATATGTCTGAGGAGGAACGGACAAAAAAGACATCGCTTGATAAACTGCAGTCCATAGAACCTGAGCCTAAACCAACACCACCAGTCAGAAGACGAAATGAGGGTGAAACTGAGGTCCGGTTAGATAAGGTGGATGTCCTACCAACACCGCCCACCAGACGACGTAAAGGTGATAGGTTATCATTAGATACTGAATCACAGATAGAGGGAGAAGTTCTTCCCACTCCACCAAGCAGAAGACGTAGAGAGAAAATAGGAATTGAGAGATTTTCACTTGATTTAGAGTTCCAACCCACACCACCAGCAAGACGACGAAAAGAAAAAGAAGACAGAAGATTATCACTCGATCTGGAGTCCCAACCGACGCCACCAGCAAGACGCTGTAAAGAAAAAGAAGGTAGTAAATTATCACTCAATCTGGAGACCGAACCCACACCACCAGTGAGACGACGTAAAGAAAATGAAGG
>JAUCMS010000022.1:12720908-12735420 GCA_032357445.1 Enteromius radiatus | reverse complement strand
AAATATATTATGTAAAGAAAAACTTTTATTTTGGATGCGATTAATCGCGATTAATCATTGCCCAGCACTAATTTGTAGTCTTTCGGAACTACAAAAAGATATCATATAAGTTATCATCTGAGAGTATGGAAAGATTAATCTCTTTTTCCCTGTGTTTGCAGGTAGAAGTAGATACCTCTGTGGCCTCAGGAACAGGTGTGTCAGAAGCTTTATCTGAAGCAGATGCCACTGTGGAAACCCAGTCTCTCCCTGCAGACATGGTAACCAATACTTCCTCTGTTACAGAGATCTCCACGTCCCCTTCCAGAGGCCAGCAGAGGTGTTTGGTCTCCTAGTTGTAGTTTTCTCCCTACAGAACCTCCATGTCTTAACTCCCACCTCTAGAACCCCTAGATGTAGATCTTTCTAGAGCTAGAACTCTTCCCAGTGCATTTACATGGCAGATGTGTAGAAAAGCAAAGACTTCTGAGGAGCGAATCTCTTCAAATAGTTCACAATAATGAAACATGGGTCAAGCTAAATAGGTTTATATAAATAAATAAATAAATCCTTGTATAAAAGGACTGAAAGCAACTTCCTGAGGAGTTAAATGTTTATTATGTCGACTGTTTCTGTCAGGATATTCTGCAGATCAGGAGAAAGAACATTACCAAAGAGCAATCTGATTTTTTGTCTATTTCCATAATATCGATGTTTACATGTTATACCGTGTCTTTACCAGACATGTGCGGTGTTGCAAAACAAATCTGTATTCAATTATACTCAACTACAGTATAAATGTGCTTTCACACTTACCGTTGCTCAAATTAATTTTGCAAAATAAACTATTCTGCCAAATATCTGTTTCTAAACAGATGTATTCCTTATCTGTTTATAGTATTGAAGTACTGTATAGTGTTATTAAAAAATGGCTGAATAGACCTCATTGTGGATTGTTTTGCTCTTATGCAATGCAATAAATCTCCAGCCACACAAAAGTGACTACCTAACCAAGAGTTTGGCTATTGGTTAGTGTTACGAATTGCAAAGGTTCACCAAATCTGAATCTGAAGCTGACTTGAAATTCTCTTTGACATTATGGAAATTTGTTTTTAAGCACATCAGGCAAAATTCTTTACTGTGATGATTTCAGAAGAAATTTCACCTGCCCAATTTCTCAGAGCAACGACATACAGTATGACTGCACCTTAAAGGTTCAAAACCATGTTTTTTTTATACACTGCACAGTTACTCTCGCCAGTTTCCATCAGATATAAGTGTAATTATTGCACTAATGTCCAACAAAGCAGGAAAATCAAGTGTATTTATTCATTGCATGGTATCTTTTCTTTGACTTTTAGCTACTAAATACAGTACTATGATACCAAAAGGATCCTAAAATATTTTATATGGCATGTTTTTCTTTTTTTTTGTATAGTAGTGTGTTTTTTTTTTCAAATGCAGGATAAGATGGTTATAAGATGGACCCTGATAGGATTGTTGAACAGATTTTGTTTCCTGGAGTGAAACAGTGTAACGCGAACATTAAAAATGAGCTAATCGATGGCTGCTCACTCTGCACAGTTATGTCTAAGTGCATGTGTATTATGATTAATTTATTGTTTTTCATGAACGGTTGTTGTTTACATGACACATTTTCTAAAAGTAAGCTTTTCCTGCTCAAGAATATAAGAATAGTAGTATATCTTTTGTTATTTATATTTAGTATTTTGTCTTTTTGTGCCATGTAAACGCACTGACATACGCATCTGTGCATGTTCTCCTGATCTCTTCCTCTGATACCTCCTGTGTGAACACAATTATGCTCCTTTCAAGTCTGAAAACAAAATAAATTCCAACAAAAAAATTCACACTTGCTCGTCTCTCTCTTTCTCTGTCTGTGTCAGGAGCAGGGTGCATGGAGGGGGGAACAGACGCCACACACCACTGACACACTCACACTTACACACATAGACAACACACAGAAACATTTAGAGTCACAAGCCCCACCCACAGCTACAAAAGACACGTTGACCTTACCTAATGTCATAACCTCCGATGAAGAGTTGGGTGATTCCTTAGAAAAAGCTGAGGTAGTTTTAGAAATACGTTCCACACTCAGTCAACATGCTCACTCAGAGAAAACCACCTTTTTGCCTCAGAGCCTGAGCTCCACAAAACCCACAAAGACACCGTCAGCCGAATCACCACAGCAACATTTACACACTCCATCAAATGCAGAAGACCATAGGTTAGATAGCACACACGAAACACACACACCATTTACAGTCAAGCCCTGCCTGGAGAAGACAGAGCCATTGGCTGCGAGTGCATCTTTGGTAAGCACAGATGCTGATAGTGAATCTGACTCATACTTCACACATCAACTCACTCACCTGCTGACTTCAAAGTCTAGTAAATATGAGTGTGTGTTGCATTTTATTTGCACATTTCTCTTTGCTCACCCAAAGGAGAAATATTTGTGTCTTTCACTTAAATAGCCTACTCATTGCTTTTCTTGGAGTTCTCTAAGATTGGTTTCAGTAACAGGAAATTACCTTTGCAACTAGGTGATTCCTTAAAAATAATCTTTCATTAATCATTAATTGTTGGTTATTAATGATTAACAGCTCGATATGTACAATTTTTAATATTTGGTATTATTATTATTACTACTACTGTGTGATAAACAAACTGCACAACATCAGAAATCCACCCATATGCAGAAAATATTCAAAACTAAAGGAATCCATTTGTAAATGGTTTAGCAAATTTTCTTTTTGCACATTTCTGCATATATTCATTTTTTTTGTCTGTTTTCTTTTAAAAAAGTCCATTTAGCTTATGATCATTTCACTCTCTGGTTTGTTGCTGTGCCTTTAATACTTCTTTAATACATTCTTTGCAAATAATGTGAGAATGATGTAAAATAAATAAACATCATTATCATTATCCTTCTGGTATTTACAATAGAAATCATACTTCCTCATTAGCTTACCCACAGAATAGGCGTTGACGTAAATACGGGCAAACCAGTGTTGAAATATGTCTGATGTCAAAACGTTAGTAATCTTGCAAAATTAGTTTTTAATAACAAATTCTCTGTGGACTGAAAAAAAGAAGTTTGGATTTCTGAAAGTATGTACAACATGCAAAAAAAAAAAAAAAATCATGAAATGATTTTGATAAAATAGGACCCTGGACTATAACCACCAAAGACACTGAGTGGGACACATTCCCAGAATTCAGATTTAAAATCCACCATAGGTTAAAATTATTATATTAGGTCCCATCTAATCTATGTGGCTATATTTCTAAAATATGGAATAAAAGTCAAATATGAATTGCAGTAATTCCAATGAGTTAAGATATTCTGTGACATTTGAGAGGGACAAAAGCAGGGTTTTTTCTAAAGCTAGAAAGAAGTGAATTGTAGTGGAATAGAATAAAAGATGAAAAGTAACCTAGGCCATTTGAAGTCATTGCAAAGCAAAAATATAGTTCCTCATAATGTGTGAGTGTGTTTCTTGTCACACAAGCTGCCCTCAAAAGTGACGACATTGCAGGAAGTAGTTGTAGCCGAAGGTGGGTGGAGAAAACCAGGGACAGGCAGACAGAAAGAGAGAGAGAGGCTACAAGACAAATGACTGGTATGAAAGCTGAGACAGTTTATTGAGAGAAAGACTGCACCGGGGGCAGAGAAACAAACAAAGGGGTTAAACCTGTGTGAGATAGAAACTGAGAGAGAATGAAAGCAGACTGTGTGAGAGTGTGAAAGTTTGTTTGTCTCTGGGTCAGAGGACACACCCAGTGTGGGTTTGTCAGCTTGTGCTGCTCTGTACTCACTGTTTCTGCTGCAGTCAGACAGAGCAGGTGTTCTCTCTCTCTCTCTCTCTCTCTCTCAGTACACCTGTCTTTACCTTTACATGTCATCTTCTGTTATCCTTCCCCTGCTTCGTGATTTTCTTTTCTCTTTTCATGTTCATCTGACTCTGAGCTGCTGTTGTGTATGATTGTCCAGGCCGCAGGTGAAGCCGGGGGCTCGGGTGGATGGTTGTCTGGTGATAAGCTGCTCCATGTCTGCCGTGAGAGGGCCGAGCAACTGGAGGTGTGTCTGGAGAGAGTACAGGTCAGTCTGGAGAGGTCAGGACAGCAAGCACAGGACACAGCCATGCAGCACTACATTGAACAACAACTTCACAACTGCCAGGTGATTTTATCATGTGACTTTAAATATACATTGAGGTTGACTAAAACAGTTACACATTAGAATAGTGAACACATATTCACTATTAATAAAAAGTTTTCTCTCAATAGACTGCTAATTTTCTGCTTATTTGTAGTTTGGTATGGACTAGGATTAAGTGATCTAAACTATAGTCATGCAGAATAAGGTATTATTATGAGTACCAATAAGGGACCAGTGTGCTAGTGAAATGCATGCTAATAAGCAGGAGAACTGGTCCTTAAAATAAAGTGTTACCACTAAAACCCCTTTGACTGAAATAAAATATAAAAACCTCAGCCAAGGCAACATTTCTTTTAGTGAATTTATTAAATTAATGTACTAAAATGACCAAATTAAAACAGAAACTGGTCAAATCTATTGACATTTTGAAATAAAAAAGACTAAATGCAGACATACCCTCTGCATGTTGTTGCTGATGCTGACTCAGCAGAACAGGAAGTGCACAGAGCTGAAATCTATCACACGTTGAGCCTGGTTATATATTTGGCTCTGTTCAAAATAAAATATCCTCTAGCTACCATGAGTGTTACAGACCAGTCTGACACTATCATACTATCTTCGTCTAATGTTAAAAGACATTATCCATTTTCTTTTTGTGCTTTGCTCTTTCGTTGTCTGTCTTTTATTGCACAGTTTTACTGTTGTTATTTTACAACTTTTATTGCTTGGAGATCTAAGTGATGTACTGCCGATGGCAGTAATCACAGGTCACACGCTCAGATCTCATGATGTACATTTAAACACAATGCACTTAGAATTTGGGTTAGATTCAAAAATGTATTATTTGTTTAGAATAATAGTTATGGTGTACATAAATTCAGATGGGCTGAAATACAATCAGGAGCAGATTAGATTAGATTAGATTGGTTTCAGTGATATTTTATTGTCTGATTTGATGGTGGATAACTGCTTTTGCTCTTAATGCTAAATCACTGCAGGTAAATCTTAATGCTGAATGGCTAGAGGTAAATCCTTATATTTGTGTGTCCATAAACATTGTAAATGCAAGGGTTCAGTAAGTGAGTGATTGGGCAGTACTGTATAGTACATCATGACTCAATGAACCAAAAAATATGAGTCTGTTATTTACTTTTCAGGTGGAGTGAAGGCATATGCCTGCTGCTTTCTTTTCTTTCTCTATCAGCCTATTTTATTCTCTTTTAAACACACATACATGTTATAGAGTACATATGACATGCATGAGCATGTCTGTAAACCCACGCAGCATTGTATTTCCGAAGCATGAACGTGTCAAAGCATCATGAATTTCAGCTTCTCTTTTCTTAAGGAAACTCTGTATGCAGATATGAGCGCTGACTTTCATTTGAAGTTATTTGAAGAGAACGATATCTTATCTGTCAAGCGCTGATGCAATATTTTTTTTCAACCAGTTCCTTGTTGATTTTCCATTTAAATCTAATTATTTGGCCTGTTAGATCTTTTTAAGAGTGTCTTAAAGCCTAAAAGGATTACAGATGTTTATGCTTTCCTGATTTATTGAGCTTGCCATTGAACATTCAGTCTCATTGTGCTGTTTGGAGGAGGTCATGTGTCTCATTAATGCAGTTAGAGCTGATATTACTGATGAGGTTTTCTGTAAGCAAGGTTCACTAGCTTTTGTCCGACTAAAGGTGAGGTCATGCTAGGCCTTGGGTATGCAAACTTACTTTAGAGTCTTTATATTTAGACATTTGATGTCATTATAAAGTGGTTGAACCAGATATTCAGTACACTCACTTGTGTGTGTGTGTGTGTGTGTGTGTGTGTGTAACATGACTCCTTCATCAAAGATTCAGAGATTCAGCTGATCTCTAACACAGTGACCTGGTAAACTGTTGTAATTATCACTTAAACACAGCAGCAGCCATCATGTGCTTCTACAGACTGTCAAAAACTATATTCAGTGAAGTGGGTGTTAAAGGAATAGTTCACCCAAAAATTAAAATTCTGTCATCATTTAATCATCCACATGTCCTTTAAAACCTATGTAAGTTTGTTTCCACTGAGGGATTGAAAAATGTAAACAGTAAATTACTTTTCATCTTTCAATTGAAATGTGCCCTTTTTTATCTCCTAATTATGAGCTTATATCTGAATTTTATCAGAACTGCAAGATATAAATTCAGAATTGTGAAATTTAAACTGCAAACTCAGAATTATGTAGGGGAAAGAGTCAGAATTGTAAACTGGGAAATACAAGTAATTAATTATATTTCTTCCCTTTTTTCCCTCAGAATTATAAGAATTATATACATAATTGGGTTAAAATTGTGAGATTTGTTATACAAACTTACTTTTGAACGTTTTCACAAAATAATAATAATAATTTGGAAGAATATTGGTACCAAAGTTTTGATGGCCGTTGACTGCTTTTCTTAAGACACAAAAAGACACATATTCTCAAAACATGAGACTGAGGTAAATAATGACAGAATTGTCATTATGATAATTATAATTTATCATCATTAAGGAATCAAGTTATCGAGACAAATAATGTTCTGTATGCGCTCGGTGTTTGCTGCAGGATGTACAGGTGGACAGACACTGATCGATCCCAAACTGAGTCTGTGTGTTGAATTATTAATGAGATTTTTGTTTATCTTTGTTTTTCCAAGAACAAGTGTTGTGTGAAATGTGTCAAATGGTGCATTAAACACCTGTTACCTGCCTCTCAGCCCTGTTAGTAAGATGGACTCTTTATGGTGTTTATAACTTTTGATTGATGTTGTGAACCTCAGCTGTAAATAAGTGTTTTTTGTAACTTCTTGGTTTTACGAGTGTATTGGCCATGTTAGAGTGCTTTATAATTCAGCTTGAGTGTGTGCTGATTTGTAATTGTTTGCGGTTTTTTTATCCATCTAGACAATTCTTGTGGAGATTGAACAGAGAATCTCCTGTCTTCCTGTGTGTGGACTGAAAGAACCGCAACAACATGAGGCTGAATCGCTCAACACCAAACTCCAGCTGCTGAAGAACAGACTGGTGAAGGTCCAATTACAGCTGCAAGAGAGACATGGCGAAGTTCAGGTACACACATACACTAATACATCCAGAATTTAGTCTGTTACAAACCAAAAATATCTGTTTTTTTATGTTGTGGACAGCTTAATCCATATGTGTACTTGTTGAACATATTGCATGTGATGTCAGATAGTGATCATTAGCATGCTAATTGCTACAGATTTTTACATTTGCTGAGGTATTAAATCTATAGGTGTTGCTAGTGAGAGGTTGAAATGCAAAGTGCTTGGATTTGAGCTGTGAAAACCGGGCTGAGGTGTTATGTTTCTGTCTCTCTGTGTGCAGGTGCATGTTGAGAATCAGCGCCCCCTGCAGGCCAGGTTGAAGCGCAGCAGCAGTGTGCAGGAGATGTTGAGTTCTTCCAAAACCAAACTGTTTAGACAGAGCAGTCTTCAACAACAAAGGGTAATGCACACAATTATTTACAGACTTTAAAATATTAGTCATAGCACACTATATATATATATATATATATATATATATATATATATGCTTTCATCTGTGAAAAGCACAGGGCGCCAGTGGCAAATTTGCCAATCTTGGAGTTCTCTGGCAAATGTAAAACGTCCTGCACGGTGTTGGACTGTAAGCACAACCTCCTCTGTGGACGTCGGGCCCTCATACCACCCTCATAGAGTCTGCTTCTGACTGTTTGAGCAGACACATGCACATTTGTGGCCTGCTGGAGGTCCTTTTGCAGGGCTCTGGCAGTGCTTCTCCTGTTCCTCCTTGACCAAGAACCGCTCCTTTATTGGGGGAAGTCTTGCCAATTGCCTGTAATCTCCACTTGTTGTCCATTCCATTTGCACAACAGCATCAGTGAAATTGATTGTCAATCAGTGTTGCTTCCTAAATGGGCAGTTTGATTTCACAGAAATGTGATTGACTTGGAGTTACATTGTGTTGTTTAAGTTTTCCCTTTATTTTTTTGAGCAGTGTATATATATTATAAAATTTAATTATAAGATTTCGAGCAGCCATTTCTCTAGTCTTCACATGAGAAATCATTCTAATATGCTGATTTGGTGGCCAAGAACTCATTTTTTATTATAAAATTGCTTAATATTTTTGAGGAAACCATTATACATTTAGAATTCTTTGATGAATAGAAAAGCATTTATTTGAAATAGAAATCTTTTTTTTTTAACATTATAAATGCATTCACTGTCTCTTTTGAGAAGTTTAATCTATCCTTGCTGAATAAAAGTATGAATTATTTTGAAATAAATCCTGCAGACTCGAAACTGTTGAAGTATTGTATATTTTTGATTTCACATTTATTAAAATAAAATTTAATAAAATAAAATATAAAAAAGAAAAGTAATGTACTAGTTTTTTTAATTAGCAATAAAACCTGGATGTTCTAAAGGTGCTATTTAATGACAGCAATAAATTCATACACCAAATTCTGTCCTACAGTAAATGTCCTTTTTAATACTTGTTCTAATGCTTCGCCATCTATAACATCATATCAGTCTATCATTATCACAGAGACCAACTTTCTCACTCTCTTTTTTTCTCTGTTTAAGGAACTAGAGCATGGATTGAATGAACAGAGGGATCTAACTAAAGCTATCGCAATTCAAGGCAGCAGAGCCCGAACACAGAGTGCAGATGAACATGCAGAGTAACTAGATACACACCCTTTATTTATACGAATACATTTATGCCTAGACTTTGTAACCATAAAACACTCCATGATGCCTGCAGCCTCTTACCAGCAAATGAAGACAAGAAAGCAGTCCACAGGAAGTGGGCACACCTCTGCAGCAGATTGACCAAGACTGCAGAGACCAAGCAAGGCGGAGATAAAGATCAGGATCCATCCGAGGTCTGAACACTCCTGTTTTTTCCCAGATGCTTATTTGAAGTTTCCATGTATGATGTTTAATGTGTAGTAATTTTAATGTGTGTTATTTTAAGCAAAGAACATTTCAATATTTAAACAGTCTCATTTATTCGTGTGCGTGAACAGATTCTCACTCCATCTGTGTGTTTGTGGAGTGGAGCTGCTGTTTCTTTCTGTCGGCACGAGATTCAATGCAACATCTCACAACTTAAAGAACTGCAAAACTCAGCACTTAAACAGGTGCCAATACCAAAAACACATTGCTTATAACACTTAGCATGATGCACACTCTCTCTTCAATATCGTAGTACACAATATTGTCCAAACCAGAATCAAATTTACCCAATCTGTCTGTGTGCAGGATCATCAGTCTCTGGATGAAGGACTGTTTGAGGTGTTGAGTGCAGCGGATCTCACTCTCAGCTCTCTCACACACACTCTTATGTTTCAACCAGCAACCTTAAACACGGACATATTAAACCAACTAGAGCAGCTACAGGTATTCAGCCATCCATCAGACCATCAGTGCGTCTGTCTGTCCGTCCATCCATCAGTCA
This sequence comes from Enteromius radiatus, assembly GCA_032357445.1. Classification (NCBI taxonomy): domain Eukaryota; kingdom Metazoa; phylum Chordata; class Actinopteri; order Cypriniformes; family Cyprinidae; genus Enteromius; species Enteromius radiatus. Next base: position 12,725,765 of record JAUCMS010000022.1, on the reverse strand, counting down.
TTCATCCATTTCTCCTGGTTTTCTAGGGTTTATCTGCAGAGCTGATCTCATTCAGTGACATTTTGACCTCCCAGGGGTCAGAGGTCATCAAGTTGTTAGGTTCAGGTTCAGCAATATCAGAGACCTCCACCTGTTTTGATCTGCTGACAAAGCATATATGTGACATTCAAAAGACTCTCGCTGATAAACAGGAGCAGCTACAGGAACGACTAAAACACACAACTCAGCTGCAGGTCAGACTTTCATCTGCTTATTATCAACACAAAACGATGAGATGTATGTGCAGTCATTTAAAAAAAATCTCCTGCAGTTAAAGGTACTAGACACAGTAAGTTGTACCAAAGAACTTATGCTCATGTGTTTACAGTGTCAGCAGTTGACACATTTTTGGCAGGTTTTAACACCCTAAACCAGGGGTGTCAAACTCAATTCCTGGAGGGCCACAGCTCTGCACAGTTTAGCTCCAACCCTAATCAAGCGCACCTGATCCAGCTAATCAAGGTCTTCAGGATCACTAGAAACTTCCAAGCAGGTGTGATTTGGAGCTGGTGGGAGCTAAACTCTGCAGAGCTGCGGCCCTCCAGGAATTGAGTTTGACACCACTGCCCTAAACCTTCGGATGTCTCGCCTTCGTAACTGTCACACTTGTTTGTTATGAAAGAACTTGTCAATTATGTCAGACATAATGTTCTCGTCAGTCTCATGTTTAACCCCACAATGTCTCTGCATTTAAGTTGAAGTAGGAGTATTTTGAAGTCTTTTATCAAGTGTGACTTAATTGTACTATTTCCCTGTGTGTCAAACCCCGCAGAAGAGAGTGAAACACCTGCATGACTCAGTACTAACTAATACGTCAATCCTTCACCCTACAACTAATGGAGAAACCCACAATGACCTTCACACAGAGCTGCAGGTAAGTCTGTGAATAACACTGCTTGTAACACATCAGAAGGAGTGCATGAAGAGTAAAAACTATGGGAGAAATAACACTCTACACTAACATATCATTGATGTCCTCAGTGTACATTTGCTGACTTCGGTGCCACTTCATCTCTCTGCATTTTATAAGTTGTAATGCTGTTTCCTCAGAAAACTAGTCATAATGCTTGCTGGGGTTTCTTACACCAGAAATATTTGTATTGAAAAAGCATAATTTCAAGAGTGCAGATATGTTATATAACAGCGTTAGTTGTTCACTGTGCCTAAATTCTAAGATTTTGACCTTTCTGTATGTGATTCCATGTGCAGGCCATCACTGGATGGAAACAGGAAGTGGAGCAGAGTGAGAGAAAGCTGGCAGAACTTAAAGAAGAGTCAGAGAGTCGAGATCAGCCCTCGTCTCTCACACAGCAGATCAGCACACTGGAGGTATGGAGGATGTTCAGCAAGAAGGGTTTATTGCAATTCAAATTTTGGTAGCAAGCATGGGACGTAATTATAAATAAAGTCCAAATGTACACAAAAAAGAACATTTTGAAAGAAATTAATACTTTTTTTTTTAAAGCAAGGACACAAGTCAAAAGTGCCATTTATTGGTGCATTTACAAAAATATTAAACAGCACAATTGATAAAGATATCCAATTTTTTTGAGTACCAGACTAGCAAATGAGAATGTGAAGGGTCATGTGACATTGGAGTCTGGAGAAAGGTCAGCTTTGCCATCAAACTGTAATTATACACTCTTTGTAGGTGGTATTGGAGAGTGTTTGGAGTGATCTAGAGGAGCGCTGTGGAGTTGTGCAATGGAGTCTAGATGAGCAGAAGATGAGTGAAAAAATCCTGAAGGGTGTGCAGATGCTTCTGTCGATTGGAGGAGAGAAACTCGCCTGCACCTCTCAGCTGGAGCTCAGGAATCCAGCCCAAATACAGACACACCTCAACACACACACGGTAAACATATCACGCACCCTCAAACACCCTAGCTAAATACACACACAAGTTAATCAGCTGCACAAATACAAAAAAAAAACCTAAACAAATATACATACCATCACACGTGAATCATACACAATCTAGCATAATTACAAGTCTTCCAATCTCTCATTTAGCTCTTAAACTTTATAAATCTACAGGTGTTTTTCCGGGCTCTGGGTGCCCACCTGAGGAGACTGCAGCAACTGAGTGTGCGGATGCCAGACAGTGCCTCTTCTGGCTGGGAGACTAAAGTGTCTGAGGTTGAACGTCAAGTGTCCAGTGTCCTGCAGCAGGCTCAGGCTGTCGGCACAGTGCTTCACTCAGCGCTGCAGGTACAAGAGCAAAGGATCAAGAGATCTTGTGGAATGAAGCTTTTAAAAAGTGCTTGTACTGTATATTGAAAGCTGCATCAGCCAAGGAGATACAAGAATGCAGAAGAGAAGTATAAATAAAAAATCAAATGAATGGGATTGTTGAGTGCATAAATAAATTCACTTGTAGACTAAATGACCACCAGCAGATTTTAATATATTTTTAGTTAATACTCCTCTGCCCTTGATAAGAACTTTGATGCATTTCAGGTTTGCACTGACTGGGATGAAAATCAATCCTGGTTAGAAATGCTTCTGCAAAGGTTAGAGACTCAACTTCCAATGACACCTCTGCAGGACCTAACTGAGGAGCAGCTCAGCAAGAATATTTCTGTCTATCAGGTAATGGCTTAGACTTATATATATATATAGTGAACTGACCTTTAAATCAGAATGCATGCATCCTTGAATCCCTCTTGTTGTTTGTGATAGAGTGTGCTGGCGGTTCTGGAGAAGAACAGAGCTCGGATCAGTCTGGTTCTGGATGAGGGCCGCAGACAGCATGAGCAGATTTCTAGCATTAATATGGGTGTACCTTTATGCATAGTGGGTGTGTCTATAGCACGACCAGAACAACGATTGGCTGCACTTCAAAGGAGGGTGGAGCAAGGAATACACTCCACGCTCCACCTTCAGAAGCTTTGGAACAGGTAAAAATAAATGATATGGGTCAAATTAAGCCATCTAGAGTTTTCACGCTGTAAGAATTCTTGCCATTTCATTACACAATATGCAAAATTCTATGCTATCTCAGACTTTTAAAATCACAGTATTTTGAGAGTTGTGTAGAAAGACTGAGATTTCGGATATTTACACAAAGTATAATACCACTACACTTTTTTCAGGTACCAAAGCGATTCAGGAGCTCTGAATGAGTGGATGCGACAAGCCAGAGAACTCCTTGATACATGGAGAGATCACATGACCACAGCTGAACAGGAAGTGGATGCCCTCTCCCACTTTCAGCACTTCACAGTCAGTCAATAAGTTATTCTAACCATTATTTTTTAGTTCATATTATTTTGAATGATAATATTATTTAAAACTTGATTTATAGAAACTACATAAACCCTACTGAAAAACAGCATGTGCTGGTTTGGTATGTTCTGAAGCATGACAATTTGTTTAAACCAACAGCAACAGCAAATGATCAGTTTAAACCAGCTCATGACCAGATGCCATGCTTCAAAACATACCTAATCAGTAAATGCTGATTTTTCAACAGGGAAACCTTCCTTATGCATGTTAAAAAATATTCAGTTAATTAAATTTAAACAGGTTAAGTTTTCACAAATATAACAATGTTTATATTAGGACATTTTTGTGTCTGATGTTTTTGACACAGGAGTTCATGAAGGAGCTAGAGGTGAAATCGGTCCTAAAGGCATCAGTGATTAGTTCTGGATCTTTGATCCTGTTGCTCAATGAAAGGAAGCAGAACATTGAAACACAGAAGATCAGAGGAACCACCAGTGCTTCAAGAACCTCCACTCCGTCTGGAAATACAACCTCTAAAGACCTTCAGTCAAGCGAAACTACCAACCAGACCTCCATTGTCCTAGATAACAAGCTTAAAGACTCCTCATCTGTAGATGTCACCTTACTTTCAGAAATCAATGTTTCCTCTATTCAAATCTTCTCAGAAGAAAATCTTTCTACCACAGAAGGATCAGATGGAAAGATCACAAAAGAAGGTGTTATCTTTGAGGAAACGGCCTCATCTGTATTGGATTTATCTGTAAAACAAGAGATGGTTCTTTCCCCAGTTCTTCTGACTCTACAGTCCCAGCTGTCTCAGGTGGAGCAAGACTGGGTGGAAATACAGACTACCATTCCTGCCGTCCAACAAGGACTGCATCAGGTATGTTTTAATCCATTACTTACTACAACCTGGATGGGTGGGGAATAAAAAAACTGTCTGTAGCTTGTTCTGTTTGTAGCATTGTCTCTCTGAAAGAGAACATCATGTATAAAAATGTATCATGGAGGTAAGGCAGCCATCCAGGTATGATTTCCTGGATGATTTGAAATCTTGAAGGAACAGAGTCTGTCCTTTTTATTATCTATTACCAGTTCTCTCTTTCTTGTTCTCATCCTCTTTATCTTCTTTGATTACATGTGTCACCCCTCACCTGGCTCCACTGTTTTCTTTTTTCTCGGTTCTCTCCACCTCTGTCTATCACTTTCATGTTTTTTTTATGCCCATTTCTCTGTTCTCTTTCTCTCTCTTTCAGAGTGTGGTGAAGAGTTTATCTCCTGAAGGACTGCTGGCTGATGTGTGTGGCTGGATTACAGCTGCTGAGAGCAGGTTACGGGCGGCTGAACAAGAGGGTCACAACACCTGTGCTGCTGCAGAGTTCGCACACCTTCTCAGAACATATAAGGTACCTTGCTTGTGTTTTATCTATCTATCAATGAAAAAGTATCCAATGATTAGCAAATACAATCATTTTGTTTGATTTGGATTTTATCCAAAATTAAACGAAAGTGCAAAATAACAGAATATTTTTTTCTTTTTAAAAGAACATTGTAAAGAAATAATACTGTATATGTGAATAAAATGAAAAAAAA
>JAUCMS010000022.1:12686136-12720808 GCA_032357445.1 Enteromius radiatus | reverse complement strand
AATTATCCTTTCTCACACTTTCTGTTATTATTATTATTATTCACACATACTTTTCCTTTTTTTCTATATAATCTCTATAAGCACAATTTTATTGATTTTACTGATGAAAAAGTACTTTTAACTTTCATGAATTTTCTGATAAATAAAAAAAAAATTGATCTTACCTGTCTCTTCTGTCTAGGGGATGAAGAGAGAGATGGCATGTCAGCAGATGTCTGTTGACTTTATTAATCAGTGTGAGCTGAAGCAGGTCGGTTTTGACTGTCACACCAGCAGGTGCAAACACACTGCCTTTGCTGAAAACCTGGGACATATCAATCTGCGCTGGAAAACACTACAGGCTCACCTGAACACACTGGTGAGTTTATTATTAGTATTATTATTCTGCTAACCAATTCAGATTAACATTGTTTGCATTGTGTTACTCAGATCCAACATGCTGAAGATGAGGAGAGGATGTGTGCTGAGCAAGAAAACAAACTACAACTCCTCCAGCGCTGGGTCAAAGGTCAAAATCAATGGATGCGATTGGCTGAAAGACCCACCAGTCGCTCATTTGCTGAGAGGAGCCTGAAGGATTGTGAAGTGAGTTGCTAATATTTTTTGGTTGTGGTAACGGATTATGTTGATCCTCTCCTACTTTAAACACATTTTTAATGTATTTATATTACATTTTAGAGGAAGCTGACTTGTCTTTCTGTCATTTTTAGGAGCTAGGGGAAAAGTTGGAGTCTAAATTCTCAGAACTTGCTGAGTTGCGGAGGAGGAGACTTGCCACTGATGAAGAAAACTTCCTCTCAAAAGCTCACCTCTCTCAACAGGTATGAAGATTTTCCTATTAATTAAAACAAAACCACCAATAATTTTAAACACTCTTGAGTGTGTTTAATTAGAATTTTAACAATAAATGTTCATTTTTTTAGAGTGCAGTCCTTGGGCATACCTTGAAAGAGCTGTGTAAGGTGTGGTCTCAGTTTGAAAGTGAGAGGAGTCAGGTAGTTTTAAACACAACGAGGATCTGCCAATCACTAGAGTACTGCCACGCCCCTTTGCCCTCCCTCTCTGCCCTGGAGAATAACATTGATAAGATACAGGTGCTGTCAATCAATCACATTGTTTTTTTTTTTATGTGTTAACGTTAAATATGTTAACTTAAAAGTAAACCTTTGGCTTGATATGTATTATATGTATATTCACAAGTTATATCTGCAGGTCTTAAAAGCAGAGACAAAGGAGATTGACACCCAGTGGGAGGATCTTACCAAGACAACAGCAGTTCTTATTGGTGGAATTAGCCCAGATTCTGCCCAGGTGTTATCTGAGCACCTAGAAAAAGAAAAATCAAGGTTAGATTTCACTCATATGAGCAAAGCAATGAGAATGTCTATGTAAATGTTCAAATACCTACATGTTGTATCACTCTGTAGGTGGTCAGAGGTGAAGGAAAAGGTCACACAAACCTTGCAGAGGTCACAAAGTCTTCTGAAATTGTGGCAGAGATACTCTGATGTGAGACGCTCCTGCTCAGAGGAGCTCCAACATCTCAAAGAGCAGCTCAACACACACAACAACACCCCCACTGACAATAAACAACTCACACACAGCATCGCAGAGCTGAAGACTGTGAGTACAATGCAAACATGCAGATATCCACAGATTACCACCCATTTAAACACACATCTGAGTGCAGACCACTATGAAAATCTGAACAGTTTCAATGTAAAAGGAAGAGAAAAAATTATGCACTATTTCTAAATGAGTAATCAAACAGGCAATATATTACAATATAAAATTTCTTTTAATGATTGGATTACTGATCTATAAATAGTGCAGAATCATATAAGAATCTACAGTGTATATATATAATATAAGTATTAAAAAAAATGCAAAATACTTTTGGAATCCATTACAGTATATGTTGCAGATTGCGTTATTGTCCTTATTTCCTTCTTTTAGGTATTACAGAAATGCTCAGAGACTCTACAGACTGATTTGAATGAAGTGCTTGAAGTATCTAAGGATCTAATTGAACAGATGGATGATGAGGATGCTGTTTTCATTAAATCAGAATGTCGTTTGTTAACACGTGGTTACCTCCAGTTAGAACAGACTCTGAAAGGAAGAATTGAACACATGCAGGTAAGACTTTTATACTCCTTTGTGTTTTAATAAGCATGGAAGTGTTTAAAGTATGTACTCCCTCTGATTTCATTCAAAACTCATCTGCTGCTATTTCTGGATAATATGTCCTTGGTCTGTCAAAAAGCACATCCACAATAATAGCACCATTAAGTATCATAAAACTAGTCCGTAAGTCAACACTGAGCAGGGTGAGTAAATGATGCCAGAAATAATTTTTTTACTATTCCTTTAATGCAAAATATGTGTTTCTGTTCAGGAGGATCTTGAGCAATTTCAAGAATTTGAAAGGTTACTTCAGTCCCTCGAAACACAATTACAGCAGTGGGAAAGCAAGCAACGCATAGGCAGCGAACTCACTGATATATCTCAGGTGATAAACACACACACATGCATAACTCAACCACATTATTTTATTGAAGTAACCAAGAAAATGCTTCTGTATATCCTTGTTTGCAGTCGGGTCTGATGGACATCAGTTCTCTCTCTCCTGATCTGGATCTGATAAACACACTCAGCTACAGGCTGACTCTCAGTGACCCTGTGACACAGAAGCTTCAGCACCTCAACAGGAAGTGGGCACAGGCCTCCACACATGCTCAGGAGAAATGCAGGTGACTGGCACTTACAACCTGATTACCTGAGATAGATGCTAATATCAGATTCAACACACAACATGTTTATGGGTATATTGTGTGTTTAGTGAGTTGCAGGCAGCCTCTCTTCAGCAGCAGAGCTTTGAGCAGAGATGTGAGAGCTGGCTGACTTTCCTGCAGCGCATGGAGGACAGTTTGGCTGTAGAAATCGCATCAACTTACTCTGGACTGCGAGAACAACAACGAACGCACCAGGTACAACAGCTGACACACCCATAAATGCAACACACACTCTATGGATAAAAGATCCAATAAAAATCTATCTTCCTGTCTTCCTTTTGTCTAGTGTTTCCAGGCTGAGCTGTCTTTAGGCCATCAGATCCTTCACTCTGTGATCAGTGAATCTCTCCTCCTTTTGCAGAAGGGAGATGTGGAGGACAGGTGACACTTCTTCAATTTCTTCAATTTTTCATGATTTCTTGAGATATACAATTTCAGAAATTTGGGGTCAATATAATTTTTTAAGAAATCAGTAAATAAACAAGGATGCATTAAATTGCTTAAAGTTAGCGTAAAGGCATTTATAATGTTTCAATATTGATAATAATAAGAAATGTTTCGTGAATACAGCATATTAGAATGATTTCTGAAGGATAATGTGACACTAAATACCGGAGTAGCGTAAATATTTTTAGTATATTTAAAATATATTAAAATAGAAAAGAGTTTTCACAATATTACTGTTTTTAATGTATGTTTGATCAAATAAATGCAGCCTTAGCCAGCATAAGAGGCTTCTTTCAAAAACATTAAAGAAATTGTATTGACCCTAACCTTTTGAAACATCGTGTAATATAGTATTTTATCATTTTGTCATGAAATAGATTAACTACTTTTATAATTACTTGGGAGTTTTATATTTGGAATTTAACGCCGGATTTGTAGTTTTACTAACCTCCCTGCCTGTGCCTTCAGGAGTGACTTCCTGTTAAAGCTGGCGCAGCTGAGAGAGCACTGGCAGGGGGCGGTGCAGAGAGCAGCTCAACGGCGCGCTCTAGTGGAAGGGCTCATACAGCACTGGCAGCTTTATACACACACAATGCAGAAACTCCGCAAATTCCTCACACTCACACACACACTCTTGTCGCCTGCTGGTCCCACACACTGTAGTGTCCTGCAGTTGCGTCTCTTACTGGAAGATCTGAAGGTAACAGGATCAATTTCAAATATCATTATCATCATCAGTGATAAAGATATTTGATAAGTTTACACTTTATAACTTAATCTACTGACACTATCTTGCAATTAATAGACAGTTTGTTTGTTTCACTGTTTCCCCCTCTCTCTTTTTTTTTTGTCTCGCTCGCTCGCTCTCTCTCTCTGTGTCCCTGTAAAGCGCACAGAGCTGTTGTTTCAAAGGTCAGTCTCTGCATATCTGTGTGTGATGGAGGTAGGCAGGCAGCTGTTTTCAGTGAGTGACACAGAGACGCAGATGCAGCTGCAGACAGACCTGGCAGCCCTGCAGGAGGACTGGGAGCAATGCCAGTGTATGCTGGGAAAGAGAAAGACTCTTACATCTGACATCATAAAGGTAAGATGGATTGACTGGGTTTGAAATGGGACCTTTGAATGTGTTTTATTGCTTAGTTCTGTTGCACTTACAAGGCAAACTTATGATAATGATGATAATGTCACAACATTTATGCTTATCCTTATATTGAAGGTCAAAGGTCACATGGGAAATCCATAAAGCTATATGAGTGTGACTTTTTTCTAAAACAGGATCCTCATGATAATGAAAATAGCATGGGAGCATTAGATCATTTTAAAATTGTAACTAGAAAATGAATTGTTAAAAAGTAACTATTCTATCATCTAGAATTTTTCCATTGTGAGTCAAATCAAAATGTGTGTGTGTGTGTGTGTAATTATGAACAAAGATAAATGTAATTTCAGATATAATTTCTATCTACATATCTGCATATCAGCATTTATGAGGGTAAAGTTTATATAGCAAAACAGGCTACTGCAAAGTGAAATTCGCCCTTGGAATTTTATGATTAGATAAGAAATATCCGCTTAGATAGGAAACAGCAGGTTATGGATTGAACACCTGTTCAGAGATGCTTCAGAGAACAAACACTATTAACTGTCTGTCCATGTATGGACCGGTCTAAAACTTCACCAGGAATAAACTCTGCCATTATATACTCCTATTCTAGAATGATGCAGGACAATAGTAAATGTTGGATTGTGTGTGTGTGTGTGTGTGTGTGTGTGTGTGCGTGCCTGTAGAATAAGGAGATTCTGTATTTTGGTGGTTTTCTGCAGGAATGAGTCCAGCTGAGTTTGACCTACATTCCCTCTGATTCCACAGCTGGACTAATCCAGATCAGACCTTTGCACACACTAATACAAACATATAAATAGAACATACTAATATACAAGCACAGTAATTTTAATATCAATTTTACTGACCAAAAATGTCTTCGTGCAGGTCTGTCTTTCTGTCTTTGTTCTAGCTATATATCCTCATTCATAGTTACCCTTGATTGTAGTTTAGATAATATGAAGATGCAGAAAACAAAGGCTGTGTGTATGTGTGTACTGGTATTCACTGTGATATATGGACCAACAAGTCTAGTACATACCAAGTATAGTAATACCTGTCTAAGTTTCACCTTCTGGTGACATTTTAAGTCCTTATGTTAAAAGTTTTTTTTTAAGTCATAGGTTTAGGGGGAGGGGATAGAAAATACAGTTTGTACAATAGAAAAACCATTGTCTATGGAGTGTCCCTGTAAAACATGGAAATCTGTGCGTGTGTGTGTTCATGTGTGCATGCACTTGTCATGTGCTAAAGGGTTTATAGTAAAGCCTGTCTGGGGATTTAAAGCTCTCTCTGTCTGTCTCACCCTTTCTGTCTCTCTCTCACAGCACTTTGTCTGTCTTCAATTCTTCAATAAAATGAATGCCATTGCACTGCAACATTGTGCCATATACTTGGGAGTTTCCTCTGTGTAGTTATTACAATATGGTTTTACTTGTGTTATATTTTACTTGGATATGTGTAGAGTACTAGCATGCATGTGTGTTGTTGTGATAACCCTATACTAGTGTCTTTTGTGCATGTGTGTTTTCATTGCCCCAGTCGTGTCTTAACTTTTCATTTGTCTCTGAGCCGAGACATTGGTTTAATGAAGTGCACGCTGACTTTCCACAGTGGATGTCTGGACACCTGTCCATATGTTTGTGTGTACAGCAGATCTACCCTCACATATAAGCTGTCTATGTTTCCTCTGTATTATTTTTGCTTTTCCTGACTAACTCAATACCCATATAAAGAGGCATATATAGGATATTATATCAAAATCATGCGAGAGCATTACAGTAGCTTTATTTGTATGTTTTTTTTATTATTTTGCAGAAATGGGAGACCTGTGAGACCAGACTAGCTGATCAGGCCCAGCACCTGGAGGAGGTACGAGCCAGACTGAAGCAGACGATCCCAGATCCGCAGGAGGAGATGGAAGAGGAACGCCTCCTTGTGAAGGTACACTAACTATCTACTTCATAAACTGGAACAATACACCTGAAATATGACTGGAGGAAAGAATTACATACTTTTCTATACCCAAAATAACACTGATAAATACTGTACTCAAAACACTTCACAACTTCAACAGTTGTAGTGTTTGGTAAAGTTATATGGTCAAAGTTAGCAGTTAGCTTGTGCTAAAACCACACATAACAGCTTTTGTTTGTGTTGCATGACACTTTGGATTTCCCATCCTCCCTACTATAGGCTTATTCAGCTGTGATCCTCCCTCTCTCTCTCTCTCTCTCTCTCTCTCTCTTTCTCTCTCTCCTGCCCTCCCTCTTTGTCCCATGGGCTTTAATCTCATTGGGGCAGAGAGTAAAAGAGAGATATTGCGTTAGTCAGAGCTGGGACGTGTGGCAGTGTTTTCTGTGAGTGTGTGTGACGGTGGTGTGTTATGTTATGCAGGAGGTTCAGGATTGTTTAGAGGACTGGGCCGCCAGTCTTTCCGAGCTCAGCACCATGAAGACGGACCTATCCCAGTACATCCTCACCGATGACGTCCTCCTCCTGCAGGAGCAAGTGGACCATCTGCACTGCCAGTGGGAAGAGCTTTGCCTCAAAGTAAGACACACAAATATGTTTACCTACTGTAGCAGGCCTTTGTATTTTCTGCTTTAAACGTTGAGATATAAAGCCTACAGGAATCGTGTGTCTAAACATTGACAGCTCTAACTTATTGAGCTAACTGATAAACCTTTGTGTGTGAGAAGTTGAAGGAAATATTTAACAGTAAAAGATAATGAATGAATCTGTATTATTTGTATGTAGCTTGTGGTGTAAATGCTTAGCAACTGTTGCCTTTTAAAGACATGACCCATAAAGCCATTTTTTGTTGTTTTATAAAGCTAATTCTAATTACTGAGTGAAACCTAACCTAACAGTTTTTTATTTATTATTGTTTTATTTAATTATAACTATTTATATATCTTAATTATTAAACATGAATGGATTTGTATTTTTAATTATTTATACATTCATTTATTAAACATGTTACTTTTGAAAACAGGTCACACTTTATTTTAATGTTTAATTTTTCTATTAACTGACCACTAACTATGACTTTTGCTTCAATAAACTCCTAATTCGCTGCTTATTAATAGATGTAAGGTAGTTGTTAAGTTTAGGTGTTGGGTAGGATTAGGGATGTAAAGTAAGGTAATGTAAAATGTGCTTTATAAGTAATAATAAACAGTCAATATGTAAATAATAGGCACACTAATAAGCAACTATTTAATAGTGAGAATTGGACCACATTCTAATCTGTTACCAAAGGGTGTTATGTTATATTTTCACCTTTGTAGACAGTTTTGTCTCCAGCTACTGCTGAACAAATCTACACACACAGACAACTCAAAGGAATTCTATCTATGTTAAATACAATGTTAGCACACCATCACTACCCAAAAAACAGATGTGAGGATTTGTTTGATGTTTCTCATCAGTGCTCATTGATTCAGCTGAAGTCATTGTTCCTGTGAAGTTTCTTGATGTGTGGTGTTCTGGTGACCATGTATTGATTTACTTTCAGAACCTGTACATCACTCATTAGGGTCTTGCTGCTTTTTTATTGAATATGGTGCTGGATCGATCAGCTGGAGTCTCCTGGAGTCATGTTTTGGGGGTCTGTTGTGAGTTTCGGGGTGGGTGGGGGTCTTTAACACTGGAACGAGTGAGCAGATGGTGGAGAGTGAAGGACACAGAGAAAAGACACACAGAAGTGAATAGAAGCAGAGAGTCTTTAGTTCTTTGTTTTGGAAATCACTCCCAGTGTGTGTCTGTCACACGCCGAAGTGTGAATGTGTGTGTGTCGGGGGTGTGTGAAGGTGTTGCCTGGTAACGGTAAAGTCCACATGTGGCAGCTGTTGAGTTTTTTCTAGGTACAAGGTTCATAAAGATGTTTTAGCTAGAGATATTTAAGCACATTTAAATAACAAAACTGGATTACCCTGCCTTGCCATAAACTTGAAAAGTGAATAGAATTCATGTTTTTTTTATTTTTGTTTTCCTATTATGAGCTTGTGTATATATTATGAGTCTATTTAAATTAAATTTCTTAAGTTAAATTCTGAGTTCACATAATTTCAGACTAATTTTGTTAATATGTTGTGTTCGGGTGTCAAAAAAACGTAGCTTTATCATACTGTAATATCACATTTGGCAACATGTATTGTAATTTTTTTATATAATATTTCAGGTTGATTCATTAAATTTAATACAGCAACAATTGCTGTCATACATTGTCTTTAAAGTACCCCTATTATGGATTTTTAAAAAATGACCTTTCATGTAGTGTGTAACACAGCTCTAAGTGAATGAAAACATTCAGAAAAATTTTAAATCTGAAAATGCATATATGTATAAAGTTATAGTTTCTCAAAAGAAAGAGTCGACTCTCAACCATTGAAACAAGACGTTTTTTAAAATATGAACCTTTCCTAACCCATAATAGGGACACTTAAAAATCAGTGTAAAGGCAGTGTTTCTATAATTAATACTATTTATTTATTACTATTTCATATTAATTAATTAATTAATTTAATTTAATTTTATATTATTCTTTTTTTAATTTAATTTAATTTTGTATTGTTCTTTTTTTTCATTTAATTTACATAATTATGGTACTTAGAATTGTGTGTATTATTAATTGTCGAAATGCAAAAAATGTATTATGTTTTTCTTTTGATTTGATAAAATCTGCACATCTTTTTGACAGGTTTAGTGAGATTTCTTGTCTGTGTGAGATGCAGTCATGCTGTCATATCTCTTATGTACTTTGTGTCTCTTTCTCTCTTTTTGTAGGTGTCACTTCGTAAGCAGGAGATTGCTGATCGACTGAATGCCTGGATCATTTTCAATGAGAAGAATCGGGAGCTGTGTGAATGGCTGACACAGATGGAAAACAAGGTGGCACACAGTGCTGAGCTGAGCATTGAGGAAATGGTGGAGAAACTCAAGAAGGTGAGACAAAGTTCTACGATCACCCAGCATGAACCACCTCCAACTGTACTGTGTGATCCAGCATTTCACTGTATTTTGCAAAACCTAAATATCAATATTTGTGAATGTATTATGAATATTTATTCCACATTTATTTGCTATATTTCTCTGTTTCACCAAATTATATGCAATCAAACACCAAGAGTAAGACTTTCAAGATATAATTCATTATTACTTTCCTCGCCCCCTCACACTCAAATATTGACTTCAGGATTGTATGGAGGAGATCAACCTCTTTAGTGAGAATAAGACACATCTGAAACAGCTGGGAGAACAACTCATCATGGCTAGCAACAAGACCAAAGAGACAGAAATCAATGACAAGATCAAGGACATCAACGACCGCTGGCAGCATCTGTTTGATCACATCGAGGCCAGGTAAGACTAAGAGTTACCCTGAGCATGGTCATGCTCAAATACACTAAATCAGATCCATACACTTCTTTATTGTAAATACAGCTAGAACGTGAACATTAAAACTGTGATGCACACTGATTTAGGAACTGTTTTAGGGTTTAGGTCATGGTTTATGAACTGCTTGCAGAGTACTTTGTAAGTCATAGTGATGTTAATCTGACATTGATCCAGGTCATCTCAGTCACACTCTATTTAACAGACAGGAAGTGCAATTGGTTACCTTCAGTGCTGCGTAAACATTAACTTCACTGCAAGAGAGAGATTTAAATGTAGACATGCACGTGGTGTCAGTCTAGATGGACGGTATCAGGGTGGATGTAGGGTGGAGGGGGTTGGTTTGCCCTGTTCTTCATTTGATTGACAGCTCTTTGATTAGACAGATGGTGGCTGTAGCTTCATGATACATTGATGGCCAGCTTGTTGACTTCTTGTCTCCAAGTCTGCTTTTCTTTGCTGCTTTTTCTCTGGTCTTCGGGTTTTGGATCTCTGGGATCATCCTAAAGCACATTCAATGCATCTACTGTATATTTATTTTTGTTAATATTAAGGCAAAATACAGTATATAATGTTCCATAGTACTTAAAGAGAATTTTGATATGTTGTCAAAATTCTAAATACTGCTGGAACATTGTGGCAGTAAGAAGATCGGCAGGTGGAATGTTGTTTAATGTAATTGTGTTGCTTAAACAAGCCTCTTAAGAGAGGGTTTGGAGGTTATAAGAAGAAGAAGCCGGTGGCTTGCTGCACTCTTTACCTGAAGCTTCCTCGTGCCTCATAGCATCAGATAAATTCACATGCATATCTTCGCATCTGCCACTGAGTAAAAATCTCAGCACTCACTCTGACAGTAATTAAAATTGTGTAGGGAGCCAAGTCTCAAAAACTGTCAGGGTTATTGTGTAAGTGCAATCCTTGTTTTTAATCTGGTTTGCAAAAGGCGTCAAACTAATTATGCCTTGATACAAACATTTCTATCATAGTTCCCAGCCGAGCAGATTCCTGAATGTCTATAAGTGTTTTGGATGTTAACTCTGGCTCTGTGCCACTAATGTCAAGGTTTTAGAGCTAACACTGGCTGTGCAGGTGCATGTAGACACTAAAAGTAGCTTTGTGGATCAGTAGGTAACCAGGCACGAGATCTGCCTGTTTGTCGGCTCTCACCTTGAGCTGGAGCTTTATGCCTGTCAGTATTCCTTCCCATCAACCACTGAGACTCCATGAGCGCAAGTTTAACCAAAAGGCAGTCAACAGGGTTGTTATTCAAAATAAACACCTTTGGGGTGATACAAGACTACCATGTATGAGATAAAGATCCAATCCAGAGTGTCCAATTATATGTATATTTTGTTTGAACTATATCTTTTAATGTACACAATGTGAATTTAAAGAGTGTTTTAGTGATGGGTTGAGCCGGTTATGATAATGCTGTAGAAGTCATTGGTTTTCTCTGTGTCTGAGGTGAAAGTTCACAAGCATGACTCAAGCATGAAGTGTTTTGAGATTTAGAAAATGTATTTAGACCATCGAAAAAGATTTGTGTACATTGGCTTTTGTAATATTTACAACGTTTTGGGTCACTAAGATTGCTAATATTAGAATATCTAATAAATGCTGTTCTTTTGAACTTCGTATTCATCCTGAATTTTTTTTTCCACTCTAACTTGTAGCCTTGCAGCCTATGAGACTTCTTTCAAAATCATTAAAAAAATGTACTTCCCCTAAACTTTTTATTGGCTCTTTATGTGTATATATTTTTGGTGTCAGTCACACTAACTTGCAAATGGGAGTGTGTGATTTAGACAAGTCTCTAAGCAGGATTACAGAAGTTGACACAGACATGTCCGACTCTTTTGTGAGCTAAAATCACAGCAGAGTTCACCCTCACAGCATCTGCACACGCGGCAGCTGCTGTCTGCTAGCACGGGCCTTTGTGTCCATTCGCTGTCCCATAAGTCTTCTGTCTACGCTTATTGTGTCTCTCGGCCAATCAGCATCAAAGCACTGTCCTCCTGCTCTTCTGCTATTTGCTGAGTGATGGCGGCCATTGTACCCTTGGTGTCTTACAAAACCATGCTCGCTGTTGCTGGACAAAGGACCACAAAGGGGACAGATGTTATGTTAAAAACACCCCCGCTTCAAGAAAGTTCATTAAAACTGTCTATGCGATGGGATGTTGACCAAAGTGTTTGAGGAAATTTGTTTTCCAGTTTCCACTCAGAAGTTTAGACACCTGTAGGCAGGGCATTTTCTTTTGGGGTTTATTCTTAAAACTGTTAATCTCACCAATACACCACCAATACATTTTTAACTATTTTACTCCCAGTCCAGCCCTGGCCCTGCCTGTAGGTGGAAGTGTTTCTATGACCAAAAGCGTCTCCTCACAAATAAGATTCCACATTTTTGCAGTCTTCATCCACCATGACTATCATCCTGAATGGATATCAAAAACTGACTAACCATGAAGGGGGACAATTTAATTAAACCCTTCAGAGAGCTGAAGTGTGCTCTGAATCTTCCCAATACCCGTGAATTACTCCCTTCTAAAGACTGAAGGATTTTGGCAAGCAGCTCCGCCTATGTGAGGCCCACCAACGTGGTTCCCTGTGGCCCAGATTTATCTTAATTTAACTCATTTAGCTGAAGTGCTTGAAATTAAGCATGCCAGAGTTTAAACCTGAAGCAATTACAAATTAATTTTTAATTTTAATATGAGTGCTACTTGTTTGTGCAAAACATGTTGGAAGATGCATTAAAAGCTGTTGAGTGTGTGAAGTGTCCAATATTTCCCACCTTTTTTTCGGTGATGTGCATCATCAAGTATTTGAAGTGCACTTGTACTTCTTGGAATTGATATTGCTGTATGCATTTGGGTTTTAGCATGTTGCTAGGTGGTTAGTAGTGTAGCTAGGATGTTTAATGTTTTATATGTTGTTTCTATGTGTTCTTTTAAGTTGCCTTGATCAGTAGTGAAGTCTCCCCACCTTCTTCTTAGAGAAATGGTACAGTGTTCTTCTGGGACTAATAATCTGTTCAGGATAGGTTTGGATTTAATTAGCTTTGGCCCATGGAACATAATCTCAGACCACATAGGAATACATGTACAGTAGAAGTCCCTGTTTGAACTTTTATGTACTCACACAAAGACAAACATAGACTTATTCTATTCATGTAGACCTATTTGTACTCTGTGTTCTTAACTTTGGCACGGCACAAATATCATATGTGAAAGAAAATGACTTTCAAAAGTACATGGTGCTGTCTAACCTGCTCAGGTAACCTGTTTACTTGTTTGCCTGGTTATAGTTGGTTAATTAATAAAGCCAGTCTTTAAAGATGAGATGAAATTGAGAATGTAAGGGAACTTTTGATACACAAATATGTTTTAGTTGCCTTTGTTTTATTACCTACAATCAGTGTTGGGGAAGTTATGCATTACAATATTGCCTCAGACAAAAGGAAACTGCTCTGCCTTTGCTTCTCACTCCCAATTTCTCTCCACATGGGGACAGTAGAGAAATTACAAGCATTGTAATAATAGTTCTTGTAAATGTAGTGTTATTTTAACTCGCATTACTAACCCCCTCAACTACATTAACAACTAAAAAGAATTTAGCTTTACATTTAATATTCAGATTTGATTTAGATTGTATCAGATTGTCTTAATAAAATGCATAACATTCTCCACAAGATTCCTGTAACACATCTCTAAAATATAGACTGCTTGTTTAAATCTATAAATGTTCTTAAATATTTAACTACTGGCAGTAGCCTATTTGTAATGCAGTTGAAGAAAATGATGAGAACATGGAGTATCATCACTTTGTCCACTGGCCATTTGACCATTCAGTGAGAGGGAGAGAGAGGGGAGTTGAGTATGTGAGAGGGACAGGAGGGTGGGAGTAATGTATACAGCAGTACACAGTCTGTGAGAGGAGCTTGTGTGAGATCAGCCACAGCCATTAAGACAGACATGCTAACGCTAACACGAGAGAGCCATGGAGCCTCACCAGTCTGCGAGTAAGTGTTTGATAATTGCACGCACACAGGGCTTTCGTGCATGCATGCATGTTTTGCGAGAGGGGGATGGGCAGTGCTTTTGTCAGTGTGGCTAACACTAGCTTCAGTGCAGGACTGATCAGATTCCTTTTTGGAAGGGGACACACTTGTTTCTTGGGAGGACGTGCGTGCTGGTGATGTGCAGTTGGTGCATGTTCTCAAATCTAAACAGATATGCACCAAAATCAGCCTGTGAAGAACATGCAAGATGCATGCATTTGGAATTATACAACCGTGCAATTGGATAATGCTTTATTTATAGCGTATTTCTTCCTAAATATTGATTATATTGATACAAAGGACATCTTGTCTCATTGCCTTATTTCATTGCACCAAATGACTTCATGCATCTGTTATTTTATTTATGTGTTTTTCCCTTCATTTTGCATCTGATACATGCAAATAATGCTTATGTTTGGCACAGCAAACGCTTTAATGCATTGTTGTCACGTGCAGTTGTTGTGTGATGTCACTTCTTCCACATCAGCACTCCGGTTTGTTTTGGTTGGACCTCCATTGCAAATGTCACATGACTATGAAGGAATGCCCCCATCCTCTTAGTCACATGACGTCACTCTTAGAGTGCCGTGAAAGCAGTCTACATGCTCAGATAGTCCTAACACTGAGTGTTCTGGTCTGGGTTGAATAGATTGCGACAGAAGGACCAGACGTGGGTCACTGCACACTCAAACCTAATAAAAAGCCTTTTGTCCTGCATTGTGTCTTTTGTAAAGCTCAGCTGGCAGGCTAACTATAGGAATGAAACTACGTCAAGGAATGTTTGCTTTTTACTGTGAACTGTTCCTCATGCACCACACAGAAAAAAAATAAGTTTCTATATCCATATCTTCAATAACACTTTTAAATAGAGAACACATCTATTTGATATTAATTATGACATTTCCTCAATAAATTCCTAATTTGCTGCTTATTAATAGTTAGTAAGGTAGTTATTAAGTTTAGGTGTTGGGTAGGATTATGAATGTAGAATAAGACATCGATATGTGCTTAATTACTACTAATAAATGAGTAATATTATAGTAATACACATGCTAATAAGCAACCATTTTACAGGAAACCATATCAATGTCCAACCAATTAAAACTTATCTACTTAAGTAATACACATGTGATACACAAAAGACTAGAGATCTGGCTGATTGTATTTCAGGGTGAGGAAGCTGAAGGAGACGCTGGTGACAGTGCAGCAGCTGGACAAGAACATGAGTAATCTCCGTTCCTGGCTTTCCCGTGTTGAGGGAGAACTGGCCAAACCCATCATTTACAGTGCGTGTCACAGTGATGAGATACAGCGCAAACTAGCAGAGCATCAGGTAATCAGTGTATTCATTAACAAAACCACAATAACTAATATATGCGTTTAAAGTGCACAATACGTTATGCTCTTCTCATAGAATAAGGACAATTATTAAAACGTTATAGTTATCATTAAAGTTCCTGTCCTTGGTGTGAGAGCAGGCCTTTAGAGTGTGATATTGTTGTTCTCCACTAGGACTTGCAGAGAGACATCGAACAGCACACAGAGGGTGTAGCATCTGTTTTGACCCTGTGTGATGTTTTGCTGCATGACGCGGACGCTTGTGGCAGTGATGGAGAGAATGACTCCATTCAGCAGACCACGCTCAGCCTGGACCGCCGCTGGAGGAACATATGTGCCATGTCTATGGAGAGGAGAATGAGGTCAGTACAAACACCCAGGTCAGCATGTTTGGTTGCGTAATGATACACATTTGTTTTTGTTCTCTGACCACTGTGCTCTATTCTGTCCTCTGCAGGATCGAGGAGACATGGCGTCTGTGGTGCAAGTTCCTAGATGACTATTCACGCTTTGAAGAGTGGCTGAACACGGCAGAACGTACAGCAGCCAATCCTGCCACCAAAGATGTACTCTACACCTGTGCTAAAGAGGAACTCAAGAAGTTTGAGGTACGAATCTGTTAGTAGCCTGTTCGTCATCTGAATAATAGCAGCAGAATGCTCATACAGATTAAAATGAATACTGAAATACACTCTTAAAAGTTTTTGCTGTGGCGCCAAACATTCCAGCTGTTAGTGTAAAGAACATTTTAACCATCTAAGGAACCTTTTTCAAGTATAAAGAATCTTTTGTGCAATGAAAATGTTCCATGGATGTTGAGGGGAATTATAAATGGCAATAAATAAATCTTTTTTAGGAGCGTATTGGCTTTAAATTGTGTGATTGTCTAGATGTAATCTGTTTTTAAACCTGTGCATGCAGGCGTTCCAACGCCAGGTCCATGAGCGCCTGACACAGCTGGAGCTGGTGAACAAACAATACCGACGTCTGGCACGAGAGAACCGGACAGACGGTGCCAGTAAGCTCAAGTTAATGGTGCACGAGGGAAACCAGCGCTGGGATTTGTTACAGAAGAGAGTGGCTGCAGTGCTCCGCAGGTTAAAGGTTAGACTTAAGTCATGCATTTTTGTTAATTTAGTTTTAAGTCACATATACAGTACAGGTGTGTGTTTATTTTTATTCTTTTAGTCAGTAAGGAGACAATAAATGTATCACAGTTTGACAATATATCATTTGTAAGGTTACAAAAAAATTCTATTTCAAATAAATGCTCATTAAATAATCCTGAAAATATGTATGAAACTTTACATTTAAAATATCAAGTCGCACAACTGTTTACATCAATAAATGTTGCTTGAGCAGAAAATCAACACATTACAATTTAGCTATATAAAATAGTGATTTCAAATTATGAAATATCATTTAATCAAATGAATGCAGCCTTGTAGAGACTTTAAAAACATATTACAGTGAACATTACTTTTTATTATATATTAAATTCTCAAATACTGACTGGTTTGGAAATGGCAAACCTAAAAACTGGTGAAAATGTTAAAATTAATTGCATCTCTGACCTTCAATTCTTCGTTTCCATGGTAACAAAGTGTACTTTTTTTGGGCAAACCTCAATTTTCAAAAATGTTACTGAATTCTAAATGCTTCTTATGCAGCACTTCACATCTCAGCGAGAAGACTTTGAAGGAACGCGGGAGGGGATTTTGGTCTGGCTGACTGAAATGGACCTTCAGCTCACCAATGTGGAGCATTTTTCAGAGAGCGATATCCATGAAAAGATGCGTCAACTAAATGTGAGTACACTCTGATTTTATGTTTTAAAGATTGGTTACACAATCAGAATGGGAAATAATTTGTGATTTGACGTCCTGTAGGCCTTTCAGCAGGAGATCACTCTTAACACAGATAAGATCGATGCTCTGATTGTATTTGGAGAAAACCTGATCCAGAAGAGTGCTCCGCTGGACGCCGTACTCATTGAAGATGAACTAGAGGAGCTACACTCATACTGTCAGGAAGTGTTTGGCAGAGTGGCTCGATTCCACCACCGTCTTATCAG
The DNA here is from genome assembly GCA_032357445.1 of Enteromius radiatus. NCBI lineage: Eukaryota > Metazoa > Chordata > Actinopteri > Cypriniformes > Cyprinidae > Enteromius > Enteromius radiatus. The sequence continues at coordinate 12,703,590 of JAUCMS010000022.1, read as the reverse complement.
CAGACGCCCGGTCAGTTTGAAAACACTCACAAACACTGAACAATACTGTCATGAATGAGTATTGACTTTAACCCTCCACTTTTTTCTTCTCATAGGTGCGTGAGGAGGACCGAGAGTTCTCAGACAGAGATACAGATCCAGAGGACTCGGCTGATTTCAGTGGGGTCTGGGAGAGAGAAATGGAGGAGGAGGAGGAGGAGGAGGAAGAGGAGGCTGTAATAAGTTCTGATGTTTCTCTGACAGTACGTCATGCTGTGTCCCAGCTGATACCACCTGCTCTGGAGCGCTCAGGGCGTGAGACCCCCGTCAGTGTGGATTCAATACCACTGGAGTGGGACCACACCGTAGATGTGGGTGGATCTTCATCTCCAGAAGATGATGAGGAGTTGACGTTCTACAGCGCCCTGTCAGGTAACTCTTTACAGACTGGTCTCTGCAGCTCTATTCAATTGTATTTAGATCTGTCTGTTCGCTGCTATCTGTTGCACTATTATGGCCTGTATAGATTTCTTTGTCTCTTACATGATACTCTGTGCCCAGATAGTTATATCCCATGGTTTCACAAACAAGGCTTAAGCTTAGTCCCAGACTAAAATGTAAGTCTGAGCTGTTTTAACTGACTAATCCTAAAATATTTATGTGCCTTTGTTTTGTCTCAAGTTGCACAATAGTATTGTTTTGTCTAAGACGTGTTTAAAAAAATACTTTAATATTTTAATTGAACTTTTGTCTACTCCTGGCTTAATTTAAGCCCTGTCTGTGAAACCAGGCCTACTGTATATCTATCACTGTAATCTGCTGCTCTGTGGATTTCTTTATCTGTTATCTACTGGCCTTTTAGGTCAGTTTCAAGCTCTTTTTGCTGCTTGTTTAAAAAGAAATAACAGAGAGAGAAAATGTAGATCTCTGTCTATTATTGGATGCTCTATTTGAGTGTTTTAGACTAATGTTTTCCGTATCCGTGTATATAGATGCACTAATAATCTGTAATGCTGAATCTAAAAAAAACATAAAACTATACACCCAGCAAAACCAAAAAAAAGGTGTAGAAACTCAGATTTTGCAAGGAGATTTTGACAAACAATTAAAAATAAATGGACAGTAATACACTGAATTATAGTAAATGTATTTCAAATCAGTAACAAAAAAAATGTATTTGTAATTTTATAAAATCTATTTTCAGTGTTTTTTTTTTTTAAAGTGACGTTTTTACTGATTAAGCTTGGTAAGTAGCATATGTTACACTGATGAAATATATAAAGAGAAACCAATAGAATTTTTGTTGAAAAAACATGTTGTTTTTGCATTTTTCGTTGCTGTGAAAAGTACCCCTAATTATCAAATGATCCATATGATGAATTAGTTTGGTGCATCTAGAGCTGTTCAATGTTTTTTTCCTTGTTGTCTGCCTCTCTGTTATACTGTATCGATCTATGACTCTCTATTAGTCTAGACTATTCAGTCTGTTATCTGTCTCTAGATCACTGTCTGTCTGCCGCTCTTCTGTTGCAGATGTAGAAGTCACTGAGAGCTCTCAGTCATTTATTAAAGCTACAGCTAAAGCTCTGAAGGCTGTGTCCGGTAGGCATCAGCCTGCTGCATGCTGTCAGCACTGTCAATGCATATTACATGCGCGCTTCCTTCACTCATCTCTCAATATAATAACATTGTATGCCTTGTGCTCACTGTCTGACTGCTTAACAACTTCCTCTCTTAATCAGCTGCCCATGTTCTTGAAATCCCATGATGCTTGTTTTAATGTTTGTCAAGAATCCTCTTCTGCATGTGTTGCAGTATGTTGAAACAGAAGTTTTCCATAATGCACGTCGGTTTTGCAACCTAATGCATATTTCTTCTTTTTTGTTTGTTTGTTTGTTTGTTCTGTAGCATGTTGTGCGACTGAGTAATGACTTCCTGCATGCTAGTTGTAAGTAGTATCATGAGTTATAATATCTCTCTCTGTCTCTGACTTAGGAGGAAGGTCATTGGTGGAGCCGTGGCACTCTCCTGATGCGTTAGACAGGAAGCGAGCGAACAGAGAGATCATCCGCAGTGTGACATCTTCACCCACTGACACCAGCGCTCAGTACCACCCACAGGCCTATGTGAGTCCTCACACACTCACTAAACACATTGGCACACGCACACATATAAACCCGCTTTATGTTGTATTTCCTGTTTCAGGATAAACTCATGTCTGAGTGCGCTGGCAGTATAGACAGTATAAAGCGAGTGAAACTGATTCTGAGTGAGGAAGAGCAACTGGACGATCATGGTTTGACGGTGCTCTCTGCAGCTGATAAGACCGGTATTGCTATTTGTAATACTCTTACAGAAATGTTCACGCACGAGGTGATATCTGACCTTTGACCTCTCATCTGTGGCTTCAGGTGTGATCGAACGATGGGAGCTCCTGCAGGTGCAGTCGAGCAGCGTGCCACAGGATCTTCAGCAGTGGCACAAACTCAACTCTGACCTCACTGATGTCATGGCATGGCTGGACGCTGTGATGCCTGAGCTAGAGAAGCTTCAAACACTAGAGCCAAAAATCACCATCAGAGACATGGAGAGCAATATCCACAAACTAAAGGTACTTACTCACAGACACATTTACAGAGTGATAGAATTGTACAGTTGTAGAATTGTGGAATTGGATCAGTAGTATTTTTAATGTTTTTGTAAAAGATCAAAGCTGTATTTTATTGATCAAAAATACAAACAAATATAGCAATATTGTGAAATATTGGTTTTTTTTTATGTTTTCTATGTGAATATATTGTAAAATATAAAATAAAATATAAAAATAAAAATGCAAACCTGATCACAGGAATAAGTATCGAAGATCTGTCTAATATCGATAATAAATCGGCATATTCCAATTAATTCTGAATGTAACACTGAAGACTGGAATAATGATGATGAAAATTTTTGCTTTGCATCACAGGACTAAGTAATTTTTTATGTATATTAAAATAGAAAACAGTTCATTTAAATTTTAATAATTTCACAATAATACTGTTTTTTTCTGTATTTTTTATTTAATAAACGCAGCCTTAGTGAGCAGAATAGACTTCTTTGAGCAACATTAAAAAAAACTTTATTTTCACACATTTTTGAGCAGTGTCATGGTATCCACTAAAATATTAATAATTTTCAATATTTATAATAATATGATTTTTTTTCTTTTTGAGCATCAAAATCAGCATTTTACAATAATTTCTGAAGGATCATGTGACACTGAAGACTGGAATAATTAATTCAGCTTTGACATTACTTAAAGTAGATTGTACATTTTCTTCAAATGAAAAACATGTTTTTTTTTATTGTAACAATTTTTTACAATATTATTGTTTTTACTATATTTTTAATCAAACGAAATTTAGTATTGGTGAGCAAACATTTTGTTCTTTCATTAGGACATGCAGAGGACTTTTAACGGCTACAAATCGGTGATGATTGGTGTAAATCTCAGTGGGCGGGGCTTCCAGCACGGAGACAGCGCCGAACTACGCGAACTGCGTGAGAATCTGCAGTCAGCCAATCAGAAATGGGCACAGGCCTGTGCGGCCCTGGACAGCTGGGAACATCGGCTGCATCAAGCACTCATGGAGTGTCAGGTGAGAGAAAAACAAGCTTGACAAGTGACACTGATCCCAGATGCTAAAACAAAGTACCATGAGTGTTTTTTGTTTTACGTTTAGTAAGCACATGTCTATGCACCTTCACACGTTTTATGGTGGTGAGATTTTATCTTAAACCATTCAACCACAAAGCTGTTTTTTTTAGTTGCTTGTTGAAATGCTGGGTACACGTTGTTCTTAAAGCTACAGCATACCGTTCTATCAAATGTAATTAAATGTAATAATCTTTTTTTTGATGCCCTTGGGAGGGGGTGGAGTGTGAATTATATGCCATTTTTTCTTGTATTTTATGTAAAGGTGCCTAAACCAAAACACACAAGCACCAAGTAACGAAGACCTGTGAAAAGAAATACAGACTCATTAGGTTCTTCTGTTTTCTTTTTCACAGGAGTTTCATGAGACTCTTCACTCTCTGCTGCTGTGGTTAGCTAAAGCTGAAAGCCAGCGCTACATGGTCAACATTCATGACCAAAACACAGACCTCAACATCCTGCAAGAGCATCGTGACATGCTCAAGGTAGAATAGTGTGCTTGTGTGCTGTCATTGTACAATCTCTAAAAATGCCCCCGACAAAAATGTAATGAAAAAAAATTGGACAATGGGATAAAATTGCTTCATATCTGAAGTTCATTGGCTTGTTGTCTGTGCATGATAGACTGTTCAGCAGGACTTACAGTCTCGTGAGAGAGAGGTGCACTGCCTGCAGGAGATCTCCTCACAGATCCTGCTACAGGACCAGGGAGAAGACACTCTGGAGGCTAAAGAGAAGGTTCACGTCATCAGCAACAAGTTACGATTGTTGATTAGACAGATCAAACACGACCTGCACTTGCTGCAAAGCAGACTGGTACGTTTTATTCAGTCTCACACACACCAGACGGGTTTCACTCTCACACACTGATGTTTTGATCCTTTGCTGTGTTGCAGGACTCAACAGGTTCAAATGTGGGCAGGACGGCTTTAACACAACACCAGGTATACAAAGTTTTACAAAGCCCTGACCTAGCTTCTGGTTAAATATATTGGTGCTATTTACTATTATGTTTAATTAATGTCATTCATTGTGACATTTCACATTTTTATTGTGAAATGATGTAGGCCTCATGATATAGACTTTATTTTCTCATGCTGCTCTTGGGTTGTTTCGTTTCGAAAGTAATGGTTTTCTGAGGACCTCTAGACTGTGTTTATCATGATTGCTAGGCGTTACCAAACACTGACTCATTTATCTTATCTGTGAAGGAAGCCGCAGGGGTTCAGGCTGTTACACGGGGATCTCCCACGGGTGTCAGGTACACATGATGATATGTGATTGATTTTGCAGCCTTGTATGATCTTGCTGAAGTTGATGTCTTACAGTGCTCTCTTCACTGCTGCTCCACTTTCACCTTTAAAAGCATTCTACATTGACTTTGTTAACCTTCAAAAGCCACAAAGTTAAGAAATAATTTGCATTCAATTATGCAAAGTTGATAAATAGTGTCAATCCTCATTTGGGGTTACAGGTTTAAAAATTTGGGCTCAGCAATATTTCTATATATTTTAGGAGTAATACTTTTAATCACCAAGGATGCATTACATTGATTAAAAGCAAAAGTAAAGACATTATTATTATTACCAAAAAAAAAAAAAAAAAAGTCATTTAAAAAAATTTTGTTTCCACAAAAATATTAAGATTGGGGATTTTTTTTTTTCTTTGAAATAAAGTTGAATTTTCAGCAGTTATTTTCACATGACTTTATATAATTTAGTGGTCAAGGAACATTTATTATATTTAAGTGGATTTTTTTTTTTTTGCGTAAAGCATGTGGGTACTGTGTATATTTATTTTGTGTATATAAAAACACACACATGCGATACATTTATATATTAAATGTATTTATATGTGATATTTATATGTGATAAAACCCAAACCTTTTATCTGTAGTGTAAAACTTTTAACTGACTGTCTTTTATGCAGGACTAAGTCTGATTCGTCCCGAGCGAAGCCGTTCCTGTATCGTGTCCTACGAGCGGCTTTTCCCCTCCACCTCCTCTTCCTGCTGCTGCTGGTTGTGGCGTGTCTGGTGCCTCTCTCAGAAGATGACTACAGCTGCACTCTCTCCAACAACTTTGCCCGATCCTTTTATCCCATGCTCCTCTACACCAACGGACCCCCACCCACATGAGAACAACTACACGTAGCCTTCACTAACACAGCTCAATCAAAAGAGGGAGAATGAGAATGGGATGTAGTCCAAGTCTCCCGGTTTTACTCTCCTGTAGCAGATCCTGTAGCTCTGATCAATCTGAGCGAAAGCCCTTGTGTTTTGGATTCAGTAGATTTTCCTGCAACAATTAAATCCTGTTCCTGGATCCGAGGACTGTTGCACACGGAGAGGGATTTATTTCTGAAGCAATCCTAAACCTTTCCTCGTGATGTATATTTGTATTTTTAGGGAACGGCAAGGATTCCTTATCAAAGGTGCACTCGTTTTTGAATTGTATAGTATGTAGCAGCATTGAAATACTCCTTCACGCAAATGTATTTATTTTTGAAATATAAATGACATAATTGAACCCTATATCTCACTCACAGGCTTTGAGTCAGCCTGTATTTTTAATTAGAAGCCCTGTTTATATGTCTGACAGAACGTGCTTGAATATCAGTTATGTTTGTACAGTCTTGTTTTTAGGAGTCAGTGTAAAATGACTCACAATGATGAATATATTTTATTTGTAGCTCTTAGCTGCCATTTTTTGGGTCAAAGCCATGGAGGAGAGACAGAGAGGCATCAGGGTGTGTGCAAATGTTATGTTTAATTTATTTAGCCTAAAGTTTGATGGCTGTGCTGTTTTCGTGTGTGTGTGTGTGTGTGAATGTTGTTAAACTACATGAAATAATTTAATTATAATTTGTAAATCATCTCATTGGAGATATAAATAATATCTGATTATGTTCATAGCTAGAATTCTCCAGGCAGGAAAGGCTGGTTCCCAGATGTGTTTGTGTCTGGGGTTTTTGTAACTAAATAGTTAAGGTGTCTCTTAGAAACACATGGATGTGGCTTTTATTTTATTTTTAACCTACAGAAAGGTTGGTGAGAGGCCATTAGTCCCCCTTACACTCATACTAACTGCCAAAGTTTCAGAGACCGTTTTATAATACATCACAGTTACTACAAGTGTGCTGTTCGTGTTGTTGTTTGATGTTTTTAATTATTATAGTATGGATTACATTATGGGTCAATTAAAATAGACTATGATATAAAGTATCCATCAATCACAGAAACAATTTACTTTGTGAATTTATTTAGCAGCAAACCTTGCACTGCCAATGTAAAACACTGGTTGAAGATAATATAAAGATGTATGTTTTTTGCGTTTGAAGTCAATTTTCTTACAAACATCATGTACAAATACGCATGTGTTCACTTCTAATTCCCACATATTTATTTTGTAGCTGCATACAATAAAATGGATTTAGTTTTGCTACCTGTAGAAACCTAATGTTGGCTCAGTTTATCAGTATAGTTTTTCCTGCTTAAAGTTGGTGTATTTTTTTTTTTTTACAAGAAAACTAAAAGTAGGTTAATTCCCCAAAAACTGTAAGAACAGAGGCGCTATTACATTTCAGCCTGGGGTGCGTTTCCCAAACAACGATATAACTCACGCATGTGGTTCAGGAATAACTTATTCTAATTAACCGATTCGAGATCTCCAAGATGCTGCTGTATTGAAAATATTAACTAATTTACTATTTTTTTGCTCACTGTCATTTTGCTTTATTTGATCTTTGAATTATCGTGGGTTCCCTCTTACGTCATACTCTGGGGTTCCCTTGCGCACTTTTCAAAAACAGCGTTTGGAACAGACGTGCAAAAATACCTAATTAAAACGCATTTTATATTTTGATAGAATGGAAGATAAAGATAGTAATGCATGTTAGTTTGCTTCTTGTGCTCAAGAGCATATTTATTAAAGCCTATAAATATCTTACGAGAAACTATGCTTCTAACCACAGGTCCAAAGCTGTAGTTCTAACCTCGTACGTTTGTTTAAACAATGAAACACTGAATCTTTGAACTATTCTGGTAACGACGGAACTTGCGACCATAGTAGGCTAACCATGCTTTAGGGAAATGCACCCCTGCTCAATAGTGTCATTCGCTCAAACAATGACATTAGTTTGTCCAACTGAAGTCAAATAAGGGAATGTGTGGGAAACTGTTTGAAAACCACTTTCATCCTGCCTTCCAAACAAGATAACCACCTCTGAAGGACACATTGAAATGATTTTAACAGGTACACTTTGCTTCCATGATTCTTTGAGCGACGACAGTGCCACATTAATTTGCTTAGCAAAACGACACAGAAGTGGTTTTCAAGGTATACTTTTTTTTTTGGTCCCCTACACCATAGGACTTCAACCCAGTTCCTTAGGACCCAATGTCCTACAGAGTTTAGCTACAACCCTAATCAAATACACCTGATGCAGCAGATTAAGTTCGTCCAGATGGCTGGAAATACAAAGGCAGGTTTGCAGGACAGTGGGTCCCTAGGAGCAGGTTTGAAAACCTCTGCCCTACACCATTCCTTCGAAGCACTGAGTTTGGAGGGTAAACCCTTCGAGGGGTTTAGGGCACTGGGTTGAGCCCATCAAAATGGAACGCAGCATTGCAATACTACTTTGTGACATGCAAAGGTTATACACTGCAGCTTTAAAATAACTACTGCTTCTCAGGACACTCAAGTGTTTGCACTGTTATGAACACTCATAGCACCATGGGCCTCATTTATAAAATGTTGGGCAGAAACAATCCTAATTTTATTTTTCGAATGGAAAACACATGTACGCCTCTCTTTCAGATGTGAAATCTAGGAATGGCAGATGATCTTGAACATGTAATGGTTTCCACTATCTGCCTTTTAAACGACTCCTTATTAATGTAATCAAAGGGTTAGTTCACCCAAAATTTAAATTCTGTCTCATGTCGTTCCAAACCAATAAGACCTTCGTTCATCTTTGGAACGCAAGATATTTTTGATGACATCAGAGATCCATCAGAACCTCCATAGACAGCAATACAACTGAATTGGATCTGGGATCATTTCAGTTGTGTTGCTGTCTATGGAGGGATAGACGGCTCTCTGATATTATCAAAAATATCTTTATTTGTGTTCTGAAGATGAACAGAGGTCTAATGGGTTTGAAACGACATGAGGGTGAATAATTTTCATTTATGGGTGAAATAACCCAAAATATCACCAATCATCATAATTTCGAGCAGTGAGCTTCCAGAAGAGCTTACATTTTCAAAAACCTGCAATAATCCAATAATATAAAGTATGTACGTCTGCTCCGACCCTGGCATGATGCTAAGCACTTTTCCACGTCCAAGACATTTTTTAAATCAAATCTGTGGTTACACAAACTTTATAAATGAAGCCCCAAAACACTCAGCAGCATCTGTAATTACACAGTATAATGATTCGATTTCATGTGTTGATTGCCAGGCTAAGCCAGGCTTTAAGAAAACATCTGAAAGAGGCCTCAAAACTCCCAGATGTTTTTAAAAGTCTTACATTTACTGTCAGTGACAAAGTACTTTATAAACCACGAGAAGCAACACAGAACAGCAAATAACAGCACTCCAATATCTTCCAAATACACAGACACAGAGTACAAAACTGCATAAACTATTAGAAGTGTGCATTTCAGTTATATTGGCCAGTCTTCGGTCTTCAGTCACATTTAGGTCAGAGGTTCTCTGTCATCTTGGATGGCAAACCAAATATTTAAATGTGCAGTGTGTAATTTCGGCAATCTGTTTGAATGGCTCAAAAGGACACAAAATAGCACTGGCTCAACCAATAGTGCTAGCTGGTTGCTGAGAAATGGCAGATGGGGGAGTGTTGTTTAAAACAGTTTCTTGTGTGTAGCACAGAAATTACACACACACTTTATATTTAATGGAACCAGCCATTAAAAAGGATTCCATTGGTGATTTCTTGAATACTGAAAACAATTGGTTTGAATAAGAAGGATTCCTCTTTAGGTTGGCATAATAGGAAAGCTGCATTGTGTTGAAGGGAGACTGAGCGCCAACTGAAAGCCCTGTTGTCGTTGTCAGGTTGTCGTTGGTCTAAGTTGTTTCTAAGTTGAGAGGCTCGAAAATTGGATTCATATCCAATGCTGCATCCAGGGAGATTTCTATTCTCACAGAAGGGATACTGTCAGTCTGTGTCCATGTCCACTCGATGCAGACTACAATGTAATGTCTTATCCACTGTCAGCTCTAGAGAGACAGATACAATACATGTTCAAAGTGAAATTTTAAGAAATATATAATGATTCATTAATTATTGTTTTGCAAGCATGGGAAAATTTAGAGAGAGTGGGTTAAGCAGCAAGGCTTTAATGCCTTGTTAATGCCGGATCTTAAAAAACAAACACTGGAAAAGTCTGACATTTTCCGGCTCAAATTTAGCTTTTGAATCGCAACCAGTAACACAAACCTGTAACACTTTATAATAAGGTTCATTAATTAGCAACATTACTTAGCATGAACTAAGAATGAACAATACTACAGCATTTATTCATCTTAGTTAAAGCTATTTCAGCATTTGCATTACTAAAATCATAAGTTTTGCATGAGTGTTTGTTAAAAACTAGTTCACATGGACCAACAATGAATATTGTATTTTTATTAACTAACGTTTATAAAATTGAATAAATACTGTAATAAATGCATTGGTCATTGTTTGTTCATGTTAGTTAATACATTTACTGATTATTTACTAATTATTATTTGGTTATCTTCCTGTTATCATTTGATCAAAATATGGTTTCTGTATTACCTTATACACTCACTGTGGACTGTGCCGGGTCTCCAGGTTGCTCTCTTTCAGCTCAGGCTGCCGTCTGGATGTGTGGAGGGTCTCTGTGGTTTGTTGTGTGTCCGACTGGAGAGAGGCCTCCGTGTGAGCCGCCAGCATCCGGCTGCTCTGAGATGTGTTGGCATCCAGCATCTCCAGCAGAAGGTCATACAGAAGCACCACGTTTTTTCTCTTCATGGTTGACAGATGCTCAATGCCTTTGTTGCTATGGGCGACAGAAGAAAGAAGCAGTGAGCCAGTGAAAATTGAAACATGAAATGCTGTGAAAGTCTAGAATGTGAAAGTCATCTGTCTGCTGCGGTACCTGAGGTGTCGAATATGTGAGAGCAGCATCAGCAGATGGGCGAGCCGGACGGACTGCTGCTGCGAGGACAAGCCTGCTCTTGAGATGGTCCAAACTAGAGCATCAGTCACAGAGTCAAGCAGCCTCAGAACCTTCCCACGGCTCTCCATATCTTCAGGAGTCTGTGGCAAGCTTGAACAGTTATCTGTTAATAAAAAGAAGAAAAACAGAAGTGACTCACAACGTCTGATGTGGTTAAAGAGAAAACGGTTAATTTGAGACAACGTGACTGAACAAAGGTTTGCAAAGACTGTAGGTTTAACCTTGTAATGCCTGATATATCAGTCAGACAAAATATAATACAGAAAAAAATTCTGCTTATGTGAAATATGTTTTGTATCTTACTTGATACGCTCATATTTTATTGGGGGAAAAAATGTCACCTCCTATTTATTCAGAAGCTTCATTTATTCAAACTAAGCAAAGATATACAATTTGTTTGTTGATGTTATTATTTATATAAGAAAGAAATAGGAAAAAAGTATCTATGCATTTAGTAGTATATATATACTGATATACTGTTGTAAAGCATAATTGATAATAAAGATGATACATTTTAGATGATATTTAAATGCTTACAAAAAAAAATAACTTAAGATATATGTTATTCTTATATTAACTTTATTAAAGATTTCAGACCAAATAGATAAAATCCACAGTATTAAGGATTTTATTTTTACTTTTCTTTCACCTTTTAAAAATATGATCTATCGATCAAAGTTCAGAACTTTGTTATGATCATGTTTATTATTTAATCACAGATATTGACGTGTCAAACATGACAGGCTTAATAGGGTTAAAACACAAGAGGGCGGCATTGGTAGGAGACCACCGACTAGTGATGTAAATACAGTTTGCATGTTGTAATTAGTATGCCCTACAATTATTAGAGGAAGAAAACAAGATACAAATTGCATTTTAATCTCGCACATTAAAATACACACACACTATCAGAATAGTATCATACTGGAGTTGAGAAGGATCATGGCTTTGAGGCAGACATATTCCTCTCTCTGAAGCTTCAGCTCTCTGAATCTGGAAGTGGTGGCCAGCAGCATGTCAAAGATCTCCATGATGCCTTCAACACAGTTCCCTTCTTCCCTGAAAGAATTAGAGAGAAAAAAGAAAGAAAAGTTACGAAACAGAGAAAAAGGGAAAGGGAAAATCACTTTTAATTTATTTTATATTATTTCATTATATATGCACTATATTAATGGCAATAATAAAATGAAAATGTTTATACATCTAGTACAATGGCAGGACACTGTACTGAAAAATATGTACCTGTAGTAAGTAAAATTTTTTTTTAAATTAATAGTAATTATATAACACTTGCTAACATACACAGCACATTTTGAATGAATACTGTTGGCCTTAAAGTGTCAGGTGAAAGACAAAGGAAGTACACGCTGTCTCACACACTTTATCATGCACACACACACACACTCACTCACTCACTCCTGTGTTAGAAATCAGTAATGCAAACTAAGCTTGTGTTATGAGAACACATCAAGGTTTGTTAAGACCCTAGCGATAATCACCAAGGAAGAAGAATATTTAATTCCACAAAAATGAATAAACAGGTATATACACACACATACACACACAACAGTCATGCATACACAAAAGAGAGCAAAAACAGATGTGTGTGCATACAGGCACTGTGAGATGTGGAAACAAACACTGACTGCACTGAACACACACCAGAAGATTATCTGAAGGTCAATAAATACATTCATTAAACATCAGTGTTTTTCAAATGTCACCATCAAGCAAGATATAAGCCAAACTCTCCCACTTAGGGAAGACGCCTTCAGATTTCAAACAATTCTCATCTAAAAAAATTCTACATATTGACAGCACAAATGCGTTTTTGCCATATCTGGTAAAAGCTGTTTTATAATTTTAGATTTTGTCTCCTGAACAGAAAAAACACTGATCACATTCAGTGGCATCATATTGCTGAATGCCGTGTGATCATTATAGTAACCAAAGCCAGCAGACAGTTAGTAAATATGGATAAATGAATAATAATGGATCAAAATAAATCAGTAGGTGTGCTCTGCAGTTCCACCTTCTTTGATGTGGAAATCTTCTCCAGTTCATTTCTTATGTTATTGTAGTTCTAATTGAAAGCAACACTGTTTTGTCATGCTTTTAAAAAAAAGCTTTAAAGCAGAGTTTCTTATCTCTGGTCCTCGAAGGCCAATTTCCTGCAGAGTTTTGCTCCAACCCTAATAACGCACACATGAACAAGCTAAACAAGGTCTTCAAGATGACTAAAAAGTAGCAGGAAGGTGAGTTTCATCAAGGTTATGGCTACAATCTATAGGAAAGTGGATCTAAAGAAAGATTTGAGAGCCCCTGCTTCTCCCAACAACATGAGCCGTTTCAGTATACCATGGTAAAGGGATTTCAAACTTCCGTTTATCCCTAAGCAAAGAATGAAATCTTTGCTGTGAGCATATCTGCAACACATTTTGATCAAAACATTCAGTATGTTCCTCTTCAGCGTGTCATCTGCTGTGTGTAAGGAGCCATTTTCCAGTGTCAGTGGGAGATTTTACCTGTTGAGTTTGAAGTCAGGTGAGAAGATGAGCTTCCCGGGATGATCCACGGATCTCCACATTAGTCCCAACATCAATATATCCAGCCAGCAGCATTCCAACAGATGCACCTGATCTGACAAAGTCAGCTCCACAAAACCTGTTAGAGGAGTAGAACACATTCTTACACATCTGCTTGCCCTTCAAATGTCGTGCACATACACACACAAAAGGATGCGTTTTAATGCATTTTGTCATTTCTGCAGCATCACAGCCCCTCCATACCATTCATGGTCACTGAATAGCAGTGTTGGGGGTAACACATTACAAGTAACACAAGTTACGTAATAATATTACTTTTTTCAAGTAACTAGTAAAGTAATGCATTACTTTTTAATTTTAGTGTAATATAACTGAGTTACTTTTTCAAAAAAGGAACGCCAGTTACTTTGTTTTCTTATTTATTGACTGAGAAGTCTCCTGATTCCTGACATGTTGGGAGAAATCAGAAATACAGAGGAATTGTGTGCGGTGTGTGAATACAGTGTAGTTCTAGACTAAATGTGACGACTGCATTAATTCATCACACTCTCAGTGTTCAGATTTAGTATTCCATTAATTAATTAAAATAAAGACTATGATGCAAATCTGCAATAATTAATTGCAATAATTAGTATCTAATCTCATTTTATAAACCTTTGATGATCCAGTTCAGCCATACTTGCAAGCAAAAATGGCTATGCTTCATTGTTTAGTTTTTTTTACTGCTGAAGAGTATTGAACTTTCTTCTGTATTCTACTTTACAGATGTAAATTTACTTTTTCTTCCTTCTGAGGTTTATTCGTGGTGTGAAAGAGCTTTTACATTTGCTATAAATAGAAGTTATAACACTCAAAAAACACTCAAGCTCTGACCATATTTAAAAAGTAATGCAAAAGTAACGTAACACATTACTTTCAATAAAAAGTAACAAAGTAACGTAATTAGTTACTTTATTTAGGCAGTAACGCAATATTGCAATGCATTACTTTTAAAAGTAACTTTCCCCAACACTGCTGAATAGACAAGCAACATTCTGCTAAATTATCGGAAATCTTTTTGTTTTGGAACAACACGAGGGTGATTAAGTGATGGCTGGATCCCATTAACCTTTTAGAAGATTTATTTGTATATTTGTTGTTTCAATAAAGTTGCATTTATAAATTAAAATATATATTGTAGACATGGTTGCAAAAATTCATATAGACATTTTTAACTTTTATACACATTTTATTATACAGATTTTATATCTGTTATAAATCATCTCACCATATGTCTACGAAAATTATATAGGTAACATATATAGCAATATCACTCTTAATAAAGAAAAATGCAAGTCATAAATTACATTTAAAACAGCCAAATTACTAATCATAGTATTTCAGGTTTTTATATAAGCACACACCTGGTATCTTCTTCGCCCAGTTGATCATGAACACCAGTTCCTTGTCAGCGAGGTTGGTTAGTGACATCATCATGCTGGCCTCTGTGTACGGCTTCGTTATTGGCTCCCTCAGGTAAATATGAGGGGGCTCCGCCTCCAGAATACAGTTGACCAACTGCTCAGGTGAGAGGCTCTGACCACACCCCTCAGCTCTTTCCCCCAAAGGGAAGAGTGGATGAGTGGGACTGAGGGGAAATTCTAAATGAGGCCGGGAATGAACTCTGACCCCTAACGTCCCGCCTGGGCTGTTTTGGATCTGAGGGTTGCGACGATGACGAGCACTTCGGTAACTGCAACGTTCCCGTCTCACACCTGTTCACACACACAATTACACACACGCGCATCAACAGTGCATACTCAGCACAGCACACACTGTCCAATATGATAACAACACCTTAGTTTTTATTGACCAGTTCTAACTATTAACTAGTTGCTTATTAGCTAGCATATTGGCTGTTTATTAGCACTTATAAAGCACACACATTTATTCAAGTTACTCCACCACAACTGAAGGCAGGGTAAGTGATTTCTGGAAAGCTAATGTTGATATTGTTGATACCCCAAAAGGGTCTTGCCCCATTTTAATAGTTCTGCCATACACATAAGTGCTGACACAAATTTCAAATGATTTTCAACAGTCGCTTACCATATTTTAGAACCTTTAAACTGCCCCCATACCTGAACTTAAAAGCTACCTTACTAACTATCACTAAGCAGCAAATTAGGAGATAATGCAATTAATGCAAAAGTTGTAGCAAATAGTGATACATAGTGAGAATTGGTGACCACAGATATATTAAATTTAACATATCCGCCCAGTAAATAATAAGCGGCTACACACAGAAAAAGAACAGGCAGCTGCCTACCACACTTCATCATGCCCACTTCATAGCACTTGCGGAGTCGACAGGCCTGGCAGCTCTTGCGTCGGCTCTTGTCAATGGTGCACTGGTTGGTGGCTGGACAAATATAGTCATTGTGCCCTAAAGAAGATTGGGAGATTTTGTTGTTATTAAATTCACCTCCTTGCGTGCTTTGGTTTAATTCATCTCATGTGTTGTCTAAGATGATATAAGTGCTGTCAACTGATTAAAATATTTTATTTTTGGAAGACTATTGGACAATATCTTCGAAGAAAATTATATTTCAGTCTTTCATTCAGTTGCCTGCTACTTTTTGTTCCTAGCTACTTTTTTGTCATTTTTAATTAAATATAATAGTGATTTCTGAGTGAAAATTGTTTTAAAACTGTACTTATTTTTGTATGGGACAGAAACATAAGTTTATATTAATAATCAAAGTTTGAAATGTTACTAATGTTTGAATTTGTTAAGCTCCTGCTACCAAGAGCTTAAAAGAAATTAATACTTTTATTTTGCAAGGGTGCATGTATACTGTTATAAACATGTTTTTAAAATGTGACAATTTTACAAAAGATGTACTGTATATTTAAAATAAATGCTGTTCTTTTGAGGATTGTGAAAAAAAGTATCACGGTTTCCACAAAAATATCAAGCAGCAAAACTGTCCTAAAATTGCTAATAAGAAGAAATATGGATGTTGCATGATTTCTGAAGAATCATGTGATACTGAAGACCAGACAGACAATTCTGCTTTTCCATTACAGGAATAGTTAATTTTTTAATATATGTTTTAACATAAAAGTGGATACATGCAAAATAGTACATCCAAAACTGTTTAAGCTAGAGTTAGTACTAAAATTTAAACGTAATAATTAAAAAAATCTTTTAATCACACACATTGACCTTATCGTGTTCATTTGTTATTCTTCTATAATCTTTTTTTTTTTTTTTGATAACGCAATCCTTGGAGATACTAGTAGGAACATCTCAAACTGACCAAGCTATATGTTTTTGCATGGAATTAATGTAATATGATTTTCTAAAAAGTGTCCTTTAAAGATGTTACCTTGAATGCTCCGTTTGAAGAAAGCCTTGCACCCCTCACATGACCAGACACCATAGTGATACCCAGAGGCGTAGTCATGACACACCGCACAGAGGTGTGTGTCTCCTTTACCCAAAATGCCTGGCGAAGGATTTAAGCCATCATCACCATCCAGTTGCTGCCCTAACAGCTTTGCATGAGTAAGGACAGAACTATAAAAGATGAAGGTACAGATAAAGTAAAAAAGGGCAAGAAGTTTTTCTTTTCCTAAATAATATATATATATATATATATATATATATATGTATTTTCTACATGAAACTATTTTTAGTATCATTTTGAATTAGGTTTTATTTTTACATATTCCGTTATCAGTTACATACATACATAATGGCATCAATATTTTTTTTTATTTCAGGTTATTGCCCAGATGCAAACACAGCAAAAAAAAAAAAAATTTAATTGCTTGATTATATCCTATCTAAATTAAAAACCTGATTATATCCTATCTAAATATGTATTTGCTTATTTGGTCCTGTTCACATATGCCTAATTTAGCTAGATGGTACAAAGTGCAGGGCTCCAGACTAACTTTTTGTGCTGGTTGCACTTGTGCGCCTAACTTTTTTTTTTAGGTGCACAAGCACAAAAT
>JAUCMS010000022.1:12662104-12680132 GCA_032357445.1 Enteromius radiatus | reverse complement strand
TCAGGTGCGTTAACAAAGAGAGACATGCAAAATATGCAGAGCAGGGGGGCGCGAGGACCAGGGTTGAGAACCACTGGCCTAACACCTTCTCTGGGAATGCGGCCACCTGCAATGGATTTCTCCATCAATGTCGTCTTTATCTGGAGATGCACCCACAAAGGTTTACCACTGAACGTGGAAAAATTGTGTTCATCATGTCACTACTCTCAGGCCGGGCTTTACAGTGGGTGGAGGTGCTTTGGAATGCGGAAAACCAGAGTGAACTCCCTAGAGAACTTTGTGGAGTATTTCCAAGGAGTATTCAGTCAATCCACTTTGCATGATGAGCTGCTACAACTAAAACAAGTGGATACACTGATCCACAAGCGTGTCCTCCATTTCCGCACACTTGCCATCAATAGCAGCTGGAATGACACTGCTCTTCTTGCCGCTTTCTGCCATGGCCTAATCCCTTCCTTGCATCAGCAAATGGCCATCTGTGATGATAATGTGGGTCTGGAGACCTTCCTGCAGAAAGCAGTTTGCATATCCCAGCACCTGACTGCCTGCCAGCCAAAACCCACGCCTGCTCTGGTCATCCCAGCAACCTCACTCCCAGCACCAGAGCCCATGATCACTGACTGCTACCATCCCAAGACTGAAGATACTATTCACCCATCACACCCAGCGGTGAGTACCCTCCATATCACTCCTCTAGTGGCCAAAATTCCTGACATTGATGCTTTTCTAATTTACGCCATAAACTATACGCCATTATGCCATATGGGTTATCCAATTCACCTCCCATTATAGTCAAGACCAAAAAACCAAAGTCCTCATCTGAATTCCTGAGGCCGACCAAGATTTCACCCAACTCAAGACGGCCTTTTGCTCTGCTCCAGCTCTCACTCAACCCGATCCCAATCTCCACTGCAGCAACCCTGGGAGTAGATGCGACGCTCTCACAGTGAAAGGGTGAATCCCCAGTACTCCATCCATGTGCGTACTTCTCGAAGAAAATGTCCCTGGCGGAGCAAAATTAAGATGTGGGTAATCGTAAGCTGCTGGCCATTAAACTCGGACTGGAGGAATGGCGGCACTGGCTTGAAGGTTGCAAATATCCCTTTGAAGTCATCACCAACCACAAGAATCTGCAATATCTCAGAGAAGCTGAACGTCTCAGTCCCCGACAAGCCCGCTAGGTGCTCTTCTTTACTCATTTAAATTCAAAATACTGGCCAGGAAGTAAGAATATAAAGGCAGATGCTTTATCTCATCTACATCAACCCGATCCCAGCGCTGAAGAACCAGAAACCATCCTACCTGCCTACCTATTCCTCGCCAACCATGGTCCCACATTGGAGTGGATTTTGCCACCGATTTACCTCCTTCTAATGGATATACAACTATCCTGGTAGTCGTGGACCGCTTCTCCAAGTCCTGCAAATTAATTCCCCTACGTGGGTTTACCTACCGCCCTTGAAACTGCGGAGGCCTTGTTCCAGCACATATTCAGAAATTTCTGACTGCCTGAGGATAAAGTCTCCAACAGAGGTCTGGAGAGGATTCTTCTGCTTGTCCTCCGGGTACCATCCTCAGACCAATGGCCAGACTGAACTAAAATCCAAGAGATAGGTCAATATCTCCGGGCCTACTGTCATGAACATCAAGACAGCTGGAGCCAGTATCTACCCTGGGCTGAATACGCACAAAACTCCCTTCGCCATGAAATCATCGAACTAACTCCATTCCAATGTGTACTCTGTTACCAACCTTCTCAGTTCCCATGCACCGAAGACCGGTTCGAAGTCCCAGCAGTATACTACTGGTTCCAAGAGGGCAAGAGGGTGTGGGACTCAGCTCATATCCATCTCCAGCGGGCAGTCCGGAAACATAAACTCCACGCTGACACTCGTTGATCCGAGTGATAATCCAGTCTATCATGCAGGTGATCAACTCTTCCTGTCTACCAGAGATATTCGTCTCTGGCTGCTTAGTAGGAAGCTGAGTCCAGGTGTATATAGATCCATTCCCCCCATCATACGGTACATTAATGACATCACGTACCAACTACGTCTCCCGGATCACTACCGTATCTCCTCTACCTTCCACGTATCACTATTAAAACCATTCATTAACCCTCTTCTCCATCCCTCCACAGATCCTGAAGTACCCCCTTCTCCACCCGAAGTTGAGCCCAGCGAGAACATCTACCAGGTTGAGAGATCCTCGACTCTCGGCTGTGGGATGGCAGACATCAATCAGGAGACGCCCGTGGATGAGGGGGTAATTTCACGCAGTGACCTAGCTCACCAGCCGGATCCACCCCCTATGCACGCTCCCAATCACCTGATTATTAATCACCGTCACCTGTTCCCACTTACCTGCTCTCTATAAAACTCACTCTTCTCAATCACTCTTTGGCCGATCTCAAGGTTACACACCATTATGCTGGTTACCTACTCATTAGCCTCTTCTAGATTCTGCTGTTCTCTTCCAGAGATCTCTATACCATCTACAAAAGGAGAAATGGAACTCACTCGGATAAGATTCTTTGACTGTTTTGAAGTTTGAGTTTATGAATGTCTGTACTCCATTGGAGTCCTCCTTTGTTGAAGTGAAAATAAAACTCACCTTTGATTGATTACCTGGGTTCGTCTCCTTGAACCAGTTGTGACAGCATGCATATATATGTGTGTATATATATATATAAAAACACACATACATACTGACTGAGTTACACTTTGCACTTGTCACCATAAAATATTTGTCATGATTTTCCATCATGCTTTAAAAAAAAAAAAAAGTAGAATATTACCAGTAAAAATAAATATTTGCATGGAAATATTTTGTACTTATCTGCTAAATAAACTAACTTCATAAATTTAAAAAAAATTTGAAAGATTCACTTTTGGCATGTGTATATACAGAAGTAGCTCATAGAGTACGCACACAGGTTCACAAAATACATAGATGACAAACAACTGTTGCTAAAAAAAAAACTTGTTTCTAAAAGTGTTTTAATAAAACATTATTTTTTATGCTACTTCTGAACAACTACAACTGAATGTTGTAGTAGCAGTTCCTTGTTTAGTTTTAGGGGTTGTGGTTTTGGATGATGTATCTGCACAACATATATTTTGGAAGTTTTGCACTTGGCCTCTGTGATGCAAAAAGCAAAACAGGAATACAAAACCCCAACAGATGGTCGTGCTAACACCATATTTAATGAATATGTTATTTGAAACGCTCTCTTTTTGTTATAAATTACACCGTTCAGGTGGCAATCTACTATCCTGTCTCATTCACTGTCTGAACACCCCATTTTATAATTTTTTTCTGTCATTGAACTCATGCCCAGCTCATCACTAATGTCATTATTATCTTATCACAATCAACATTGAGTAATAGACGTGTTTGTGCAGAGCCAACAAACACTGTCTGCAAAAAGTCTAGAACATTACACCAGCAGGCAGATAATAATCACTATAAATTAGGCTACAAATCAAATGCAACAGTAATGGCACAGACTTTTGTATTAAACTGTTATTATAAAAGTTATTACATATTATTTTATCACTGGCTTAAACTAGATAAGGAATGTTTGACGCACCTTGAGATGACCTCCCTTCCTAAAATTTAAACCATATTGTTTTTTTGTTTTGTTCTCATGCATAAAAAGCAGGATAAAAAAAATACATTGTAATGTTTGTTTAAAAATACTTTTAATGTTTAATATTTTGTAGCACCCCCTTGTGGCTCTTTTGGGGTCCCTGGGTAAGGTTATACTGAAGTAGGCTACACTTGGGTTATCATTACCAAAACATCGAATCATTAAATTCATTCATCCACTGCAACACGTTTCGTAAAGTCATTTTTGCCCTCAAAACCTGTTCAGCAGAGTATACCGAAGCAACATCTTTAGGCAACATAAGCGCACTCGTTAGCCATTTCAATGGTGTTTAAAGTTTAACAACATCTTGTTTACTAAACCTTTTGTCCCACATGAACACTAACAATTAACGCTCTGACTTTCTTTACAAAAATTGCAGTGGCAACCATAGCTTCCGGCAAAATACTTGAGTTAATATAGTTACTGTCACTCGCGTAAAATCGTAATAGTTTAATCCTTCAAACAGTGTAAGACGCTTTGAGTATCTTTTTCATTTTGCTCAGTTTGTATTTTGAAGACAGTGGCAACTAGCACCAATTTAGCAGGAAACTATGGTTACCGTTTTAGTATTGTTTCACGGTAGTTCGAAACGGCACTTACCGACAGCAGGCAGGCAGGCAGCAGGTGATGTGAGCTGGAGAGCAGAGACCTGTTTGATCAGCTGTGAACGCGCCGCGCAGCCTATCGATCTGATTTACTGCGCTCACAAAGAGAAAGAAAAGCACTGAAGTTAACAGACGGAAGAGAGAAGGAGAGAGAGAGGCATGCAAAAACCTAGTAGTTTCTGAAAAGCACACTTTGCCTGACTGTACTTTGGCAAAAATGTGTCTTTGGATATAAAGATTAGAAACGCGCGTCACTGGCAGCCGCGCCCTCCCGGAGCCGCCCCTACATTCACTGAGCCTGAGATTTACAAGTTATGACAAACAACAAGACTAGAGCAAATTACCATAGCCTAAACCTCACTTCACCATATCCACGGGCAAAGTTCACGGTAACTAGTGTCCACCAGAATTCATTGGTGTGGCTTTTTACTACATTTAAAACGATTGTAACTTTTATTAATTGGTATTGGATTTTATTTTCCAGCAACACTGACTTTATGATGCAGTTCTGTTGTTAATTATAAAGATGTAGCGCAATCTTTGTTCCGCACCGCGACCGAGGTGTCTTTTGGCGCGCCTGGAACAGTTCGCCATTAAACGTCACGTATCTTTACAACTTTGTAACAAAACACGTGGTCATATTTAAACGTAATAAATGCGCAATAAATAAATGAGGAAAGTACTTCATAGATAATATTCTTCTGGATCTGTGGTTACCTTCTCACGCCAACTGCAATATAAAAGTTAGTAAGAGAGAAGACAACAAAAGGTGCATAACAATATTAGCATGCAGTGTTAAATACAGTCTTTTTGTCCTGACGCTTGAAGTTTAAAAGTTTTCCGTTACCAAGCTGTGTGGGAAATTTTTGTTATTATTTTATACATTTTTATTTTCTGACAGGGATGAAAACAGGCTGTGAGAAACTGAAGTAGCTACAGTTTAACAGGATTGTACATGCGACTTTTTTCAGCTATAAAAATATTTTCAAAAGTTGTTAATTCTAAAAAAACCTCATTTTCATCTGTGATATATTCAATATGGCATCTGCAGGGTCTAATGAATGCTGGCCCAACAGGTGCAGTTGGTCACATCAACTGTTTTCAACCAGTCATGATCCAAATGCATTTATGCAACATAACGGAACTTCCTTCAATGCGCATATTCCTCCTGACTTTTAAACACGTGAACTAATTCATGTTTTTTTGTTTTGATTTTTTTACACAACAGATTTAGGCTAATCTGCAAATCTTGTTATTTCTTCATTGTCCAATACGGCTGGTCAGCTCCAATTCAAGGCAACAGTGAAACACAAGCCGGAGCAGGAGACAAATTAAAGAACCGTGTGTTCCTTTTCAAGACCTCTCCACACTCTTACATGCTGGGGAATTGAGTGGAGAGAGAGCGAGTGAGAGAAAGGGAGGGCAACGAGTTGAATTTCTTGTTCGTCATATGCTGCTTATACTGCTTCTCGGCAGGCGAGGTTTAATTTTGCAGAATGCCATTCGTAATTATTTCTGAATTACAGTTATTTCTCCAACTGCTTTCCATACGGTAGCAGTAATGGCAAATGCCAGGTGGAGTAGGCAGAGCTGGGTTTTAGGAGAGTCCATTATCTCCAGTAATAGACTGACGGGGGGAAAATGAGCTGGCATTCACTTTCCAAAATGGATCTATTGGTTGGTTCAGTTAATGGCTTAGGGCAGATATTTCAATAGATAACTGGGTACCCCGGTATTACATCCCAGCTCTTCATTTAAACCAGTTTAGGTCTGATCTTAACATTATATGTGAGGAGTACAGAAGTATAGAAAAGAAAAAGAAAAAAAGGAAATTGAAAAATGTGATAGAGTTTTAGACATTGACAAATGACTACCAGCAACGGGGAGCCGTCAAACTCGGTTCTGGGATTTGGTTCCATGTCCTAATGGACTTTTTATGATGCCCTGGTGCCTATTTCTGCACAAATGAAGAATAGAATCGTTTTCCTGTAAAGGTTTTGCCAAAGTCTGTTGCACATTATTTTAAGGCTCAGATTTAGTAGTGATCAAGATTCAGATTCTTGATTATCAGACACTGATCTCAATCAGACTTTCCAGGAGATTAAAGCATTTGCCTGAATACATTTTAATGTTACTTTTCAGTTCAAAGACTTGTATTCATCAAGTCAGCTCGTTAAAAAAAAAGGACTTGTTTTAAGGTTGCAGTGTCCGTGAACCGGCTTGTTAAAGACCTTCTCCTGTCTGAATAATAGACTGCACTCAACCCTTCTAAGAGCAACACACAATCTCTTTCGGAGTAAAGCAGCCTTTTACCAAGGCCAGAAGTCAATCGTCTCTTTTCTGTTTCTGTGTAATGCTGATTTTCTCATTTAGATTTAATCATCTAAGATGGTGATTTATGATTTCGTCAAAGACCACATCCAGTACAAGCACAAACAATTTATTGTACAAAATCTAATATTAATAGCATTAGCGGTACCTTAACACCAGGTGTATTCACGGCTTTGTTTATTGTTAAAATGTCCATGTCAAAATCTGTCATAAAACATGTTAAACGCTATACCTGCTATAAAATCAAAGCCATGAATCTAAATAATTTGTGTTCCAGATATGAGGTTGATATCTGCCAGCTAAACTCTGCCGGTGCATAAGGTGGTTGGAGTTTTTCATACGCACACACACAAACCACATTCTGACATCCATAACAACACACTCAGACAATTATAGCTGCATTATTTATCCAGTTGGGTCTATAATATGACGAAGCAGAAAACAGGAATAAAGAGAGTGTTTGCTTTAAAGAGAAAAAATAAATATGGCACCATCCAGTAAAAAAGAATTAAACAGTAAAAAATGTAATTGTAAAGCTTTGCCAACAGAACAAAAGGCAATCATTTTACAGTTAAATGGCACTGTCCGAAAGGTCCTGAGAGGATTTATTAAGGGAAATGGAAGTCAAATAGTAAAATTCCAATAAAAATACACACCTGTGCCGAAATTTATACTTCTGGCAATAACAATGAAAAGGACAGAAATGTCCTAGAGGCCGCACAAGTGGTGTGTCTTGAGTCTTGAAGATTGTGAGATTTCAGCATCAGATGGAGGTGGAGAAACATCATCAAAGAGGAACAAATAGAGTAAGTGAGCATGTTTTTTTTTTTCCCCCAGTGTGCCTGTGTGGGACAGTTCTATGATAACAGCAGAGCTGTTATCTGAGCCCACTTAAATACTATGGGGAAAGATACTAGGAAGCCCTGAGACGATGAATGCTGGAGAAAGAACATGTTGAAGATGTTTAGATGTTATAAGATGGTTAGAAAAAGGAAAATTGAACATCAGAGATTAGAGAACATCAGTCTATGTCTTACTGGAACTCACTGATGTCTTCACAGACATATTCAACATATCACTCATTCAGGCTGTTGTACCCACATGTTTCAAAGCCACCACGATCATTCCGGTCCCAAAAAAGTCATCTCCCTCCTGCTTTAATGACTACCGTCCTGTTGCACTTACTCCCATCCTGATGAAGTGCTTCGAACGGCTAGTCATGCAACACATCAAGTCTGTCCTGGACCCCTTCCAGTTTGTGTATCGGCCCAACCGCTCGACCGATGACGCCATCTCCACTGCACTCCACTCAGCACTCACACATCTGGACAAAAAAGACTTGTATGTCCGAATGCTGTTCATAGACTTCAGTTCAGCATTTAACACTATAATCCCCCAACAGCTCACTTATAAACTGGTCCAGCTGGGGCTCAACACCTCACTGTGCAACTGGCTGTTGGATTTCCTAACCCGAAGACCACAAGCAGTACGGGTCGGCAGAAACACATCTAGCACCATCATTTTAAACACGGGGGCCCCTCAGGGATGTGTGCTGAGCCCCCTCCTCTTCACCCTGCTGACCATCACACAGCTCCAACCTGTTCATCAGGTTTGCGGACGACACGACTGTGGTGGGTCTCATTAGCAACAGGGATGAGACCAACTACAGAAGCGAGGTGAGCCACCTGGCTGCGTGGTGTGCTGACAACAATCTCTCTCTGAATGTGGAGAAGACGAAGGAGATTGTTGTGGACTTCAGGAGAACACACACTCAGCATGCTCCTCTGACCATCGATGGTGCGTCTGTGGAGAGAGTGAGCAGCACCAAGTTCTTGGGTGTGCACATATTACATTGTAATAGTAGTAATGACAGATATTTTCCTTTGTTCATCAAAAGGAAAAAGTCATTTTTTCAAAACCTTAACCCTTTCTGTTCCTCTCTGGTGGTGTGATCTGCTGACCTTCACCTGAACTGCTGAGACCATCCCAGCTTTTAAGAAGCAATAGAAAACCCACCTCTTCTGCAAGCACTTAACCAACCCACAAACTTAAACCAACAAACTTACACAAATCAATAATTGTAGCATATATTATGAATAGCATTGGCTTAAAAATGCTTTTGTTTCTCTTTTGTAAGTCACTTTAGATAAAATGTGTATGTTAAAAGCATAAATATAAATGTATAGGGTGGAGGATTTTTTAATCCATCAGTTGTTGATTGGCTGGAGGCAGATCTGATTTTAAGCTTTTGAGGCGGTTGTAAGAAAGGGACTGACTAAATATTTGGAAAAGTGTAATATACGTCAATAAGGAAGAAGTCTGGTATATTGAAGTTATGATATTTGAATAAAAAATGATGAGGTAAATAGGCTATGCAGTGATGAATTGTTCACAATATGATAAATAACATGGATTTCATCCTAATTTTAACATGCCTTTTTTCTTCCCCAGAACTAAAATGTTGAAACGTGTAGATGTGTTCCAGTTTGTGCTTTTTTTTTTTTCTGGCTCTGATGATAGAATAAGGGCTTTATAATCCATAGTTAGCAATGTGATGGAGATGAATGTTGTGAAAAGTCTGCTCTTAGTCGTGATCCTGGCAGGCAGCAGAAACTTGCCGAGAGAGACTGATACTTCTACCTTAAACCATGTACATGCTGAACACAAGGAAGATATTTCCATCAACTCTCTGTTAGAAGAAGGACAGACTATGCTGCCATGGCAACATGCAGCTAGTTCCCCAAACCTGGGCTGTTTGAAGAAGATGTCATTATACAGCAATAAAAAGATGCTGGAGTGTGCAGTAAACCTTGGTCTGAGTGAATCTAAAGCAAATTAAAATAAAAAAAAATAAAGACGTTAGTACAGGATTTAATATTATCATTACCTAATGTGGTAGGTTTTTAAGAATTGTTGTTCATTATTTTTTTCACAATACCTAATAATGCATTAATTAATGTTGACAAGTTTAAAATGATTGCAAAGTTACTTTAAAAGTAATTCTCAGTCTTCTCTATTACTATAGCTCTTACTTTGAGTTCATGATTAGAAACAACCCTTATAAGTATTACAATTTGCCACATAACTCATCTTTTTTGTGCAAATGACACGAATGATATCTTGAATCACGTAGCTCATTGACATGAGGTGTTCTTAGCCCAACAGAAACCATGGAGATAAAAAAAACAGCAACATAACAGCTACTAATTTAAGTAAAACCAGATTTAGATTTAGACTTAACACTGCTGTTTCTGAAAGAACTTGATCAAAATACAGTAAGTACAGTAATATTATTTCAGTTTGAAATAACCCTTTTCTGTTTTAATATGTTTTATATTTTAAGCAGCCAGTAGATAAATAGAAAGTTAATAATACAGCATTTATGTGACATTTTTGTAGCATTATAAAAAGTCTGCACTGTCAATCAATTTAATACAGCCACGTGTGAAGAACTGGTGAAAGAACATGCATATTCATAATCAAAATGAAAGCTCTGAAGATTCACTTAGATGTGGGAACAAAAAACAACCGAGACTGTGCTGATGCTGTTTGTGAAAGAAAAAAAAGAATGGAGAGAAGGCAGTGAGAGAAAGAACTTTTTCTTCTCTCTCTCCTCTGTTGGAATAGGTCTGACACTGTAATGCGCAAAAATTGGACCTTTTTCTTCTCTTGTGCTTCATTCAGTGCAGCTGTGTTTGGATTCAGCCTCACAAAATACAGGTAAAACCATTCAGATGTTTAAGATACTGGGATGAGCTTCTATTGTTTTTGCAAGATGTTTCAACTCTCTGTCAGGTTTTCAACTCTCATTGAATTTTGCTGCGCTTTTCCGAGTCCAGATGTTGTAAACTCTGGGACAAAATCGTAAATTTTCTTGAACACTGGAGGGGCTAAAGGGCGTTGAATGCCAGAGCTTCTTCTGAAAGACTATTTCCTTTTCTAAGCCACAATTTATTTAGAAATAAGTGGTTTTCAGGGAATAAACTTTCAGTTCATTCAGAAATGCCACATGACTGCTGAAATAAAAGGTTACTCTATTTTAGTTATTTTAGATACTAAGAAAGAGTCGTATCTTAGAGACAAACACACAAAACCTTGAGACAGAATTTTAGACTTTTGTCACATTCATGATCATGCATACTAATTTACACTACAGAAATGTCATCTTTTCGTATACTAGCAGGAGAGTAACTTCACCTATAACGCACAAAGATGAACAAAAACATTCAGAGCCATCCACTATGTTTGCTTGTGTGTGTGTGTCAACCCTCAGGATCAGTATCAGTCTCAGAACGGAACACCAGCGCCACCTACTGGACCACAGCAAGTAGGGCATCAAATCAACAGCGAAAAAAAAACGATCATCAAGGCTGAGTTTTCTGAAAATTCAAAGCGTGTGTAGCTTCCAGGAACCACTTGTACATTAACGCTAACAAACAGATTAACAGAAAGAAAGAAGAAAAAGCATGTGCAGATAGAATACACACGGGTGCCCTTTAATTATCAAATATCAATATGAAAATATATTATTATTATAATATTATTATATTAAAAAATATCTGAAAATTATTCAATATGTTTGCAAAGGAAATACAATTCTTTTGAAACTTAAAATGAACTTTAGAAAAGGTGACTAAAACTTTCGTTTTCAATAACTCTGTCATAACACCAGAACACTTGAGACAATATGAGAGTGAATTCTTTGTTAAATAAAATTGTTTCATATTCCTGCTGCTAATTACATGGTTTGATATTATTCAGATTTCATCATGCATAAGCAAATAGTATTTAAGCCCCAGAATCTGCCAAAATAAAAACTCATTATCAGAAATATGTTTGCATTCCCAAAACAAAGAGAAGACATTAAAAAAAAGTTATGCTGATATTTAACCTTTTTTATTTAATTACAATTATGTCAACTTGTAGGTAAAAATATCAAGTTGCCATTCTGTTCAAAAGTTTGGGGTCATTCTATTTTTATTTATTTATTTTTTATGTATTTAAAGCCTATGTATACATTTTTATTATACATTTTAATTCATTTTAAATTATTTCTTGAGTAGCAAATCAATATAATGGAGTAAACTGGAGTAACGTTAATGGCTGCTGAAAAATCCGCTTTACTGTTATACGATTAATTAATATTTTTTAAAAAATATTATACATCATTTATTATATATCATTTTAAACTGTAATGAGAGTTTTTAACGTAGCCTATTTTTGCATAAAAATAAGAGACTTAAAAAAAAACAAAAAAAACATGAAATCCTCTTGAAGTCTTTTAGTAGCAATAAATGTTTCCAATCACAAAATAAACTAACGTCAGTTTAACTAATGTCAGTTTGTCAATTACTATGTAAGTTAATTGTAAATTAAGAAGCGTAGTATATTTACCTGTCTGTCCTACTATGGTGAAGGCCAGTCTGCTGTCTGTCCATGAGCGGACAACACAACCCGGTAAACACCTGTGCACAAACAACCACAGCAACAGTGAAAACTGAGAGCCAGAGCTATTTATCTAAAAAGTACGACCTTGTGAAACAATCTCATTTTTGCCCGAGTAACATTAAAGTGCCTCTTTTATGGGTGAAAGGTTCATATTTTGGTTTTGGGAGTCCCCAACAACAGGTGTGCATGCCTGCGGGTCAAAAAAACACTTTCATTTTCTTATAATATGCATTTATTTTAACTTTATTTGCTCACCGACTCCCATTCATTGAAACATTCAGTGGAAAGAATGAATTTACATTTTCATTCAGACCACCAAATCAAACAATATGCTAATATTTCATGGTGATGTCAACATGAAACGGCTTGGGATTCGTTTTAAAAACCACTCGCTTCAATGATTCAGAGTCGACTCTTTCTTTAGAGAGATAATAACTTTATACACGGTGCATTTTCAGATGTAAAATTTTCAAAAATTCCTAAAAGGGGCACTATAAAAACACAGGCCTACAGTTAAACAGTTATACACCAACGTCAAATCTAAACAAATAATCACGTCATGACGTACTTATGTCGCCCTCTGTGACACGGAAAAAAGTGAATTAGATTCCTCTGAAAATTATTTATAGATATAGCTATAGGTACAGTGATGGGCAGTAGCGTTTAACTAACGTAACATTTCTTAGTAGCGTGTTGGTAGCCGCTGTTTTCCGAATCAAATAGCTTTTCAGTAGCGAAGCACTTCTATTGACCAAGTAGTGCGGTAGCGTCCACACAAGCTAACGTTACATTTTCCCGCTTAAGCACAAATCAGAAATACAAATGCTACGGATCACTGATCCTAGATCAGTATATGACGCCACCACCATACACGGGCCAATGCAGCCGCAATAATGACAGTGTGTGCATGCATGTGAACTGTGTGTGTGATCATAGCGCGTGCTAGACAGAGAGCATCCTGATTGGTTTACTAAGCATAATAAGCCAATCAGCTTTTAGCGTGGGCGGGCTTTTATTTCTTTTCTCGGGGACAGAAGTTATCCGTTCCGTGCAGCCTACGAGACCGTCATCGACTGTAAACAACATAACAAACGTTGTAATAGTTCTGAAGAAAACAAAAAATCGACCTTTGCATTAAACCAGAGAAAAACTTTGAAATCTCCATGCTACAATAATGATAGAAGCAAAATCTGTTTGAATTACATTTTTTATCACTAACTACTTTTACCATGTTGATGTAGCTTAGCTTGCTACTACATTTCTCAGGCTTTAGTGTAGTTAAGCTTAATTCAATGAATAGTAACTGATAGCTTAGCTCACTACATTTTCTAAGTAGCTTGCCCAACACTGTATAGGTATATTTTTATGTCTATTATTCTTACCTTGTTTAAAATCTATTGTTTCTCTGCCTCCTCCTCAAGGTTGGAATGATAATCTGCTGAAGTGTTTTGTGTGTCCAGAACAGAAGGGCCTTGATGAGCCATTCACAACCTTGACAAAGTGAAGACTAATGTTGTTTTCTGTCTCCATTTATCATAGTTTACAACCAGGGAGATATGACGGCTCCAAAAAGACATCACAGATGAAAGCAGCACCACATGAACATCAACATGAGACCCTCTTCAGATTTATTATACACAATACACACATTGGCTTTTTATTATGTAAGCTTCAGCATACATAATATTACATATTATTGCTTTATATTTTTTCCCATTTTATTGCTTAGTGTTTTTTTTTTTAAACCAAAGAATATTTCTAAACATTTCTTTCAAGTCTGTATGAGTGAACATTGTGTTACTATTGTAATATAAATGTTACTGTATACAATTTTATATAAAATAAAGTACATATAATATACAAATATATAAAAATACAATTTAACTAAGATTTGTTTTTTTAAATTGTTCTATTAAATTGTATTTTAATAAAAAAAAAATACTATACAAAAAAAAAATGTGCTTCACCACAAAGAAGTGGAATTAATGTAAAATCCTGTTTAAAAAAAAACACATTACAATTGTTTATTAGGGTAATTAAACGTGATTCAAAAGGATAGTTTAAATAAATTGGAGAACCTTAAAACTGTTGTAACCTATATTAATTACTGTGTTATTCATGAACAACAGAAAAGAATGACTCATGGGAATATCTGGAGCACTTATACAGTACATTTCTTTAAAGTACAGCAGACAAAAACAACATGAGACCGATTTAATTACAAATGAAGGTACCTTTTATTGCAAACATTTGAGGACTTTGGCACCTGCAAGGCACAGAATACACGGTCATGAGTGAGCAAATTAGTCTAATGGGTCTGCAAAAGAACTGGGGAAAATAATTTTCACATAGGGAATTCCTTTCACAGAAAGGACAAAAGTCTAGCTGCAGACACAAAGGGTAAACAGTACATGGAGCCCATGTATGATCGGTTGCACACAGAACCAATGCAAGTGTTCAGTCACCATGAACTCCAACAGCAACCAAAATTATTATAAGACGGCTTGGCCATTTCAAATGTACTGCTTCTTTTTAAAGGGGCGGAAAGGTAAATATGAAGACGGATGAGGGTCTCTATATGTACTGCACTAAAGCTCAGCAGAATGCACAAAGTCATGACACAGAGGTCATCCAAACTGCCCATGCAAAAAAAGAGGAGCTTTTAATTAATAGTGGGTTTATCTGCACTGATTCTTCATCTTTAGTGTCTACCTTCCTTTGAACTGAGTGCACATACACTCTCTTTTTGTTTAAATGGAAGAATTGCATGTTGCAACCTTTACATAAGGTTTCTAATACTGTCTCCCATTAACAGCTTAATACTGACAGGCAACACACAATTAAATCACACACACACACACACACACACACACACATAGCAGTCTCTCTTTACAAAACTACATAAAGAAATACACTTCCAGTTTGACATATAAACAAATCATCAGCTGTATAAAGAAAATGAGAAGCTGTAAAAGAAAAGTCTATAGAAGACTAATTTCCCCCCTTGATCAGCAACAGTATTGGCTGTGTGCAAAAGTCTTTAAATCAAGAGCCTCGGCGGCCTGAAATCCCATCAGCCGTTCAACCCGCGAGGCGGCACACCCGGCACTGAGCCCTCTGATTATGATGCTCACATGATTCAGTTACCACAATCCCAAAAAGCTCATCAGGTTTAGTGTTATTCTTGGAATCAAGACTGGGGCGCTTCCTTGGAGACGAGAGTGGAAGTAAACAGGAGTGCAGAGACTTTAGTTTTATGTTCTGAGAACCTGCATAGTGAATTCAAGGCACTTAGGGCAGCACAGACGCACACTAACGTTTGGATACTTTGGTAAGGCAGATTTTTTTAGTATTTTGGCATTAGGATATTCTGTTGCTTGTTTTGGATACACACACATACACGTACTAAATGACCTTAAAGCAGGGGTAGGCAAATTCGGTCCTGGAGGGCCAGTGTCCTGCAAAGTTTAGCTCCAACCCTAATCAAACACACCTGAAGAAGCTAATCAATGTCTTTAAGATCACTAGGAAGTTACAGGCAGGTGTGTTTAATTAGGGGTTGGAGCTAAACTCTGCAGGACACCGGCCCTCCAGGACCGAATTTGCCTACCCCTGCCTTAAAGGGATAGTTCACGTAAAAATGAGAAATTCCATCATTTACTTAATTCCAATTTCTTTTCTATTCTATGGGACACAAAAGAGGATGCTTAGCAGATTGTTCATGCTGCTTTTTTCCTTAAAAAAAAACAAAAATGGTAATCAGGTCTGTCAAACTTCTAAAAATGACAAAAAGCAACATAAAAGCAGCGCCATTCATTCATAAAAGCGATTATATGCCTTTAAATTCGAAATATAGACCTTAGCCAGGGTAGATGCCATATTGAACTGAAATGGATAATTAAATTAAAATGTTGTCATCATTTAATCAATCTCATGTCATTTCAAACCTGTGTGAAAGGTTGGCAACT
The DNA here is from genome assembly GCA_032357445.1 of Enteromius radiatus. Lineage (NCBI taxonomy): Eukaryota > Metazoa > Chordata > Actinopteri > Cypriniformes > Cyprinidae > Enteromius > Enteromius radiatus. Next base: position 12,664,128 of record JAUCMS010000022.1, on the reverse strand, counting down.
AAACAGTTTTAATTGCCATTGTCTTCCATTATATGTTCAAAACAAAATACAATGGAAATCAGAACTGCTTGGTTGTCAGTATTCTTCACAATATATTCAGCAGAAGAAACAAAACTGCATACAAGTTTGGAACAACATTAGTGTAAATAAATGACAACAGCATTTTCTTTTTTGAGAAGACATGGTTGAAAACGAGGCAGTAAGTTATAAACTTATAGTCTTCATTATGGCACACGCTGTATAAAGTTCCTAGATCATGTGGAATTCACAATTTATTAAACAACAAGTACAGTCCATTGACCAAACTTTACTCTTATCCCTTGCAACCTCGTTTTCATTCCTGCCAAAATACAATGTGTGACTACCCTGACTTAGGTCTATAGCACAGATTATTTAAAACTTTTATGACACTTTTTCTCACTTTTTATTGTACCAGCATGGAAAAGTGCAACCAGCAAAGTTATCACAATTAGTTTTTTTCAAACAACAGAATTTCTGTTTTCCGTTTACTATCCTTTTAATTTGTTCTGGGGCTCTTTTCAATACTCTCTGAATTAAACCACAAACTCTGGTTCTGCTTCGGTGGTCAAGTGTTCTGCGGTCAGATCTTCTCTGTCCAGATCCAGAGAAAAATACTTGCTGGTTCTCTTGATGGGAAACGCATGCTGGTTATTCCGGATGCCGGAGCACTGATCTGCGAGTCCCTGGTACCCACAGCCAACTGTGTCCCCGAGGTCTGGTTCACAGCCGAACGTATAGCTATGTGCGGTGTCCTGGCAAAGCTCTGCCCACTCTTGACAGTCCCTCTGGAAAAGTCGAACATCATCCAGTGATTGGCTGTGGCGGTCTGTGGAGCTCTGGCCCTTCCTGCCCATCGCCGTCTAATAAAACAAAGACAATAAAGCTCACATCATCACTTAGGAAACTAAAAGCCACTTAAAAACACAAAAATCACAGACTACTCTAACTCTCAACTAACCCTAAAATCTCAGAGAGCGGTTAGCTGTACACTCACATGAATTCACAGATGAGAAACGACAGTGCTGTTGGGTGTAGGAAAAGGCTGCCCTAAACAAATACTGTTAAGAGGGAGTGGGGTTACCAGCACTGTTAAAAGAGATTACAGAATTACTCAACAGAACGATGCAGCTCAAAATGCAGAGTGGATGTCCGCGGTTTGACTTTAGTGGCTGAGACGGTGTCATTTAACAGCTGTAACGTATTGTGTGTGTGTGTATAGGTGCACCTGGGGAAGACATTCGATGCTCTGGCCCCTCATTCTCACGACGGTCTCTGATGAGCTGGATGTGGATGAACTGACTTCCTTCACCACTAACCCTGATATGCACAAACACAGACAACACACATGCATGATTAACAATCATTTTCTTTCATCAGACATTTGAAGCTCACTTGGGTCAACAATTCAAAAGACTCTAATTCTAATACGTTCTTTAGTGACTTCCAATGATTATTTCTTTCCATTTCCAGCCATCCATTAATAATGGATATAGATTTTAAACTATTTTATAAAGCACCCAAAAAGATTTCCCAAAAATACACCCAATTTCTAGTCAATAAAATGTTTCTGAGCGGAGCACAAATGGCCATGGCTTTTGGGAATTTAAGCAATCTACGAAATGACTCTTCATTTGAAGATTCATCTGAAAATCTTAATTTGGTGCTAAAAGGTCTCCAGAGATGATACTTCAATTTATCCACCTGTCAGCAACAGGTATGTTTGATACACCCAAGTCTTTAGAAATCATTATAATATGGTGATATGGTTCTCAAGAAACATTTCTTTTTATTGGTTTTGGGGGAAAAACAACCCAACTGTGCTATTTAATATATTTTGTGGAAACCATAATTTTTTTACAGAATAAAGCAGGGGAAAAAAAACTGCATTTAAACTGAAAATCTTTAAGTTTCTTAAATTTCTTCTTAAGTCATACAAAGCCAATTTTCCACAAGCTAATATGATTCTTTAGGGTCTTAATGGAAAGTTTGTAATATAGTTTGTT
>JAUCMS010000022.1:12646696-12657832 GCA_032357445.1 Enteromius radiatus | reverse complement strand
ATATCTTTCCAGTGCAAGCCCACAACATCCAAGCAGGACCCAAAATGGCAAATTTAGAATATCAACAACAATCTTTGCGTATGATACAAAAAGATAAAGATAATTGCAATTGCATTTTTTTTTTGCTGTGCTGTCTTAAAGCAATCGCCACTTTGAGTGCAAGGAGCTTTACTCACACTGACTATTACGTTGAGTGTTTCATCATTCGGGAGGAACACACACACACACCGGCGGTCCTGCATCGTCTTGTTATTGTGGAAGGTCAGTTTGCTCATGTTTGAGAGGCTGCAGCCTGTAGATTTGTGCCCCTCACTGGAGCTCCACCCCTGAGTGCCTCCCAGTCACGATGGGATCAGATAACTCACACACACACGCACACATAAAAAACATATACACACACACACTTTCAGCTCCTATGATCTGAGAAACTTAACCTGACTGTTTGAAACCAGCGGTTTCTCCTGGATCAACACACAATCACACCACACAAACACACCGCAGCCCGAGCACCAGATTCTGAAAAAGAGAGAAAGACAGAAATAAAATGAATTTGACGAAAAACAACTAGAAAACATTCCTGTTGGACAAGTATAATCCACTGGATTTTGTAGGCAACACGAGAACTGCAGAACTGGATTTCTTATCCACAGGATAGAAGCACTACAAACTACACATATTCTGCGCTCTGCATTTGTTTTTAGGTTGAAAACTACTAATTTATCACTTTTTTCTGACATTTGTTCTGTCATTTATACAGGATAATGTACCTTCAGCCAGTTGTTATTGCAAAATACAGTTTATATAAACATTACTGTTATTGTGTACACTTATTATCCACAATAACAGTGCATTATCCTGCTTACTACAAGACTGGTTATTAACAATGGCTTGAAAAATGTATGTAAGCTACAGCACTTTCTATGTGTTCATTAATGTAATTAATATATTTGTTCGATTAACGTTTTGCATCAAAAGCAGTCCACAGCAATACTGAAAACATTCTGCATAACATGACAAACACTACAACAAAACTCATTTGAATATTTTTCTTCTGCAAGCCAAGTTATTTTTTCTGCAGAGGAGTTAAATAACATGTTACCATTGAAAAGCATGTTTTAAATTCTCTTATTCTCTTATTCAACTGCAGGCAAAGCACAAAATTTCATGTCATTTTCTCTGTGATTCTAGATATTTTTGGGACACAACATCTGCTTGCACAGACATGAAACACTAACAGACCGATATCTCTCTCTCTGCTTCTATCAGTATCTGTGATACAAGCACAGGCCTACAGAAACTGCGGAACTGACGAAGTGAGAAAGAAAATGACAGTAAAACATTACCATGATGTATGTCTTTGATCTCTTATCATAAACTAATATCTCAAATAACAACAAATATGGCACATAAATGTACACATAAACATCAAACATTATCTCTTAAATTTAAAGGGATATGCCAGGTTATTTTCATATGCATATGCAGAAACATACTAATATGGCCTAATATGATTAAAGTTGCAAGTTGTATGCAAGCTCAAAATATCATTAGCAGATAACCCCAAAACTTAAACTTGCTAATTGGCACTTGTTTGCCTGTCCCCATCACATTCAGCTGCTATCTATACAATAGGTCTATACAAAAAAGAAATCTAATAAGGAATCAGTTTAAAATTGATTTTAGTTTTAGCAAAACAAGGTTAACCACAGTACTTTGAACTACTTTCCTCAAAACTTAATTTTTCCTTACTGCCATTTGGCTCCATTAATTGCTAATAAAATATTCCTTGTGGTTTGTGGATCACTGCTATGTTATTTTCTCAGTTCGCTTGGCTGGTCTTTATTAAAGCTTGTTCTATTGTAACATTAAAAGAAATAATTTAAGCAACTATACATTGGAAAAAAATGCCAAGCAAATGCAAAATGGAGTAGTAAGAAAACTTTGCATCAGCGACCGAGAGAAGAGGAAAATGTGCAGCAGTCAGGAGAATTCCACCCAACATCTGCTTCTCATTCCAACAAAAGAGGCCTTTGATTCTCACACACACACACACACAGCTACACGTATTACAGATGTGTGACGTTCAGATGCATACATCAGATGACAATGACGTGGATTTTGGCTTTTCACGTTCTAGTTAGGAGTTCACAAGGGATTGACTTTAAGGATTCTAGAAACATTCCCTTCATCAGTTAAAAGGAAAGCAGGCAAACAGCCTAAAGAGGCTCAATAACAGCTCTAAAATCATATAATCTATGACGCAAATGATTAAAGGTCCTGCTGATCAGGATGAAAACAGAACGGAAGAGAGGATTGCATGAATCCACATTTGTCAGGATGTGTGACGTTATGCGTGACATTATGTGTGGCATTTCTTTGCTGAAAAGATGGAGAAACTTCCTGGATCATTTCTGAGATAAAAACAACCTACATGCACATCAAGTCCCAGTCACAGACACTTATCATCTGCTACAGTATGTTATGCCTGTCATCCTGCTACCGCCTAGTTTTGCCTTGAGGGATCAAATCTTACCTTATCCGAAAAGACGACTGCTGAAGTGCTGGGGTTCAGTTTTTACGAGCCGTCTTACATCATCCATATGCGCTTTTACCTCTCAGAATGGAAACATCTAAAACCCATGCAGACAGAAAAGCCTTCCAGCAAGGTTGAGGAAAATGTGCTAAGAAAGTTAGAAAAAACCTAGTAAGCAAACACGGACGTATGAGAGGTAAGGAAATGCCACTGATAGGTGGAATCTGCATGTCCAGACCTGCTCAGACACTGTTGGTCCACAGTTATTTAGTGTGATTGTAATCCCAGACACATTCCCCTTTTCACATGCATGAACTGTTTCTTTATGCCGCAGTTGAAGACACAACTAGAGAAGCAGGTCATCTGAACACATCAGTACACCTGTTATTAAAGCCATTGTAATAAGTTCTTAATTCACTGAAGAAAGCAGATGTGTTCTCCTTACACAAAAGATACGGAATAGCCTTTGGAAAGGAGGGTTTAAAGTCCAAAATAAAAGAATGTAATGAAGAATGCAAAAAGAGGAATCTGGAGGTGTAACAGGTGTAAAAAGGTTCAGCTAGAGGTCATTTGATACACTTACATTTTCTGCCAGCTATAATACAGCTTATCTGTTTTTTTAGAAGCAAACATCAGGTCAAATCTCCTGGCAATATGATTTACAACAATGTTTTTTTTTTTTTTATTACGTTCAAGGCAAATATAAAGAAAAGAAAAGAAACCAGAGGGTAGGGCTGGGCAATATACTGCACAATATATTCATGCGCATCTCATCAGTAAAGCCGAAAAATAGGGAGTCAAAATATTGTTTGAATTTTAATAACACACATTTATAAAATGCACACACCTATACAAAAGGGCATCAAAGGACGTGATGTGCTCATAATGTCAATCAGCAGTAAACCTGTATAAGTTCGGGGATATCAGCTGTGGTGAGGATGGAGTAAACACATAGATGAATTTCAATTTCACAACCTAATTTCATGTCAAATCATTTTTGACCACACCTTTATGAATAATTACTAAAAAGATCATAGAGAGTCATTTTTTTGTCTTTGAACTTTTGCTTTGAAGTGTTAAGACTCTTTTTAATAAAAACTTTAAGACAAAATAAAACATACTTAGTATACAATTAGATGATTATTATAGGGAACATAATTAATCTGTCAGATACAAAAGCAGATGACAAATCTATATTGGTCATGTACTCAAAAGTATGAGGTAATTTTTTTTTTCCAGAAATTATGCATTACAGTCAACATTGTGTGAAAATTATTTGATGTTAAAGCTGAATTATTTTATATATATATATATATATATATATATATATTTTTTTTTTATAATATTAAGTTATTTAAAATTTTACATTTCACAAGTTTTAACTTAACTTATTTAATAAAATTAAATTAAATAATGCTGTGTGATTAATTAAACCCGAGTATATGCATCATAAGATTACTTTGATTTATAAACATCTTTAATAGGATTATTAATGATTGTGCATCCAGATTGTTAACACAAGTGCTGCTAGCTGAATCTGTACCACTGTTCAAGACACTGAACCCAAAGTAATTGACTGTACAATTAAACATTATTTTTACAGCATCTTCACTGTTAGTCTAAGATGCCCACATTCCTTAATAATCAAGTCAACTTTTCACAGAGACTAAATATTTTACAGTACTTCCATCCTAACGATATAATTGTTAGGCAACAAACTCTGACATACTGATGCACAAGATTCAACATAACACAGCTGTTGGAGAGGCAAATAATAAAGGCAACACAAAGAACTACATACAAACCACATTAAAAGGACTAGGGCTCTGCACACGCAATAACAACAAACCTACAAACAATAGCAGTGTCAGCTTAACCTACCCAAGCGAGCCGGTAAACTAATCCATCTCTACCACTCCTACACTGCCACTGAGACAGCCAATCAGAACACAAGCTTTCTTTTAAAATGTTAAAGAGTTACACCACAAGAAAACACGTCATATGAGAGATACGGCTTCTTCAAAGACGCAGCATGTTCATGAGAAGTGAGATCATGAAGGTGCACAAGGAATTTCAATATATTGTCTCATAATTGATAAAGTTTGCATAATTTATTGTTATTCATCCTGTTTTGAAACAAAAAGAGCTTCATAAATATAGGTGACAACTGCCAGTTTGGAAAAATGACGATCAGAGAAGGTCACACACACACACACAACACTAAAATCATTAGTAATACGTGGATTTTAATGTCTTTCTCAACCTGCTACCTTGTGTTAACAGTCCAGATACGTAATCATGAAACATTCTTTAAGGGACATTTCTAAGTTAGCATAATAAGATGGGCCATTTACCCCAGAATCACACAGACAGGTTAGACCAGAGATGGCAGAGGAATCTTTACTCTCTCGGGAGAAATCTTTTTTTGAACATCTATTCTAGCTGCCTTCAGGCAAATAAGACTTCACAAACACACCCACAAACACGCACACACATACACACGAAGAGCAGCTCAGCAAAGAAAACATCCTGAGGTTAAAAAAAGAAAAGGAAAGGAAACAAAAGGAGAGCAGAAAATGCTTCCTGGCACCAAATCACCACAAACAAACACACAAAGCAAATTTAACACTATGCCCAGCAAAACTAGACCTCATTATACTTCAGGCATGACATGAGAACACACACAGGATGTGACTACAGATCTACTCAGACAAACCTGCATCAAAGCAGACACACTGAAAAATCTTCAATGACGAAGACTATTTGACACGTATGACTGGAAGGATGGAATTCTAGTCTGGGTAAAACCACAAACGCTTTGAGATTCAAATGATAAAATTATACAAATTTATTACTTATTACGAGAGATTGTTGTTGGATATATCATTTATTCCAGTCCAGGTTTGAGGTTGTTAAAAGAGCAAAGCTAAACTAAAGGTCAGAAAAATACAACTGACTAACAACTGTTACAAATAAACTCTAAATTAATTTTATCTCCTAACATGTTATTATTGAGGGGTCGATGAAACTATCCCCCTGCTGGTAACAAGCAGAAAGACGGCATAAACTGTGCCAGAGACCTACTCTTCAACCTTAGGCATTAAAGATTTTCAGTGCTTAGAGAAAATCACTGTAACACAAGAGAGGATAAACGTGAGACCCTTAAACACCGGTCGGTGTAGAGTTGCATTGGGCTAATATTAAACCCGCCCTGACCGCAAAGAGGAAATTGTGAACATTCCTGAATCCAAAAGAGACCATAAGAGACAGAGAGAGCGAATAAGAATGAATCTTTTCCGATTCGTGTCATGTTGTGAAGCAATTAAACTGCATGTTCTATTGAGATTGACATCACTTCCTGGCGGTTTGGGCTCCCTATGTTGTGCATATAAAAATTAAGAGTGAATTTCGAAATTACTCTATGAGATGTCAGTTATCCATAGTAAACCTACTATTTATATTGGAGTCAACTTTAACATATTGTCAGAAAAAAAAAATTAAATTAAAAAAAACATATACACAAAAAAAAGTTTCCCAAATCTCAAACTTGCATAACATTGACATAGAAGTGTTGTGAAGCATGTTTCACTAAACAAACAATTTTTGTTTATATTTGTTCTCACAAAATTCAACATCCGTGCACAATATTATAGTATTAAAAGTGTTTATGAGATGCTAAAAAGGGTCTCTGAGTTTCTAAGGCCCCATTAAGAAGTAAACATGCCCTTGATGCTTTACAATTCTGTCTAGATGGCCAGCACATCAGGTTCTGAGACATATCCAATGGGTCTAATTACAGCAGACCTTAACTTGGACAAACCCCACATAACCCCCAGGGTCATGTAGGCCATTGAGCTAACTGGGTGCAATAAACCAACCACATTACCTCAAAAATAGCCAGGGAATGCCATATTATGGTCTAAAAGTAGTTTTACGACCTAAACGTGGATTTAGGCAGTAGAAACTTAACACTGTAAACAAAGTTTCCGCCAAAATATATGTAATATACGTTTCCAGGATTAAACATCGTTAGAAGCTTTCCGAATCTTTCCACTTCGTTGTGAAACGTCTCTTAACGTGATGACTAATGCCAAGTGACCAACGTTTTACTACAGTAAAATTAACTGTAGCAACTGGCTTCTTGGTGGAAACTATCGTTACCATGGTAAATTTGCCAGGCAGAATACAAACACACTGCTGTGTTTTGGTCAAGCTCTATCGGACAGCGTGCGCGCACGCGTGTATGCGTGATTCTGCGGGCCAAGCGCTGCCACGTAGAATAAGTTATTTGGAAAACCCAAGAAGACTTAACTCTCTATAAACCCTGGTACCCTCACAGACGAAATACTAAAGTTAAGACACCAAAACTCACCTTTTTGTTGACGGAAACGCCGCGTATTCCCAAAGTATACCCAAATACACCACCTTCTTCCATGTAACTCTTGCTTTTATTCCTCTAACGTTACTGCGCTCGCCAGTCTAGCACATAATCCCGAGCTGCGAACTCAACCCCATCGGGCTCCCCAACTCTCACAAATCACTATACATGTGGAGGGAATTTCCCAACCATCTGTAGGAGGGGTGACGAACTCCAAAGGAATCGTCCGGAAACGCGTCTACTCCACGGCGTCTCTTTCCCTCAATTTCTAAAAGCAACGCAGCGACTGTGCTATCTTTGTGGGGTCTAGGTGTTTACATTTAACCAAGCGTGGACTAAAGACCACCCCTCTGCAACTGACGTTGGTAGTGTCCACGTCTGCTCAGCATACCTTTCCCTCGGCCTGCAGGAGAACCGACGAATCCCGATACTAAAGCGAGGGATTGCATTATGAATATTAATGAAGTCCTCCAGACGTTGCCTAGTAACCCTCCTGCAGCGTCCAGTCACGTAGCTAAATTAATATTCATGAACCAAGCCTTTTCCTCGATTCGCCATCGTTCTAGCGCCCTTTGCGTTGCATCCAATCACATTTGCGTATTAGGAACACATAACGTTACCTGATTAATATTCATTAGCCGTGCCCTCACCCTAGTAGGCTGCTGAGAACTGGAGCTGTTTTGCGCATGTAGCCTACTACAAATTCGGAAAGGGAGTGGACTGGAATAACCCTGTCGGCAGCGTTGCCAGATCATCGACATAGACATCAAACACATCGACATAAAACATATTTTGTCTTTTCCCAACTTTATCGTTATTATTTTTTTTGTCTTAAAAATGCCTAAAACGTGCAGACAAAAATTAAGAAACACTTATGAATTTGCTTAGGGAGTGGAGGAGGGGAGATCTATTTGTAAAAAAAAAAAAAAAAAAAACTTTCTAGAGCAGGATGAACGATCATCAATGCTTTGCCTACACTGTAAAAAATAAATGTAATTTTAACTGTTAAATGCTGTAAAAATGCTACGGAAAAAAACTGTTAATAGGTTAACAGTAAAGTTCCGTACGATATACAGGGAAAAACTGTAAAACATCTAACCAGATATTCAATGTAATTTTACAGTAAAATGTTGTTAATTGCACAGTTTTTAGACGTAAATATAACAATGTATAATTTACAGTCAAAACTGTAAAACTATATTCCCAGAATTCCCTTTGTGACACAGTTTGCTTAAATAATCATGTTTTTTAATAGTTTTTGCTATCAGTTGTGTACATTTGAGCTTTATCTTCTGTTGTTTAATGAATGTTTTATTGCATTATTTAAGTGTCGTGTGTTATCATGATGGTGTTTTGTGTTTAGATGAATGACTCTGTGCACCTTCTATAAATTATTTTATACTTTTATTTATGGTGCAGCTACTTGTGTTGAGCTTAGAATCTTCTTGTGGCTCTCTTTTGCCACCATTGTTATGGGGGATGTCAGTATGTTTAAAGTACAAAACAGATTTTAATATCAGTGTGCATTGTTGAAAATACTTGCTTACATTCAAATTTTTGTGTTTGTAAATTACAGTTTTATTCTGTAAAATATATAGTTTTTTTCCGTAAATGTGTTTACAGTTTTTCTGTATTTTTTTTTTTACAAAATAATTCTGGCAACCACAGCTGCCAATTTTTTTTTTTTTTTACAGTGTACCAAAAGGGAATTAGTCAGTGTTTAGTTTAGGAGGATTAGACTCATGACTCAAAGGCTGTGAGCAGAATTTAGGATAGAGGAATTAGGGTTAAGGTTTGCTGTTTGGTTTGGGATTGCCCAGGAGTTAATATACACTTTTGCTAAGTAAGAAGGTGTGAAGGGGAAACAAATTGAAGAGAACAAATTGAGACGGTTTCAGGTCATGACCCTGTGTGAGATTCTCAGGAGTGTGAGAACACACAGACTCATTGATGGAGTAAGTGTTTGTCCTCATTCTAACTGTGTGAATATGAGGCCCAAACGTGTTGTTATGAGATTCCTCATGATGAGTCCTTGACGTTAACACAATCACCCAGGGTATTGCACTTAAGTAACAGAAAGGAACAAGAGCAGAATAATTTTTAGTTTTAACTTAAGTCTTAAAACTGTAAAAGAAGAAAAAAAAAACTAAAATCAAATTAATTATTACTTAAATAAACAGAACAAAAATATAAATTTACATCTCAGAAGTTAAAGTAAATATTATATATAAATAAATTAAATATTATATATTAATAAAGAATTCATGTGTCATGATGCAAGTAAAAAAAAGTCAACATCTGACAGATTTCTTCTAAAGGAAGTCAATGCGGGGCAAGCCTTTCCAAAGTGCTTAAAGCAGGTTTTATTTTAAGTGTTTACATTATTTTTCTGTGGAAAAATATGTGTAAGTTGGCTTAAAATATCTTGTGTGTCTACCGTTTTGTGTGGATTAATGTCTGAATATGAGTTGCAGATATAGTTCCTGTGGTTTTTCTCACCATAGACAGTCACTTTATAGCATCTTTGTACATATACAAGAGTTACCACATTATAGCTGCCTTTACAAGGTCAAGACAGGAGTTCAAATTGAACTTAACTTTGCACAGACAAGATTAAAAATGATGTAGCTAGTCATTCTTGTCTCAGATAAACATGTATAACCATAAACAGAGATTTATTTTATCCTCTGTCCAATACTTTTCTCCACAGACTTGAGTAAGTGAATTTCTAAAAACAGAAAATTTTGCAAAAAATGTTAACTTTGTTTTGACCACAAACTGATTTTTGGCAACATTAGGATTGTTCATCATTATCATGTTCTGATGTTAAATAGATCTGATATCAAGGAGCGTCTAGTTTCTTCTGGTCTCTCTTGATGTGTCTTGGTTTAATTGAACTATAATTATATTGAATTATATTTTAAAGAGTAAAGAGCTTAGCCTGGGTAACACAAAATCAGGTAGAATAGGAAAAGTGGGTTGATATTGTAGTTTATGCTGCAGGGGGAAATAGAGAAGATTTAAGTAAATATTTGGTCCTGTTTGGGTTTCTGTGGACAGTCCAGAGTCCAGACACATTACATGCTTCCTTTTTAGGTTCACTGAAGACAAAGCATAGTCACACGTAAAGGTCAAAAACCTGCTTCAACATGTGTTTGGTTTTGGCCACGTGTTTTGTGCATTAATAATTTCAAAATAAACAGATTAGCCTCTAGTAAAATGTTTTATTTAGTGTCACCATTAATACGGTACATCTGTAATTTCCACTGTCTCTGTGTAGGTGTAATGCTCTTTTTATAATTTCCCCTGTAATATCCATAATCCTTTTAAGTCACGCTGTTGTTGGTAAAGATTAAGCAGATCAGCTTTTCTGTAATACACAAAACAGCCTTTATTTTATGCTACCCCTAACCTGCTTAAAGATACCCATCGTCTGTGTGCCGTATAAGATTAAGTGCTATGTGTATGTGTGACCTGAATTCCTGTGCATCTGTATCATCCCTGATGAGCGGGATAAAAGCAGGCCTCTGCTCTTTAGGGAGAGCGACTCATATTTGTACCTGTGTGTATGAACAGAAGTGGCTTTATTCAGAAATATAATTATTCTTTGATCCAAACTTTAAAATTATTATTTGATTTACATGTTTTCAAATGAATAAAGAATACAATTGCATATATATCTTTCATAATAATGAATGATTTGTCAACAACAATGTGTCAACAGAAATGTCTTTTTAGGCACATAATAATGATTTTTCTGAAGAAAATTATACTTCTCTGTGCAAATCCTATGTGTTGTGAATTACTGTTATGCATGATTTGACCTTAGTATGTAGTGCCTGTTTTTATCATAATAGCTGCTATTTTGGTTTTAGAATTAACAACAAAACTAAAACTATCCTACTACAACTCTATCTTACAAAACCAAAACCTCTTTCATAAAACCTCTGCTGTGTCAGAATAGAAAGTGTCCTGAATATGTCTTTAGATGATGTTTTTTTCTCTCTTATTTTTTTTCTCAAAAACTCTAATTCTGTCAGCAATCCTTTTAAAGCACTTGCACATTTTATTGCAGAAAGTATTTGCTGTGTGGCAGTTTGCACACATTTAAATTAGCTGAAAATTTCAAATACTACTAATCCGAATACAAATCAGTGTTGTTTTCGTCAACGATGACGATGACGAAATAATTTCGTTGACGCCACTTTTTTTCATGACAATAACG
>JAUCMS010000022.1:12627597-12641573 GCA_032357445.1 Enteromius radiatus | reverse complement strand
CAGACAAATATAGACATGTACAAATGTATACAAGCGTATATAAATTTTAGGACATGTTGTGCATTTGTGCCGTCCAGCCACGACTAATTTTGCACGGGGAGACGACGTTGATTTCGGACCAATAGTACACCATTTGTGCCGTACTGCCGCGACCCCTTTTGGCCGGGGAGACGACGTTGCCGTCCGACCAATGTTTGCTGGGTATCTATACCACGAGTTTTCGTTATTGTGTGGAATCAAGTGGGATTTTTTAAAATACATTTGACTTTTGAAACATTTAAAATTTTCTAACTGTCACTTTTAACCAATTTAATGCACTCTTGCCAAAAAAAAGTTTTTTGAATAATAATAAAAAGAATTTGAGTGATTTTATTCTTTGCTAATAGTGGCTACATTGTAGCATTTCTCACTGCTAAACTGTAATGCAACACTATGTTGTAACTTAATACAGCTGTCAGCTTGTTATCCGGCTGTACGCCATTTTTTCTCACAATATTGAGATCAGTGTCTCGACTGTGGTAGATTATACGCACCATTTATATGAGTGAAAAACAGCAGTATGTTGTGTCAACATGAGCACTTTATATTTTGTAGACGCAGTAATATTATCCGAGGCCCTCACTGACCGTGCAGGAAAGTGTTTGGTTTCACGGTCACATTGTAAGAAACGTAATACTCCTTTGCACCTTCCAATAAGAAAAAACTGTTTTACATTTTCCACATTATTACCGGTCTCCTGGGATTGTGATCGTGAACATCATGCATGTGAATGCTTAAAAAGTGTGGAGCAACATAATCAAAGTGGAGCATCTGAAAAGGAGGTTAGCATATCCCTGAGGACAAGAGAGAAGGACATCAGACACAGAGAGAGAGAGAGAGAGTTTCAATATCAGACAATGTCAATGGTTATGCAACTACAGGCACAAGTTAATGGTAACGGCAGCCTCCAGCAATGTTTGTAATATGTGCCTCTGACAATGAATAGGCCTACTTCTTTTGAATTTCATCATTATTGAACAACATTCACAATACAAACTGACAGGGTAAACAAACAAGATACTTCCATGTAATCTTCCGTATTAGTGAATTCACATTTGCCAAAAACTAGACAAAGAATATCAGTGTCATAAACATTTAACCATTGGTTTACAATAAAATATTATTTCAGTTCTTTTGTAATTATATACATATAATACAAATACATATACATGTGTGTGTGACCCTGGCCTGGACCACAAAACCAGCCGCACAAGTATATTTGTAGCAAAAGCAAAAAATGCATTGTGTCAAAATGATCATCATTTTAGGATAGGATTAAGGATATTAAATAAAGATCATGTTCCATGAAGATATTTTGTAACTTTGCATTGCTAAGAACTATTTATTGCCAAATAATAAATAATTCTAATTGTAAAAATAACAAATCTTGAAAATGCATGCAGCTAGTGCAATAAAGTACATCATGCAATGATAAAAATGTAGAGCATGTAATGCATTGATAGTGTATTTATAGTAAAGAATCGGAAGAGTTTTGTATAGCTTTATGTTAAAAATATACAATGATCATCTTAAAAGAGATCATTTTTGAATCAAGCCAAACTGTAAAGTTAACAAATATACTGATTACTTATTACTTATATAAAGTCCATAACTGTAAGCAATTTTCTTATGAATAATGAAGGACAGAAATCTCCAAGCATCAGAATTAAGATGCATGTGTATTCCGGCTTAAACAAGTACCAGATGCATGTATAGAAGATGTGAAAAGCGTTCAGAGTGTGTGAAGTTTCCAGCAGTAGCAGCTGTGCTTTCTGGAAGAGTGAAAGTGTGTGTATGAGACAAGAACAGAGTAAGACGTTTCCAGATGTTAGTTCTGGATCAGTGAGTGTACACCACCCAGCCCTGATAAACATACACTGCGCTTGAAGAATCCCTGAAGATCCACAAAAAATGAGGTTGTGTGGTGTATCCACAACATCCCTTCAGTTTAAGTGGCAACTTTCATGTTAATTAGCTATAATAAATGTACAATCAACTGGTTGTGTCAAATGTGTTCCCTTTTATATATTCCAGCCTGCTCAACAAACATATAAACTCTTAAACAGATTAGTGCAGTGAAGCTTACTGAAGAGAGTCCTGACAGAGTGTCATCAAAAACCATGTGTCAAGTGGTGAAAACTTAAAAAACACTGCCCTCTACAGATACAAAAGCATTTTAAATATTTTCTAATGTGCATGAATGCGGTAAGTATTTTTTTCCCATTCTAAACTCATACTACTGCAATAAAATAAGTAATTATTTTAATTAAGATAAATAACAACAGCTCAATAATTCTGAAATCACACTGAATTTTATTGCATTAAAATATCAAACCATGCTATCAATTCTTTCAATATTAAAATGACAATAATCTCATTTTGTCAAAAGAACATCTATTGTTTAATTATGTAAAACCTAATGAACTTATTTTTGGAGATATGTTTAGTTGTAGTGCTTTGCTCTTTCTTTAAACTAAATGGTTTTTTTTTATAAAAGACTTTTATTTATCGAGAATGCACTAAATTAAGACTTTTACATTGCTTTAAGAAAATATTGTATTTTTAAATAAATGCTGTTCTTTTGAGCTATTTATAAAAAAAAGTAAAAAGTACCATGGTTTTTACAAAAATATTAAGCAGCACAGTGCTTTATTTAGCATGAATGATTTCTGAATGGTCATGTGACACTAAATACTTAAAAATCAGCTTTGCCATCACAGGAAAAAAAATGCATTTAAAATCTAATACAAGAGAATCCAGCTCTTTTAATTATTTTTCACAATGTTACTGATTTTACTGTATCCTACATAAAATAAATGCTGCCCTGGTGGGCACTTAAAACTTTAAAGCACCATACTCACCCCAAACTTGTAAAATGTCAAATAAATTCAAACATATTTAGAGTTAAGACTAAAATATACAACACTGCAGCTTTAAACTGTTTATTAACAGTCCAGATTCACACCATCGCAAATACAGAAATGTTCCAAAACCCAAGTCTCTCTCACACACACACACACACTAAGCAATAGAGTTGTAAATACAGACATTCATACGTTAGAATTGTTCCACTGTGGAGAAATGAGCAGAACACACTGAGATGCACTTTAAATTTAGTGGATTAGTCAAATGTCAGGGGTCAAACTATAGAGGAAGGATAATAAGAAAATTTTAAGAACAGATAAACCGCATCCAAAAATTTGGAAGACTAAGGTACATGCTAAAATTCACTGAAACATAAAATAACACTCCAGCTCTAATTAGTCACATTTCCCTATGCCTCATTAAACAAACTAAATTTAAAGAAACAGGGTTTGGAAAATGAAAAACTCATTTAAAACAAATTATAAGAACAAAAGTAATGTCCTATGTGAAAGTGTCTTTCGGTGTCAAATGATAATCGATCATCACACATACACACATTAATAAACAAGTGCTAATTCAGGGATTTTCTAGTTTTCCAAAACTTCAGTAACACAAAAAACAAAGAAAGGAAGAACGAAAAAAAAGAAAGAGAGCAGAAGCTAAACTCTACTTGGAAGAAAAACCATTTAAAACAGCAAATTTGAACATTCTGGCTTTATATAACAGGCATCCAAAAAGCTCAAATAATAAAATATTTACAAAGTAAAGCACAAATATCTTTTATATTCCCAAAAGCCTCATTTACAACAGATTCACAGTGATGTCGTTGTTTGATCTTGGTTATTTTGCTCAGTATTTGTTTGGGGAATATTGCAACTGTGAGTCATGAAATTCCTTTAAGTAAGTCCTAATACTCCTCTCTCTCACCCTCACACACACACACACACTCTAGAAATACTGCATAGCAAGAAGTGTAGTAATTAAAACTGGACAGGTGGAAAAGACAAAACTCACAAACCAGCAGCAAGAAAAAGAGAGAAAAGCACAACCACATCAATCTTTCAGAGGGAGCTATGACATCATACGCGACATCATCAAGCTCAATGAGCGCTGTCAGGGCGTGCTGTAGCGCTGTGGTTTGTGTGGTGGTTTTGTGCACAGTGAGCGAGAGGCAGTTCCTCTCCAGTCCACTAGGTGTCCTCCTCCGGCACACCCACACCTCTTCTCCTGAGCGCATCGGCTCCGTCCGCTCTCCGCCAATCTTCAGTTTTTCCACCGTAATCATCGTCGTCATCCTCTTCCTCTCCGTCTGCTTCCTGTTCGTCTTCCAACTGCTGCATCAGACGTACCTGCCCAGCAGGCAGTTTCCCTACACAAACATTTGTGTGTCATTTCATCATGGTTTTGTTATCGTCCTATTGTTTTGATTTTAGTTATCACGCTTATTAAATCTCAGGTACATGTTCTTGTAGTCGAGCAGGCAGGTTCAAATAAACAATCACACTTACTATAGTGATAATCTTGTGCAAACCGCCGTGATGGGAACACAAAATCTGCGATGAAAACCAGTATCTGAGAGAAAGAAATCAAGGAGACACTTAAAAATAATTCCAATAGAGCTGTAATGATGTAAAATGGTGTAAAAGCACACGAAAAAATTAAATTGAGCATGTAATAGATACACTTCATGCAGACTTTTAAATCCACAATTTTGGATAGATGTGTTCACTGCAATGCATTCTGGGATTGCCCACTGCAGAATTTACACTTGTAACACATCTTGTGTGCACAACCCATAGTAAGTTTGGAGTGAGTAATACTTTTATAAAGATATTAATACAACAATTTAGCAAGGACACATTTTTAGCAGTAAATGCTGCTATTTACCATCTGAAATATATGACAATCTAGTAGTATATAATATAAGAGTTATTTCACAACTTGTTTTTACTGCATTCTTTTAAATAAGTGCAGTCATGGCGAGCACAAATCATACAACATTAAACTGTTGTGTCTTTTAGTGTGTTTTGTACGTCTTCTCACCAGTCCAAGGACCAATCCTGAGAGGAGTGTTGCTAGAGCAAATATCCCATACGAGCCCCAAACCGGAATGCCCAACTGCTCCGTTAAGTAATTATGGCAATGCTGAAAAACAAATTTAAAATGCATTTAAATTACTGCATTACTATCAGGTTAGGCGTACACAATTAAATATATTTCTTTGCATCAAATCTTTAAACATACATCTTCTGGCTTTAAATTATGCTGTGTCATATGCAGAATAATGATACCTTCACCTCTGCTTTAGCCAGGTCACCAGCTGACTATATTATCTGCTCTCTGCTGCTGGTTTCTTCAACATTACCTTAATGTATCAATTATTTGTGCCTGTAAACTATAACTCTAAATTATTCAAAGAATCGCTAGGAAGAGAGTGTTTGTACTTTTTAAACTTGAATTAATAAAACTAACAGGAATTAAAAAGTTACATCATATTAAGCATACACACTCACCCTGATGAACATGGACAACTTGAAGAGGGCTGACATTGCGTTCATCCTAAAACAAAAAAAGAACAAATAAATAAATCAGTCAGTCTGTTCCAGAAGTTGTATGAAATCAAATGTAAAAATTGTCTGCCAGTATTACATTAAAAGTGAGCCAACTTGTAAATCAGCATTAACAACATGCTGTGGACTCTTTTTTTCTGGAGATACTGCCTAGAGCTATTGCATTATTATACAACTTGAAGCCACCCCAGCACACGCACACACCCACAGCATGTACTCACAGGAAGGATGAGGGGCCGAACCAGGAAGAGACCGGCTCTATGCTCTGCCACTTCTTTTCATCAATGAAGCTCAGGAAGTCATCTTTAGAGCGGGCTCCTTGATACCGCCGAAACACACCATCTTTACAGCTGCAATACCCAAACGAACAGCCATGTTTAACCATTTATAACTGCCTTTACACCACACAGATGTAAACATGTCTATCTATCTATCTCTCTAAAAAAAAAAAAAAAGAAAACCAATACTTTTATTTAGCTAAGATGCATCAAATTATTCATAAATGGCATTATTGACTTCAATAGATAGCAAATGTGTTTACTTTCTTGATTTGATCAAATCTATCACCAGCTCACTAACTTCTAAAGAAAGGGTTAAATGGATTCAAATGGAATGAAACCCACTGGTATATAGTAGGGAGAGCTGTGATGATGAACCTCCCGCTTAAACCTGCAACACATAGAAAGAGAATCATAAATACAGGCCTTTAGGAAAGCAGAGAATCCAGATGTGTGCTGATAAGAGTCACACCTGGCTGCTCGGTGACGTCCACTTTAGCAATATTCACTCCCAAATCTTCTCCCCATTCTGCAAACTCATTCCACACAGGCTGGAGCTGCTGGCAGGCTGGACACCATGGAGCAAAGCTGCAGCGGACAGGCAAACCTTTTAATCCAATAACACAATCCCAGCCAGAGGACACACAAAGACACTGAGGCTCATTTGTTTTCCATTGGATCCATTTAACTGCAATCCTCTAGTTTGATTGCTCCAGCTGGAGGAAGTATGCAGGGGAAACAGCGCTTAAACATTTCTAAAGAGAGGGACAGTGAAGATTCAGACATCACTGTCATGATGTTAGAGATGTTAGGCAGAATGACAGTCACCAATTAGATGCAGATACAAGAAACGTCAATGAGGCTGTTATTCTTCCTAACATGTCCTTTTGTGTTCCACGGAAGAAATAAAGTCATGAGGTTTTGAATCAATATTTGGGGGAGTTACTGATGAAATCATTGTCTTTTACAGCTGCCTTTACCCCCAGTCCACTGAACTTCCTCTATCCTGAGCCCAGCACAAGAACACGGCTTTAAGAAGTGATCTAATAATCTGAAACTAGATATTTTAGATAAGTTAGACTCATGTGTCGCATTAACTAGCACGCATTGATAAACATAAATAAACTCCAGACTTTTTTTGCACAACTCAATTTAACAACTCACAACTCGATCATCCATTCTCCCGTCAGGATTTCCTCCCAGTTTCCATCTGTGATTACTCTTAAGTTGGCCAGCTTGGCCGACGCGGGCTGCAGCATCACACATGTTGCGATAAGCGCAGAAAACACACACGCGCCGGCTGTCATCCTGACTGTGCGTGTGTATATGCACGCCATGTTTTTGCGCTCACTGCTTCTCTTCCGCTTCCGCCCCGACTCTGACGTACCGCTGATGGGCGGAGCCGCTTCGTTGACGTCATTGCGTATGACGGTTGAGAAGAAAACTTCACTCTCATTGTGTCTCTCTCATAATATCTTTGTACTTTTATAAGAAATTATTTTATTTACCCCTGGCAAAAAAAAACCCCAGCAACTTCACTTTCATTGGCAGATGCTTATTATTTTTGATTTTATAAAATATTATATCAACATATAATTCATGATTTTGTGGCCCATTGTAGTTTAGTACATTAGTCCCCTTTGTCTTGTTTTATCTGCTATATATAAAATGTATTTGATTTATATTTAAATATTACTGTATTAAAGTTCAAAAGTTCTGAATTTGCAACAAATAACATCCGCCTGTGATATCTAAATGACGAGGAAAGTTTTTAAAAATACATAATTAATTACATATTTGCAATATTAGGGGAACACACCACAAGGTGGCGCTATGAGCTCTTTCTTACTCAAATGCAAATACAATTTTACTACACTTTTTAGATTGAAACTTGAGTTGAATTTATTAATCCATTGGAGGAATATAAAAATCACGATGTAAGTATATAAATAAATAAATAAAGCTGTTAGAGAAGATAAAATGTGCTTATAAAATATTTGTTATAGACTATAGCCAAATATATTTATCTGATACATCTACTTGGTTCATTTGCTAATTTCCTGAAGCAACCTGGAGGTCATTATGTTGTGTTAATTATCTTTTTACAAGCCAAGGTTTTTAATCATCATACTAATAGATTTTACTATTTAACTTTGAAATTTTGTGTGTGTGTGTGTGTGTGCATGCTTGGACAGAACAATAAAAAAGAGAATGCTTGGCAGTTTGTTAAAGAAACACAATGAGGCAGAAACGCACACACACCCTCAGAGGATTGTTATTCTTCACTCTCTGCTGACACTAAATGAGTGCTAATGACAGCACTGATGTGATAATTGCTGTGCCACAGTGAGTATGCTAATGTAAATGTGTTGTTTGTGAGTGTGATGTGATTGTTTAGACTGATTTAATGTGGAAAGGGTTATGTTCTTGTTCATCTGGAATTACTGTAGCCTACTATGAAGTCAAAATAAACTGACTTTAATATAGCTAAAAATATGAAATCAGTGGGAAAAAAATAAAGTGCTGTATGTCTGATGAGTAAGCAAAGTTAAATATAAAATGCTGTTAAATCTATCTTTTCCTCTCAAATTAGTTTAGCATTCATTCCGTCTGTAGGCCTGCTCTGTGAGTGTTTCATAATTAAACTCTCCTAACCTGCTTTTCTCACTCTCGCCTGTGTACATGTTTGAGATATGCTTCACAACATAAAACCATTGCATGCGAAAATAATGTTTTGGACTCATTCTTCTTGCTAGCTAGCATTCATTGCATCCCGAATACATGATGCATCTTCACACTTGCATAATTTGACAAAATAACAGCTCATTGGAAATGACGTGCAATAAAAATATTCCTTTCACACATTGTCAAGTGTCCTCACACAACATGTCTCATATTTTATCTCAAGCATGCTCTTCACTGATAATTTTGTTTCCTTGGTAACCAAAAACACAATCTTAAAAAAAACTTTATTAGTGGTACTAAGGCATTGTGACACAATATATTAATTATTATATTTTAAAAAAGCAGTAAAACTAATATGTTTTCTTGACGTGTGAAGTAAAACTAAAAAATCTTCCAGAAAATATTAATAAAATAAATATTATGGTCTTTAATGTTGTTAGAGATTGCATTACTGCAAAAACAATAACTGCTTCCAGTACAGTAACACATCTTGTTAATTCTGCGGAAAGTTAGGTTATCTTTGTGTTACTTTTTAAATATAGGCTGGGCTCGCTTGTTTGATTTTAAAATAAAAAGTTAATTTTTGGGGGCAAATGTAAAAGGTCCAAAAAAGTAAAACGAATCAGCCTCAGGTGTAAATTCACGTCTTTACAGTAGAGGGCACATCTCAAACACCTTTCAGTTGGATTGAGTGAAGAATAGCACGAGGCACGATAAAGTTCAATTCTGGACAGACACACAGACAGACAGAGATGTCTTTGTCTTAATATTGCAGATGTGTATCATATTCTGAGTTTGCATTTCATTGTTTTAATTTTTGAGTAATACTTGCTGTATTTTTGTGTGAGGCATGTTTATATTTAGTCCAGAACTGTTCATCATGTTTAGTGCACACAACACCTCTGCACTTACTTCTGATTTCTCTCTGTCAATCAACAATTGGAAAAGACAAAGGAACTAGCTTTTCTAAATCAAAAGGTAACGCACTACTTTTACAATTTAACCTAGGCCTACTTAAAAAAAGGAATCTGATTACGTAACCCATGCCATAATGCATTACCCCCAACCCTGGTTAGCAAAATGTTCTTAAAACCTACTTAGCTGGGCAGGAAAAATCTCAAATGAATACATTTTTTAATGTAATTAAAAGAGTCTCTGTCCATCTCTCTTAATATCCTAACATTCCATCCGGTTATCACCTTGTACGGAGTGTTACGCAGTGACAGTTCTCACTGACGTCTGTGCGCACACACACACACACGACAGGATGCACGTGGGAGGAGAGAAAACGCCGGAGACAGCATGAATAGGAGTAGGTGGATAGAGAAATCTACTTTCCCCTCTATTTTTCATCCTCTTCCTCTCATCCTCAATCTGAAACTGGCTTTCACCTGTTATGCAAGGGGCTGCCTACTCTCAGCATCATAGAAAGAGCTACCAAAAATAAATTCCGTTCCGTGAACCACTGCCACACACATATGCTAATGGACAGGCATACTCATAAAAACGCTATTATAGATACGGGTTGTCTTCATTAGATTGCATTACAGCTTTTATATAACTGTGGATGATGAACAGCTTGTGCACACAGACAGAAGGAAAAAATGAACTAAACACTAAATCCACACACAGCGTAGTCTGACTGATTCCTATCTGATGCAAAATTTCTGCAGCCAGGATGTTGAATGAGCACTCTAGGGATTGAAACTAAGCCAATTTATAGACTACATTTTGGACGCCTTCTCCTTCTGCCTGGAGAGTTTAGGTTTCTGAAATCTTTCAAGAGATTCAGCATCACATCCTTCAGCAAGAGCAGCTCCAGATGGACAGACTGAAGCTGAGAGCCAGAGAGAGCAATTGCAGAGCTGTTGATGGTTTACTGTGCAGCTGCGAGCACAATCACTCTCCCTGCAGGTATTTAGAGATCAGCAGCTTGAAGAAAAGCACAGTTTGGTCACTGGTCAGAGGTCAATAGAGTTTTTTTTTTAGGTTAGGCCTTTAATATAGTACAAGTTTCTCCTATTTGCTCTAAATATATAAGCATTTTATCGAAATATAATTCATATAACAAATGCCAAGTGAAAGAGAACTCTGCTCGGAGAACCTCAATAACTACTGGCTCCAGTTTAGAGCCTGCTCTGTGACCCAATTACTGTCATAAGAATAAAAATGATTAAGCAATTAATTTCCCCCCACCAAGTCTCTCTCACAGAGATACTCACGAGAGTGGCACATGGACAAAATTCACATGGCACTGAATCACAGGCGTTCTAACACACACACACACTACAACAACCTCAATAAACCCCCACACACTCTCCTGCACTCCTCTACTACAGTAGCACTCACGTTTCAGATGCTCCCACGTGTTTAAAAACACATGACACAATACAACACTGAGGTCAAAAATTTGGTCAAATCAATAGCAGATGGCAAACATCATCCAGATTATTCTAAAACACAGTACCTTACTGTCAGTGATCCTGAGAAAATCATATAAGCAGAATTAAACATCAATATCATCACAGATATAAAACTGTCGCAATTTTACATTAGGCTACCTTTAAGATCACCTTTTTTTTAGCACAGAGAACAAACAAAAAAAAAAAAAAAACGAATCAAAACATAACCTACTACCAAATGGCTATTGGAAAAAACTATAATTATTTGAAAATTTGTGTACAATCAACAAATTTTTGTCTGAGAATTCTGCGATAGGATGTAAAAAAATATAAACAACTGCTCACCTAGTACTTCTAAAGTATGTCCAGAAAACACTGCATTATCTTCACATTTTTAAATAGGTAGATATGCAGCGTTTTCAAGCAAGTTTGTTTGAGCAGATATCGTTTTTGTTGGGAGGTAACCATAGCAACAACTAATGGCTCGATATCGGACGGAATCGACACTCTTTTGCATTATTTTTTATCCATTTGCTATCTTTTTGTTTACCATGGTTAAATTTTGGTTAAATTATCACCACCTAGCAATTAGGAGAGAACTTTTCAGCTTTAGCTTCGACGTTTTTTTTTTTTTTTGCTGTCAAACACTAGAGCTGAAGAGTGACTTGTGATGTAGCCCACATAAACACACCTTAAGCGGTGCTGAATAGGAAAATCACGCGTGCTGTTAGAGCAGGTGCACTACCACAAACATTGGCTGTGTCTCAAATTCATCAAGCACTTCTGCCATACTTTGCTTCATCAGTTTGATTGGACTCCTGGAGCTCATCACGTAAACTGACAGCGATTTTATGCAGTAGCTGCTGTCGCTCGTGCATCAGTTTTGGAGTCAGCCTACGCCCACCGAATTTATACCGCCCCCTCCTCTATCCTCCGGTGCATAGGACGGAGAACGCGAAGGAGACGCGTACGCACAGAGCTGCCTTTGGAGGGAATATTCCGTTTTCGTTTACAGGAAGCCTCCGAACCCGGATCAAACAAGATGGATGAAATGGAAGAGGAGTTAAAATGCCCGGTGTGCGGCTCGTTTTTCCGCGAGCCGATCATCCTGCCGTGCTCGCATAATATTTGCCTGGCCTGCGCGAGAAACATCCTGGTGCAGACTCCCGACGCCGAATCCCCGCAGAGCAGCCGCGCGTCAGGCTCCGGCGTCTCCGATTATGATTACTTAGACCTGGATAAGATGAGTCTGTACAGCGAGGCGGATAGCGGATACGGCTCTTACGGCGGGTTCGTGAGCGCACCGACCACCCCGTGCCAGAAGTCCCCCAACGGGGTACGTGTTTTCCCCCCTACCGTGCCGCCGCCACCACAGGCGCAACACCACCTGCTGCCTCACACCGGCGTCCTGCCTCCGGTCCCGCGGAACTCCTGCCTTACCTGCCCGCAGTGCCACCGCAGCCTGACGCTGGACGACCGAGGGCTCCGGGGCTTCCCCAAGAACCGTGTGCTGGAGGGGGTTGTGGACCGGTATCAGCAGAGCAAAGCGGCCGCGCTCAAGTGTCAGCTGTGCGAGAAGAGCCCCCGCGAGGCGACGGTCATGTGCGAACAGTGCGACGTGTTCTACTGCGATCCGTGCCGCCTCCGGTGCCATCCGCCCCGGGGTCCGCTGGCCAAACACCGGCTCGTGCCTCCGGCGCAAGGCAGAATCAGCCGCCGCGCGAGCCCCCGGAAGATCTCCACCTGCACCGAGCACGAGCTGGAGAACCTGAGTATGTACTGCGTCCAGTGTAAGACCCCTGTGTGCTACCAGTGTCTGGAGGACGGAAAACACTCCACTCATGAGGTCAAAGCTCTGGGGGCCATGTGGAAGCTACACAAGGTGGGGAAACTGCTTGAGATTGTTGTTTAATATTGAAAAAAAAAATCACTGATCACTAACAAAGCATGTTAAAACTAGCCTGGTTTAAGCTGGGCTAACAGATGGACAACCTAGTCTAGATGTTTCTCAGTCTGGGTAAATTGGTCTTCAGTTGGTCAACAAGCTGGTCTGGTACACTATCAAAAATAAAGGTTCCAAAAGAAGGAGTAATGCCCTAGAATAATTATTTTTGGTTTCCCAAAGAATCTTTGATTTAACAATTCTTGATTTAAAAATCATTATTTCCTATTGTGTAAAGAACATTGTAAAGAATCTGTATCCACTATATAGAACCTTTGGCGTGTGGAAAGATTCCATGGTAAACCTTATTCATGGAACCATTGATTCCAATAAAGAACCTTTATTTTTTAGAAATGTATGCAAACTTACCAGCTTAAAAGTGCCCTGTTCCATTTTAAAACCAGCTCAAATCTCCTTTTTTAGTGGACTGAGCACTGATTTTGGTATAAAATGTCTAGTGCGGTAAGACTTGTCACTGTGACGGGTGAGACATCACCGGTCTAATTAAAACACAGCGCACGACACAGCTAGACATGATTCAGGCCAAATGAAAAACACTTGTGCACCAGCTCTCCAGTAATTTAAATCCAGGTATTCAAGACAAGCCGTCTGATGGTAAATATATGTTTGTGTTGGTTTTGAGGCACCCATAATCATAACTGCAGTGCACATTTTGTGCTGTTTTAAAGTGACAGAGGTTAAATGTTCCTGTGACGTTAGGTTACTTTCTAGATATCTTGTTGATGGGAACTCAACCGTACTGAATGCTCGTGTTAACTGTGTGTGTCTGGATTCCTCAGGGAACATGTAAAACCCCATTGGCCGTGGCCTGTTGTTGTAGCAACATGATACAGTGAGGCAGTGATCTGATTTACTGTGTCTGTCTGTGGAAGAGAAAGACTGTATCCATAGGAGAGGTGAAGAATGAAGAAAGAGTCCCCCCTCTCTCTCCTCGTCCTAACATGCATGCAATATGTGAGTTAATAAATTGTGAGTTAATTTAGCAGTAAACGAAGCAAGACTTTTATTTATTCAGAAACATAAGCGATAAACAGGGAGGGAGATGGTTTAGGCTTTTTAGGTTATGCCTTAGAAAAATTGTTTGCGTGTGTAACGCTGTGGGCGTTGTTCTTGTTTATGTCTCACCATGTGTTCCTGTCTAATCGTGTTCTCCCCCGCTGTCTGTGTCCATTTG
>JAUCMS010000022.1:12603208-12625209 GCA_032357445.1 Enteromius radiatus | reverse complement strand
GATGAGGAACAGCTGTGATAATTAATTCGGCCAGCCCTCCTCCTGAAACTTCGTTATTATCAAAACGATCCCATAAAATAAACTCTTAAGTGAGTGTTTTGGATATTTTATTCCATAATAGACCAATATTGGATATTGTATTCCATAATAGACCAATAGACTAGTCAAAGAAAAAACAAGCCTGTGGTGTCTTTTCCTAATAATTGAACTAACTTTGGAGCAGCTGGGCCCTTATTACATAACCAACTGAACTCCAGAATCCTGTCTTATCTGTTTAACAGTGATTTCAGCTCCCAATTAAGACAAATGCTTAAGATAAGATGTTTCTGTATGTTCTAGTACGTCTGTATTTTAGTGCTTTAGTGTGCAATGCTCTGGCCTGTAGTGTGTGAGGCTGTCATGTGCTTCTAGTAAGTAACGTTCTAGAGCGTACTGCCTGTAGTGTATATGGCTGTGATGTAGTATGTAGGCCATAGAATAAAATTTGGAGCACTGTGTTTCATTCCTTGTTCTCTCATTTTTGTTCCTCGTTTGAGAACAGACCACAAATGAAAGTGGAGGTCTCTTGGCGGATGGTTGTCATAGCAATGTGAGAACATTTATAATGGGATATTTTTCCCACTCTAAAGCAACATCCTTTCTCTATGCCTGACGCACACACATACGCACGTTCACTCCTCTTCCTACTTTCTCACCCACTCTTTAAATGACAGATTTAATGACTAACCTCTCACAAATGATGTCACTTCCTCGCTCAACTCAACTTTCTAGCATAAACACATTTCATGTACATCACTGATTCCCTGCTGCAGCAGATTCAACAGAATGTTAAACTGTGTTAAACAAAGTGTTAAGAGTACAGAAAAATGTATTATACCTGTAGAAAAGATAAATTATTAAATGTAATATTAATAAAATATTGGATCTCTACTTAAGGTTTTAAATCTAATAAAGCACCATTTATAAAGTAGCAGTAAAGACTTTTGCATTGTTACAAAAAAGTTAAAAAAAAAAATAAAATATTATAAAATTCAGAAAAAAGTACCATGGTTTCCACAAAAAATATTAAGTGGAACTACTGTTTTTTTAAAATGAAAAAAAAAAAGAAATGTTTTTTGAACCCCAAATCGGCATATCAGAATTATTTCGGAAGAATCATGTGACACTGAAAGCTGAGTAATTGCTGCTGAAAATGCAGATTTGTCATCACAGGAATAAATTACACTTTAAAATATATTAAGTTGTTTTAAATAACCTCAAACTTTTTAATAGTGGTGTACTGTACTAAAACAAAACTACATTTATTAATTATTAATAATAAAAATAATTGTTTGTTTGTTTTTTACAGAAAGTTTACTGACAAAATGAATGAGAAAATATTTCAAACAGAAACAGCAATTGTTATTATCAGTGCTGTTGTTAGAATTTTGGAACTGGTTTATCCAAAAAGTTTTAGAAAGGACTCCACACATAACCTAAACCCATGCATTACTAAAGCTTCAGCAAAATTAGGTTAGTAAAGTTCAATTGCTCTTTATACATAGTTCCTATATCTTCTAACATCTCTCTCTCTCTCTCCTTCTGTCTTTGTGTTTCCAGGGACAGCTCTCTCAAGCACTGAATGTTCTGTCTGATCGGGCCACAGAGGCCAAAGAGTTCCTGGTGCAGCTCAGAAATATGGTCCAACACATACAGGTACAGCCGTTACACACACTGCACTCATACACGCACCTGTGCAGTGCTGTATCAACTTTAATGATCTAATTCTTTCCTCACCTTGTGTTTCAGGAGAATGGAGTTGAATTTGAGGCATGTTTGGTTGCCCAGTGTGATGCTCTGATTGAAGCTCTCAACCGCAGGAAAGCTCAGCTTCTCAGCAGAGTAACCAAAGAACATGAACACAAACTCTCAGTAAGCACAGCCACACAAAACAACCCGGTGGACGTCATTTATCTCTAAGATAAATACAGTATGCCGTTTTTTAATATGACAAGAAACTAGTCATATTCTTTCAGGATATTGTCTAACATTCACACCTCAGTTATTGGGCCTCGTTCCTTTATTTAGGAGCTCATTAAAAAAAAACACACAAAAGCAGAATGACAGCTCTGTACTCTTTTGGAGATAAAGAAAAGGTTGAAAAAAAATGGATCTGGTGCTAATTATCCAAATCACACAAGTCTATTTGATTTCTTAATTAGAGGTTTAGGAACTGCCACCTTGAGGCTTTTTAGTATGTGTTAATAGAAGTGATGAATGAATTAGATTAACACACAGTTTTTTTTTTTTTATTGCAGCTTTTGCAAGTTGCTTTTTTCAGTAGCTTTGAACTATATTAACATTCATTGAAAGCAGATATAATTCAGCCAAAAATCTTATTTCATACCATTAAGACTTAGTTTCGTCCGCGGAATGCAATAGAATATTATATATATATATATATTAAAGAATGTCTATGAGTAAACAAAGTCAATAGGGATAAAATGTTTTGTTATCAAAATTCTTCAAAAAAATCTTCATTTGTGTTCCACAAATGTCTTAGAGGTAGACTATGGAATAGCATCAGGGTATATGATGAAAGAATAAAGTTTAGTGTTTAGTGTGTTAACTAATATTCATGGAAATCTCCACACATTTCTGTATTAGGGCAACAGATGACTGGGCACTGAGGATGTTTTTTTTACTTCCCCATTAAAAATTCATTAAATCTCTTTTCTGCCAAAGTTGGATTCAGAATAGTTTCATGCTTTAGGCAGCGGGGCTAATCAGCAGCCATTGTTGGTGTGTCAAAACAGCCTATCTGTAGCCCAAGCTTCTATGCAGTATTTGAAAATGTTTTCTATCATGTGGGGAACACAGCTTAATGGTTAAAAATCTGGGCTATTAACACAGAGATATTAGGTTTAACCTCGAGTCATTGTGTCCTTGAATAAGACTCTGAATCCCAGGCTGCATCTATAGTTAGTGTGCTGCAATTCTCTTTAGTTGAAATGCAGCTATGAAATGGCTTGTAAAGAAATGTATAATCAGTGTGCTTTTAAACAATCTTGAGAACTCAAATAACATGTCTGGATTCAAATGTAAAAGTTCAGTTGTATTTTTGAGGTGCTTTTACTGCTTACCATTTCTTTTTTACGTTCACCCAAAAGTTGAAATAGCTAAACATGCTGTCATAGGCGTGTAATCCACAAACGAAGAGAGAGAGTCGCTGGAGCAATTTTAACAATATTTTAATATAAACAATGAACGTAGACAATAGACAATCAACGTAAACGAGGGAGACACACCTGAAAGGAATACATAATTATACAAAACTAGGTCACAGGACAAAACACAGAGCACATGGAGAAACACAATAATACACCTTTACATGTAACACATGCACCCTTATGCTAAACAAGATATAGCTGAGTTTTTTCTTCATTGGATCAGATTTGGATACATTTAGTTTCACATCACCATATGGATCCTCTGTAGTGAATGGGTGCCGTCCAAACAGCTGATTAAAGCACATCTCCAGCTCTGTCAGGACCGTTTTAGACAAAGATGATTGACAGTTAGCACACAGGCAAGAACTCCCAGTGCATCCATCCAGCCTAGCATGAGAGCAGGGAGAGCTGCGATAACCCCAGACTTTAAACAGAACAGTATTGCAGATAATATTAAAGTTCAGTCATTTTATATACACACTTTAAAATGAGTCTGAGAAGAAGTTGGGGATGGAGGATAATAAGATATTGAGCAATGTGAAAACTGCTGATAATACTGAGGGACCTTATATGGATGCTTAGTTAGGTGTCATATTCCTATAGGTTGATAGGGATCAGATGAGAGTTTGAGCTTGACTAATGTGACCTGCCAGAACTAATGCTACGCTTGATAATATACATTAGCACTGTGTGCTTGTCAGATACAAATCCATCATTAATGTGTTTTAAATTAAAACTGTTGCTTTTGGCCAAAATATAGGCTATAATAATCCTCTAAAGCTTCCTCTGTTAAAGGTTTTAGTTTAATTGTGGTCTACTTTTTGCAACAAGTCCTGTTGGTACTGTTACTTTTGGCATATATAAATGTTTCTTACATTGAAAGATGACGTATATTTGTCTATGAGTTATGAAGGGAAATAATACTGAAGGGAATAATACTGTTAAAAATGTCCTGGTCTCCGCTGTTGTTAGTAGTATGTGAGATTTTCTATTTTTTTGCTGGCATCTTATATCGGCCTATTCTCCCTTCTTGTCTCCATGGTGCCACAGGCCTGTTCCCATGGTTACAAAGATGTTGGGGTTCTAGTTTTGACCAGAGGCTCTGCGAGATGAGACTGCATTTCTTCAGTTTTGTCTGGCTCTTTTTTGTACTGTTTGGATTTGAACTGCTCTCATGTGGAGTGTTTTATGTTTGAATCATTTAATGTGGTTAGATGCTCTTGAAGGACATGTGTGTGTGTGTTAGTGTGTACTTGTGCGTCACGTAAAACGATGTAGCCGCTAGGTTTAAGTAGAAGTATAAGCACACACTGACACATGCATTCATCCATTGAAATATGCAGTCATGAAGTGCAAATGGGTTTTAAAATGTTTTTTGTAAAAGGTCAGTGATGTGTTTTGTGCTCTGAGAGGAGGCAGACTATTGGTCCTGCTGTTGCCTAGCAACCCAGTCACAGCGCAGTTATCGTGAATTCATACTCTTTCTCTTTCTTTCTGCCTCTT
Source organism: Enteromius radiatus (assembly GCA_032357445.1). Classification (NCBI taxonomy): domain Eukaryota; kingdom Metazoa; phylum Chordata; class Actinopteri; order Cypriniformes; family Cyprinidae; genus Enteromius; species Enteromius radiatus. The sequence continues at coordinate 12,620,497 of JAUCMS010000022.1, read as the reverse complement.
TATCTCCTTTTTTGTCTCAGGTGGTTCGTGATCAGATATCCCACTGCACGGTGAAGTTGAGGCAAACCACAGGCCTAATGGAATACTGTCTGGAAGTTATCAAAGAAAATGATCCCAGCGGCTTCCTGCAGGTCCTTGACCCTTTTAATACCGCACTAATGAACCTCATCTGCTGACATGGGCTGGAAAGTTAGGATGTTTATACACTAGATAAAGACCAAACTTTTAATGGATGGAAATGCATGAGATCAGATTTAAGGGTGTACCAAGATCCAAATCAGTTTGATGTAAAACAAATTGGATTTCCAAAGACTGGACCGCTTCTCTGAAATTCTCATCAGTCCTTCATCAGAGTTTTTCCTCAACCTTTACTCTGCTCTAAATTATTGCATTGGTTAGTTATTAGGGGTGAAACAAATTTGTACCACTTTTTTCTGTATTAGCCAGTTTGTGCATGCTCATTTAATCTTTTAAAAAAAAAATGTATTACCTTTTATTTGGATAGCATTTATTTAAGTAAATAAAAAAAAAGAAACAGTAGTAATTTCAAAATTCGACTTTTTGTGATGCCGAACTTGTAACATTTTAAAATGTGTATAGTGTTTTATTTGCCAAACAAGCAATTGGAAAAAATAATTCAATAATAATATGATAAATAATCCACTGATAAGATTATTGTTAAAATAAAATAGTCATCAGCCAATATTTCATACTCTAGTTTTAAAAAGTAAATGATAAATGAATTATTCTTAAAATAATAATCTTTATATATATATATATATGCAAAATAGTGTTTTAAATTCAGAAATAAACAATTATAAATAAATTTGAAAATTATTATTACAATAATAGTCATCAGCCATTATTTTACACTCTACAGTTATAAAAATGTAATTTTATTATAGTTTGGTAGTTTTTTATTAGTATTTTAAAAGTAATTGTTGGCCAGAACTTTCATATCTATACTAGGTGATATTATATTGCTCTTTGTGAGTGTTGTGCAAAACAATTTTTAAGCCAAAGTGACATCATTGGTTCGCTGAGGACCATAGTGAAATTCTTTGTATAGTCCACTAAAATTAAAAAAGACTGGTACCTGGTAAACAAATGGAAAACTGCATAGAAATGACTTATAGATGAGCGGAAAGGTCATGTAAAATGTATTCATTAAAAAGTGTGTGATCCTATAAAACTTTTCCTCAAATACAAGCACTCTTGTTTAATGACTCCTTGCCTTCCAAAACTTTTCCGATCACAAAATGTTTCTTGCTCCAAGGAATCTTATTAAATTAACAGAAGGTCATACATTTACATAATGGCAACACTTCATTAATTTGACTTAATGCCATGTAATATATTCTGAGTCACAGTCTGTGTGTGTGTGTGTGTAGATCTCAGATGCTCTGATCAGACGGGTCCATATGACAGAGAATCAGTGGGGGAAGGGCTCTCTGACCCCTCGCATGAGCAGTGACTTTGACCTGACGCTGGACAGTGGTCCCCTGCTGCAGACCATACACCAGCTAGACTTCGTCCAGATGAAGGGTGAGTCTGTGTGTGTGTGTGTATCATTTTTTTGTATGGCTTTCCTTAATGACACAGTAAGACAGAACACCGGACCCAAAAATAACCCTGTCCGTCTTTGTTTGTGGCTTTGTGTGTGTGTTTAGTTCCAGCTGCTCCTATTCTTCAGTTAGAGGAGTGCTGTACTCAAACCAACAGTGCGACTCTGTCGTGGAAACAGCCACCTCTCTCTACTATTGCTGTAGACGGCTACATTTTAGAACTGGATGATGGGAGTGGAGGCCAGTTCAGAGTGAGTGTCACATAAACTGTGAACCCTTTTTGTGCTATTGCATTCTCATGATTATAATATAGGCATTACTGATTTTTTTTAATGTTAAAAAAAGCATGAAAAGTCTCTTGCTTATTTTCAAAAATGTAGAATATTATTACAAATTAAAATAAATGTTTACTGTTTTGATATATTTTAAAAATAATTTACATTTTCATTCTCAAAGCAGACAACACTGCATGTCAATGAGGTTTACTCCAAAGGAAGAAAAAATTTGAGTAATACATTGTTCATGCGTATACGCATAGCAGAACACACGCATCCGATGTCAGTATGCATTATTAATAAAGTAATATTGTGGAGCATGGATGTGTCATTTGGCTGTGAGCAGTGAGAATGAGTGATGTTCAGTGAGTGAGTTACGAGGGACACGCATGTATTTTTTTTTTATTAAATCAAATCAAGTTCACAAACATGGTGTCTCATCTCACATTTGCCGCAAAATGCCTGAGTATAAAGATGATTCATGTCTTTCCCTGCAGAAGTCTATTTATATATTAGAGGACCACTGCACTCACAAACACACACTTTTAGCATCACACATGCATGATGCACACACACACTGTCACTCACTGTTTACTCTTGTTATCACCAAGATTTTACATACACTAGCATATAAAATATTTTACAAGAGGTTTCTTATGCTCATCAAGGCTGCATTTATTTGATTAAAAATGCAGAAATAAACTGTAATATTGTTAAATATTATTAAAATAAATTCCTTTAAATTGCAATTTATTTATCATCTAGAAAATCCAAAACTCTCCATTTATAGAATAATTTATTGTTAAATTGACCACCTGTCTGTATAGGTCTATCGTATCAGTTATATTTTTTATTACTTTATCGTATCAGTACTTTTTACTGCTCATTTCTTAACTTTTTTACCTTTAAAAAAACATATAAAGCATAATTTATAACTTAAATTATAACTAGTTATCACAAAATGAATCCCCTGAGATTAATCTAAGGTACTTAGATACCATATAAAGCCACACACATGTACACATTACCATTGAAATACACTCTCAGACACACACATTGACACCTACACACACACACACACACACACATACTCAACTACCCTCTAAACAGGCCAAGCTCTTATTTTAGAAAGCCAGGTTCATGTGTTCTCATATTTGCTCCATTTTCGGCTTGATTTTTAGCAGCAGTATCACACTGTGTTTTTCCCAAAGATATTCATCAGCAAACTTTGCATATTAGACAAAGTGTCTACTTCATACTGCAGAAATACACATAGCATACTACATACATTCTGCATACAATTTGTCCACATTTTGAAGTGCATTTTGAAAAGTTGTGTGAATTTGATTTAGCACAGTACTACATTTACTACAGTAATAGTACGAGTAGAATGGTAGTTTATTCTGATTCTAGCCATAGACTTATTTGTTTGTCATAATGCCATTTACAACAGAAACATGTATACGGTTTTATGTATTCTGTTTAAAAATATAGTATGCAGTATATATTTAGCCGTATACAGTAAGCAGAATCCTAAGTATACTTTGTGAACATAAGTTGTTAACCATGTGTGCTTACTAACTGAAGTCTGTATTTTGCAGGAAGTGTATGTTGGTACAGAGATGATCTGCACAGTGGATGGTCTGCACTTCAACAGCACTTATAAATCTCGTGTTAAAGCGTTTAACTCCAGTGGAGTCGGCCAGTACAGCAAAACGCTTGTCATGCAGACATCAGAGAGTAAGAGATGTTACCTCACTGTTGCACACACACACACACACACTTCTGAATGCTGTCACTCTTAATGCACAGGGAAGCTTGAGCATGTCAGTGCAAAATAATACAGCAGACTTTTATTAGTAATGTCAATATAGTGTGTGCAGTTTCCACAAGTAGGATATACTTTGGTGTCTTTGAGACACAGATGGAGGTTCCTTACAACTGTCGCCTCTGGCTTGCTTATTTGGGGATACTTAAATTCTAACAATTATCGTTGATTTGATTACAAATATCCGATTAAAAATGAGCTAATTATTATTATTTTCTTTTTTTGATGTTATAATATTATATTTTTATTATATTCTTAAATTTCAAAAATGTGATTTTTCTGACTATTTTCTAATGTGTCAGACTTTACAGCTTAATGCAAATTACACACATTGTTACAAAATCATAGTTTAAAATAAATAGAAAATCAATTTTATAATATTTAGTTTGAACTCCTGAAATTTGGGCATTTACCATTGATCATTTAATGTAACAAAATAAAAAAAATCAGGCTCTTTTTTGTACCCTATTCATGGAAAGTGCCAGTGACATCACACTGAAAGTATGCTGTGGAGGTCTTTAACACCATTGTATGTCTAATTGTATGTTACTAATATAAATGAGTATGACTGTGCTGTTAACGCTCTATAGTATTTTATCACTTGTAAGCGCTGAATAAGTCTAGCTTCCCTGATCTGCTGCTTTCCTTCCTCTCTTTCAGTCCCCAATTCTGTTACTTTGTTTTTTTCTCTCCTTCCTCCCCTCTGCATTTTCTGTCCTCTGCATTTCTCTGCCTTTTCCACTTTTCTTTATCTCTTCAACCTTCTCTCGCTCTTTTCCCCTCTTTCTCTTGATTTCAGTGAGTCTGCCCTCATATGGTAGTAAAACTCTGACAGCAGGTATGAATGCCTGAACATCATCATTTTATGTTAACCATGTTTGTCTGCTTGTATATGTTTGTGTGTGTGTGTGTGTGAGAGATTGAGTGTGTTCGCAAGCTTGATTTGCAGTGTCTCTGTGTTCTTAAACTCATCTGGACTTTAACTCTTACTGTGAATCAAAGCTCAAGCAGCCTTCATGAGCGTATGTGTGTGTATGTGTGTGTCGTTTCTGCAGTTGCCTGGTTCACCTTTGACCCTGCGTCGGCCCACCCTGACATCATCTTGTCCAACGACAACCTCACGGTGACGTGTAACAGTTACGACGACCGTGTCGTGATGGGCAGCACAGGCTTCTCTCGTGGCGTGCACTACTGGGAGATGACCATCGATCGCTATGACAACCACCCTGACCCTGCGTTTGGAGTCGCCCGGGTTGATGTCCTAAAGGACGTGATGCTGGGGAAGGACGACAAAGCTTGGGCCATGTATGTGGACAACAACCGCTCCTGGTTCATGCATAACAACTCACACACCAACCGGTATGAATACATTTGTCTCTGTGTGCATGTTTGTTTTGCAACTTCTCGATTAAATGATTATCATGAGAATTTTACATCATGATATTACTTATTCAAAAGCTCTGCCAAATCCAAATTTTGTGAACAATGAGTGTATGATAATAAATTGAACAGTTACAAAGAAACAGCAAATAACATGTAATTAACAAGTAATTAAATGTGATATTTTAAAGTAGAAAAATTATATTAATAATTATAATAATATAATAGTATTTTGTAATAAATCATTTTCCAATAGTCTTTTATTTACAACTTCAATGAAATAAAAATTACAGTGAAGATACAGATTGATTTTTCAAAAATACATTATATTATATTATATATTGTATATTACAAAATATTTACTACATAGCCTATAGCTATGTATATTATATTATATATTGCATTTTACAAAGTATTTGCTACAGAGTCTATCGCTCTCTGTATATTATATTGCAATGTAAAAGTATTATAATAAATTCTTGGATAAAAAGCCTAATAAAGCACCTTATAACAAATGTTTACTGTTGGTTACAAAGTGAATGCTATCCATATCTTAGAATAGATGAAGCAATAAATCTAAATGTAATCATTAAATGTATATCAGTCCTTAGTCACATAATGACTCTACGTTTAAAATATATATTTGTGAAATTTCAACCAAAATTTATTGCGACAAGATGTGAACATAGAAGAATCCAGCAAACATGATTTTCTGTCAAAACACAAAATAGACCCACTGACATTTCAAAAGTAAAGCATTTCTCTGGAGATTGCAAATACAGCTCTGTTGTTACAGTTTCATAAATCACACCATCACCTGGCAATGTAGAAATGACACCTTCACCCACATAGTCACAGTGAACAATATGCTTTATTGTTTTCATTCTTTTTGTCTTTCATACTCTCCCACCTTCCATGTCTTATTCACCTGTGCGTAGATGGTGTGGTTGGTAGAATCTGCTATCGAATCTGAACATTATTTTTAAGGTGCCATGGGTATGGATTCACACGCAAAATATGTCCATACTATTTAAGGGAGATCACTCAAATATGTGTCCTGAGAAATCACACGTGTCTGAGTGACAGCCCTTAAGCTCTGTTAACAGCAAACATATGAGAAAGGCTCTCTGCTTGTTAATTAATGTGCATGTTCATGTTTGCTGACATATGGTTTAGGGGGCAGTGTATACACACAATGGGCTGATAGTTAATCTGTGGTGGAAATTAGCTAAACTACAGCACGTACAAATGGATGAAAATGTAATGCATTACTGCCACCTGCTGCTGGTTTATATTATTCACATGCAAAGCAAAGGTCAAGGCCAACATGCTCAAGGAAAACCTCACACAAATGTTAAATAAAAAAAAATTATAACTTTGTATTTTATGTTTACTGAATCAAACATGAGTGTATATTATAGGTCTTGCACTCTATTTGGTCAGTGCATCGTCTTTCATTCTTTCTCTCTTTCTTTTCTCCCTCTCTCAGTACGGATGGAGGAATAAGTAAAGGAGCGACTGTGGGTGTGCTGCTGGATTTCACTCGTGGGATTCTGTTGTTTTTGTTAAATGATGAGCAACAGGGACCCGTTGCCTTCAACACGCTGGAGGGCATGTACTACCCGGCCATCAGCCTCAACCGCAACGTTCAGGTATAACATTCATTTCATTAATCCACTGCATTTTAGTACACTTTAGCATACTTTTCGCTTTCAAAAAGATATATGTAAAGTATATATGAAGTGTTTATTTGTCAAAACGGTTCACGGTTAATGTTTTTATTGTGTGTTAGTTATTTTTTAACCTAATCAAAATAACCCCACTGCTTTTTGATTGAGATTAATTGAAATGCACAATGAAAAGCAGGATTTCTGAGAATTGTTCAAAACGTTTTCATATACTAATATAGCAGTCAACATTTGAAGTGGATCAAAACCTTTCATCGAAGTTCTTGTCTTGGGACCACGTTTTAAACTACTTGTACCAAAAGCAATATTTTTTGTGTGTTTCTTTTCATAGGTGACTCTTCATTCTGGGCTGCCTATTCCTGATTTTTATACACCTGGAGAATCTGAAGCTGCAGGATCAGTCTGCTAAAGAGTCATTACATTACACTTATATACATACAAATACACACGCACAGACAAGTGCACATGGATTCAGCTGTGAGTACTTGATGGGGGAATTGCTGCTGACAGTCATTAATAAATTTTAACAAGGTCTGTGAGTTATTGAACGTAAATGGATCTGATATATGTGAGGGATAGGGTTAACTCAACCCCAACTTAACCCTTATCTTAACTCTGACCCTGATGTATGTGAGGTAAATTGATATTGAAATTCTTGAATCATTTTCTTCTCTTTCTTACACTTTTTCTAGATATGATTATTATTATTATTGATGTTGTCATTGTTGTTTTTATGGAAAAGGTGCTGATGGATGTGAACTCCCATATTACTGGATATTAACAGATGTCTGTCTGTTGTTTCATGATAAAATCCTCTGTGTGAAGTTAAGCTTAGACATAAGTTACTGATGTTTTAGACCTTAGAGGATGCATTTTACATTACAAATGTTCCGTTGCATATAAAGGTGATTTTAACTGCTGATGGGGACAGGAAATACAGTAAAATATCTAATATTTCAACCTCCTTCCTCATGCTTATTGCGCCTTAGTTAATGTTATATATCCTAAACCTTATCTTGAAACTCAAACCCTGACCCAAACCCGTTTTTTCCATCCTTCCACATTCACAGTGGATGAGCGAACTGGGACATGTTAGACAATGCCAGAATGAGTTGAATGTGTGTCAGTGAGGAGGCTTTCTGTTTGTTGAACAGAATAGAAAACACTAATTGGGATGAATACATGCACACACACACACACACACACACACAGGCATTTTCACAGCCTTGCGTAACGTATTATGGAGAGATGAGAATGAATAAAGTTTTTGTTTCTCTCTCTCTGTTTTATTTCTCCTTTGCTGCCTCAAATCCACACAAGCTAATGCAAATGCTAAACAAATAACTGGTGCTGCTTATGTTCAATGTGAGAAAATATTGCAATATTAAAGAATAGAGCTGCAAATCAAAAAGAGAGAACTTTAAACAAGACAGCATACATTGTAGCTGACTGAAGCATTGGCTATTAGTTTACCATAGAGGATGTACTTTTGCATTAAATAAAATATTTAAAATCCCACTGGTGGGGTTCAAATATGGGGCAGGTGCTGTACTTTATCTGTTTGTTGAGCAGATCATTTTTGCTCAACAAACAACTGAATGTTTGGGTGCAGTGAGGGAAAATTTCACCCATTGTAAATTGTATTTTTTCATAAATTAATCCCAGTATAAGAAATGTATTATTATTAACATTATTATTACTATTGTGTCTGAATTGTTGTTATCTGTAATGTTCTATGCTCAATAAACTGGATTAGGTGCAATATAAAACTGTCTTCTGTCATTTCCCTTCCCAAATAGTTTGTGCAAATTTGAAATGGCAAATAATGTTATTATTGTTTATGTTTTAAATCTTTGCAGTAATGTGGTTTATATCATTTAAATAAAAATTATTAAGAAGCAATAATAATTTAACTAGGCTATTACATTCTTCAAAAATGAGAGACCGTTTTGACTGAATCCCTACAAAAATATTAAAATAAAAGAAATAATAAAAGCTGAAAACACGTTCATCGTAGAAGATGTTTATTCAAGTTACTTTTGTTTTTTGTATGTTTACCATTGTTAAAAAAGTTCAGTAAGTCCAATGAGAGAGAGAGAAAAAAGAGAGAGTTTCTGCTCCTCCCTCTGTGCTTCCTATAAAAATATGTGGCTCGTGGCCCCCGGTGCTCGGTGTAACCGGTAATCTTCAGGATGGCGACTCCTCTAACGGACCAGGAGAAGCGAAAGCAGATCAGCATCAGAGGGATCGTCGGTGTGGAGAATGTGGCAGAGCTGAAGAAAGGCTTTAACAGGCATCTGCACTTCACGCTGGTCAAAGACAGGAACGTCGCGACGCCGCGCGATTATTATTTCGCGCTCGCGCACACGGTGCGTGATCACCTGGTGGGCCGCTGGATCCGAACACAGCAGTTCTACTATGAGGCCGACCCCAAGGTGAGTTCGGGAAAAAGAAATCAGGAAAATAACCAAAATTTAATTTGGGACATTTTGATTTGTATTACGTTAACAGTGCGTAATTTTATTGGAATATAAGAAAGATACGGTAACATATTGGTAATGATTTTCATTGATAATTAGCTTGATCACTTTTAATTATCATTGATGGAATGTAGTGAAGCCGTCGATGAGGTTAATTAAGTCAGGTGCTTACATTTTTTAAACATAATGTATTACAAGTAAGTTCTATGCATTAAAATAATGTATTAGTTGTTTGTGATTATTACCACAATCATGGTCATGGTAAACCTAGATATATGAAATAATTAAAAAATTATTTTATTATAAAAAAATTATATTTTAGGCAATTTATTGTGATTTCCAGTCCTGAAAAAGTTCTGACAATTAATACATTCTTTTATTAATAATTTATTTTAGTTAAGCATGGCTTAAAAGATCATTTTTTTAGTGATGAAAAATCAATTAGCATAAATTACACCAAACATACACTCCAAGAACACTCTGTTTGATTTCTAAATTGCTTATATTTCTGTGTGCTTTAGCGTGTATATTACCTGTCACTGGAGTTCTACATGGGTAGGGCACTCCAGAACACCATGATTAATCTGGGTCTGCAGAACGCCTGTGATGAGGCTATCTACCAGGTCAGAGAGGAATAAACACTTGTCCATCCATCTGTGCGTCTGGCTTTCTTTAAATCTTTCTCTTTCCTTTTAGCTTGGGTTGGATATGGAGGATCTGGAAGAGATGGAAGAAGATGCCGGATTAGGGAACGGAGGGCTGGGAAGATTAGCAGGTCTCTCTTTCTCTCTCACACACGCATACACTATACAAATAATTTACTGTATTAATATATATTAGCAATATTTACTGTGTGTACACAATCCACAGCTTGTTTTCTCGACTCTATGGCAACTCTGGGTCTGGCTGCTTATGGATATGGGATCCGATATGAGTATGGAATCTTCAACCAGAAAATTAAAGATGGCTGGCAGGTGAATTCAATAAGATTTCCTTAATTTATTAATTATATTATGCAAACTTCTAATGTCATAATACAGTTAATGATAGTAGTTCTGACCCATATATATTGCATTTCAAAAAATTCTGGGTTCTTTGCTTTTCGCGATTTTTTGTAGGACAGTGTCTGCATAAAAATCAATGTAAATGGGCCAGGAGTCCACTGCGTTTGTGGTCACTGGCCTGGTGCATGTGAGCTTGTCACAAAACTGATAATACTGCACCAATAGGGATCTCGAGCCAGCAGTAGTATGTTGATAAGAAACAGCAGCTCGATTTATTTGCATAAGCGATAATGGTGTGTTTGTGCAGTGAAAATGCTAATTTTAAAAAATACACACACTTGAACTTTAACCTGCCCTAGATTTGAGTCCTATGTCCTCCGGCACTGGTGTCCTCTTTCATCATCTCTGTACCATTGTCTGTTAGGTTGAGGAGGCGGATGATTGGCTGAGGTACGGTAACCCCTGGGAGAAAGCCCGTCCTGAGTTCATGCTGCCTGTGCATTTCTACGGCCGTGTGGAGGAAGAGGATGGGAAGGAGCCGAAATGGGTCGATACGCAGGTATCAAAGCAGTAAATCACGAATAGATACACACTTAAAGGATAGCAGTACCCTGGCAATGTTTGTAATGCATGTTAATGGTATAGGTGGTCCTTGCCATGCCGTATGACACGCCAATCCCTGGATACATGAACAACACAGTAAACACTATGCGCTTGTGGTCTGCACGTGCACCCAACGACTTCAACCTGCGAGACTGTGAGTCATTCAAGCAACATACCAGTTCATATTAACTGCATACAATTATCTGTGGTTTATACAAGACAAACATTATTAAGTATCTTTGTACTAAAGGTAACTTAAAAAATTAATTGTACCCCATTTTCTGGTCTTATTGTAATCGATTCATCAGTGCTTAGTATTAAAAGAAAATGCATTTGTCTTCATTTTTCTTTATTTGTCTGTTTTCAGTTAAACCATTATTTATCGAATCAAAATGGAAACTAATTTAATAATGAGTCAATTTAACCAGTATTAACAATTTGATGTGGATTTAATTTAATTTAATATAAAATTACTATTAAATAATATTTATTATAATATTTTGAGTAATATATTTTTTGTTGTCCTGACATTTGCAATTTTGTCAAACACCTGAAATCATATGTAATAATGTGTGCAATAATTCAGTGATGGATGTTTTCTTTTCAGTTAATGTTGGTGATTACATTCAGGCTGTTTTGGACCGTAATTTAGCAGAAAACATTTCCCGTGTACTCTATCCAAATGACAATGTAAGTTTTAAATAGCTTTTATTCATTTAAACTGTGTTGATCTGCATTAATTATTGTATACAGGAATTAGGTTTAGGTTATCCAATGTAAGTGCATCCAGTAGCTAGATTTGACCTCAAACACACCTATTTGTAGTTTTTTGACATGGCAATTTGTGGGTGTTGTAGTTCTTTGAAGGAAAAGAGCTGCGGTTGAAGCAGGAATATTTTGTTGTGGCAGCAACTTTACAAGATGTGATTCGGCGCTTTAAGACCTCAAAGAGGAACTGCACTGGACCGTTGTTATTCGATAGCTTCCCTGATAAGGTCTGTTTTCGCTATACACATTTACACTAAACACCACCCCATTGACCCGAAACAAGCATTCCACACCGTAATTCTCCAGGCACTCATCGCCCACGATAGTCACTACATCAGTGCTTTGCATTATGTTATGAACCTTTAAGTAATGCACTTGTGTGATTCTGCATGTGTGTTTGTCAGGTTGCCATCCAGCTGAATGATACTCACCCTGCTATGGCCATCCCTGAACTGATGAGGATATTTGTGGACATTGAGCAACTAGACTGGGACACAGTAAGATTTAAGAATAATTCATGATGTTTTAGATTTATTGTTAGTTAACAACAACAACATCAACAACAGTAGTGAGGTTGGCATTTTGTTTAGTTTTGGTTTGTTTTGTATAGTCATCTTGGCAATATGATTCCTGAAAATGAGTTCTTCTGTGTGAGTATCTAGGCCTGGAATATCACTAAACAAACGTTTGCCTACACCAACCACACGGTTCTGCCTGAAGCTCTGGAGCGCTGGCCAGTCGAACTGTTGGAGAAACTTTTACCCCGACACCTGCAGATCATATACAGGATCAACCAAATACATCTGGATGTGAGTACACTTACACCCAGACTCAGGAAAACTGCATTTACTTTGTTATTTTCTAGTTGAAGACAGCTCTAATGTTCCAAATAGAGGATTTGTGTGTAGCTAAATAAACCCAAATGCACTCTTACACTGAGTGCAGACACCAATTGAATGTTTTTGTATGTATAATGTATGTGTGTATGTGCGTGTGTGTCTTTGTAGCATATAGCATCTCTGTTTCCAGATGATATGGATCGAATCCGCAGGATGTCTCTGATCGAGGAGGAAGGGGGAAAGAGAGTAAACATGGCTCATCTCTGCATTGTGGGCTCTCACAAAGTCAATGGAGTTGCAGAGATTCACTCCGACATCATCAAAAGAGACGTGTAGGCCTCTCTATCTCACATACAAATCAGCATATTAGAATGATTTCTAAAGAAATCACACAGGCAATTATTTTCTTAACTGAATTTAAATTTGATCATTTAGTTTCCGAGACTTCAGTGAGCTGGAACCAGAGAAATTTCAGAATAAAACAAACGGCATCACACCACGACGTTGGCTGCTCCTCTGCAACCCAGGACTGGCTGATCTGATTGCCGAGGTCCAACACACGATTTTCTCTCAATTTATAACACATTTTGCCAGTTGATGTTTTTTATGTGTTTCATTTGTGTTTGTAGGCTATCGGTGAAGAGTATGTGAAAGATCTGACTCAGCTGGAGAAGCTAAATGATCTTGTTGATGACGATGCTTTCATTCGAGATGTAGCCAAAGTCAAACAGGTTTCATATTAAATTTGTAGATCTTGGTAATATAGGAGTTCCTCTTTATATGTGACCCTGGACCACAAAACGTAAGAAGTATGAGTATATTTGTATCAATAGCAACACATTTTATGTCTCAAAAGTATTAAATTTTCTTTTTACTTAATATCATTAGGATATTAAGTAAAGATCCATGATATTCCATGAAGATATTCTGTAAATTTCCTACTGTAAATTTATCAAAACTTGATTTTTGTTTAAAGATATGCATGGCTAAGGACTTAATTTGGACAACTTTAAAGGTGATTTTCTCAATATTAAATTTTTTTTGCATCCTCAGATTTCAGATTTTTTTTCAGATTTCGAACCAAATATTGTCCTTACCTAACAAAGGTATATAAAACTAAATTTAAAAAAATGTACCCTTATGACTGTTTTTTGGTCCATGGTCGATTTCTGTGGGTATTTCTTAGTGTGATAATTTTAATTCTAAGTTAATTTTTTGGCACATTTATTTTTGTGTGTGTAGGATAACAAGCTGAAGTTTGCGCACTATTTAGAGGAGGTGTACAAGGTGGACATAAATCCCGCATCCATATTTGATGTCCATGTGAAAAGAATCCATGAATACAAACGACAGCTGCTCAACTGCCTCCATGTCATCACCATGTACAACCGTATGTACAGAAAACACACACACACTTGCACACACTGATTAAGCTGTCCTTTTTTGTTTTGTTTTTTTTTTTCTCAAAAACCTTTTACCTATGCAGAGACTGCTTTAAGTAAACAATAAAATCCTGTCATCACTGACTTATCTTTGACTTTCTTCTGTGCAACACAAAAAAAGATACTAAAGAATGTTCCACCTGTTTCACACACAGGCATCAAAAGGAGCCCCATTAAACCATTTGTACCACGGACTGTGATCATTGGTGGAAAGGTAAGACAAACAACCTTTTCAGAAACACACTCACATGCACTGATCTGCAGTATGTATGTTCAAAAGGTTTAGAGATGTTTTAATGTTTTGGAAGAAGTCTCTCATACTCACCAAGGCTGGATTTCTTTGATCCAAAATACTGTGAAAACAGAGATATTGTGAAATATGTTTACACTTTAAGGATTTTCTGTTAAAATGTAATTTATCTTTGTGATGACAGAGGTCAATTTTCAGCAGCCATTAGTACTCCAGTCTTCAGAGTGATATTATTCTTTAGAAATCATTCTAATATGATCAGTATTATTATCATCAGTATTTTGCTGCTTAATATTTGTTATTATCCTTCAAAATTAAAAATATTACTAACCTCAACTTTGAATATAGTGTATGTTTTACTATGTATGTTCATGCAGGCTGCTCCTGGATATCACATGGCAAAGATGATCATAAAGTTGATCACCTCCGTCGCTGATGTTGTGAATAATGATCCTGTGATCGGTCGTAAACTCAAGGTCATTTACCTGGAGAACTACAGAGTGTCACTGGCAGAGAAAGGTAACAAACACACTCACAGCTGGTGTGTAATATAATGTTTGCACGTTGATGGATGAATGTATGATTATCTGTTTGTGCAGTGATTCCAGCCACAGACCTGTCAGAGCAGATCTCCACTGCAGGTACAGAAGCCTCCGGAACAGGAAACATGAAGTTCATGCTGAACGGGGCACTGACCATTGGCACTATGGATGGTGCCAATGTGGAGATGGCAGAAGAAGCTGGAGAAGAAAACCTCTTCATTTTTGGCATGAGGGTGGAAGATGTGACTAAGATGGATAAAGAAGGGTAGGGAGTGAGACTCAATACATGGAAGTACTGTAGATGCTGAGTAAATGTTATGCTATCTTTGAAGACATAAACCATTCCTTTGTGTGTGTGTGTGTGTGTGTGTGTGTGTGTGTGTGCGTGTGCAGCTATGATGCATTACAATATTATGAGAGTCTTCCGGAGCTGAAACAAGCCATAAATCAAATCAAAAGTGGCTATTTTTCACCAAAAAAGCCTGAGATGTTCAGTGACATCATCAACATGCTGTTCCACCACGATCGGTAAAACACACACACTTTCTTTCTCAAATTCATACCCTGCAAACTCTCTCATGCTCTTTAAAACTGTCCCCTAGGTTTAAAGTTTTTGCTGACTATGAGTCTTACGTCGAGTGTCAAGACAGAGTCAGCGCTCTGTATAAGGTGAACATTAACAAACAAAAGCACATTTTGCCTAAAAACACATCAGAGATTCAGATTATTGTTCTTCATCCTGCTTCATGAAGAATTAAAACGTTTGTGAAGCTTTTGTTCAACCAGAGATTCAAACCATATCAAACAGGCCAGGTCACATGATTTTTAGCAAACAAGTCTCTGTGAAAAATGGTTTAAACAGTTTTATAACGTACAGTAGGTCCAGTTCTGATGACTTTAATGTAATGTAATAAACATGCATGTATAATAAACTACAGACAGTGATAGTTTATTCTTCTTAATGGTCTAATTAGCCAAGTCCTAACTAAAAACACAAGTTAATAAATTAACACAAAATATTCATATTTAATGATTATATTTAATTACACCTTCATAAAAACATTTGTAAATTGTGTCTGTATGCTTGTTTGTAACAGTGAATCATTTAGAGAATTAATTCAGTTGATTCAGTTTTTTACTAAGCTTTTTTTCTCCCATCACTAGTTTTTATTTAATTTAATTCAATGACATTTAGTGACACATCGTAATTACTCATTAACTGACTCAGTTTGTTCATTTCCAACTACAAGCTGTTTTGTCTGTGAAACAAAGACTGTGAAAACATTGTATGATTTAAGAAGATGTCAGACTTAGGAATGATTGCACAGTTCTTTGCAACTGCTTTAGCAACAGTTCAAAGCAAATATGGCTGTCAAGCTCCAAAAAAATTACAAAGAGACCCTAAAAGTCCAATTAATATAACCCATGCTCTGTTTTGTACAGGATCAGAGAGAGTGGACTCGGGTGGTGATAAAGAACATTGCAGCATCTGGAAAGTTCTCCAGTGACCGTACCATTAAAGAGTATGCCACTGAGATCTGGGGTGTGGAGCCCACCGACCTGAAGATACCTCCGCCCAGCGAACCCCGTGAAGCTCTGGAGGAAACCGCTCGTGCCCTGCGCAAGAACTGAACACAACAGAGTCGTAGGATCACAAGAAGACTTCTTACAGTAATTATAATTAGTATACAGTAACTATGTAACTAGTAAGAATTAATTTTAAGTTTTTGCTTTCAATTTTTTTCCCAAATGAGTGCTTTGTACAAGCAAAAAAAAAATCTAAAATAAACCAATTTAATTCAACATGAGTTCAACAGCTTATTCATAGTATTAGTCAATAAAATTATTTTATGGAAAATGTATATAAAAAATGTGAAAATTGTAAAAAAAAAAAAGAGTGAATGAGAGGCAGAGTACAAAGTGTTTCGTGGGTCAACAAATTGACATTCTTTAATTTTATAGTACAAAAGAAAATTAAATATTTTTTCCAGAGCGAGAGATTCTATCACCAAAGTTGTGTGTTTAATTTGAAAGAAACACAATGCTAAACAAAACATGCACCCAAAATACACTGTAAGTATCTAGCATTTAAATAAATGGAAACATATACTATCGTTCAAGAGTTTGTGGCCAGGAGATGTTTTTTTTATTAGAACGAAAATAATACTTTTTTTCAGCAAGGAAAAATGCTACAGTAATTTATGATAAATACTATAGTGTTTTGAATCATACTATAGTAGAGCACTTAAATTAATTTGCTGTGGTAATTCTATAGCTGCTGTGATAATATAACTATAGTAATATGAACAAATTATTTTACCCAATACTGTAAGTTTTTTTACAACTATAGTGTCACGCCCGCACCTAGCACAGATCCCAGTTCAGTCACCTTCACCCTCTCACAGTCACCTGATAATTGATTGGACGCACCGGCAATCATGTGGGAGAAAGTCTGCTGTCAAATCGGAGCAATTTAATTAATTCCTTGCTACATTGCTACAAATAAATATACACTACCTTTCAAAAATTTGGGGTCAGTAAGAAATTTAATGGTTTTTAAAGATGTTTCTTCTGCTCATCAAGGCTGCATTTATTAGATTAAAAATCCAGAAAAAACTAATATTG
>JAUCMS010000022.1:12585476-12599512 GCA_032357445.1 Enteromius radiatus | reverse complement strand
TATATATATATATATATATATATATATATATATACTCCTTATCCACATTAAAAAAATAATGAAAATCCATTAATCAAATATCCTAATGTTGTTCTGCTGTTATGAAAGCTGTAGCCCTTTAATGGCTGACGGCCAATACTGCCTCCTTGGTAAAAGTGACCGGTGTGAGTGTGTCAAGCATTTGCACTCGAGCTCATTGCTGCTGTTGTTTTGTCGCTCACTGGTTATTGATGGCTCTTTCAGCATCCTTGTGTTTTTTACAGGAATATGTTGGAGTTATTGTGAGTGGAGTTTAACCTTCTGTAAATAAGCCAAATGTTAGAGGATGGGATGTGTAACTCTGTCTGTGTCTCTGTAGGAAAGGCTGATGGATGGAGCGAGGGACCAGTATGAGGAACGATTGAAAGAGGTGTTTGAGAGTTTTGATGGCAGTGGTTTGGGCTCTCTGAGTCCTGAAGAACTAACCGATCTCTGCCGGGCTCTTCAGCTGGAGGAAAACACACTAAACACACTCTTACACACACTGCTGGAGGACCAGATCCATGTACGGGTGAGAGACCACATACATGCCTTATATAGATTTTATTTCTTTAAGTGACTCTTTCTATTTTTTATTTTTGAGTGTGTTCATTTTAACGCGAAGGCAATGAAAATTTTTAATGTTTAGGAGAATTTGAGTGTGGTTTACATTTAAGAAACTTTATATTTAGTTTATTTCTAAAACTAGAAACTTTATGTTCTTGATAAACACTGATGAAAAGAGGAGGGATTAATTGCTATTGTTTTGATTTTTCAGGTTGATTTTGAACAGTTTAAGGATGCGCTGATCCTTGTATTATCAAGCACAAACACAAATGATACAGAAGAATGTCTTGAAAGACCAGGTAACAAACTCATAAGATCTGGACTGGTAACCAAAAGGTTGTAGATTTAAACCGTATGATGAACCTCGTTTATATCCTCAGCTTTATAAATGTCTCAGTAAATTTTATAGAAATGTATTTGGATATAATGTTGTTTAGATATTAATATTACTATTTTAAAACAATTAATATCTATACATACTGTTATACTATCACATAAAAGCCACCAAAACTTGTAGAAATAAAAATCTATTTATTAATAATTAATAAATATAATTTATTTTTGTTTACATCTGTTTATTGTTAGGTCTGCTTGACTTATGCCAGTATGACTGATTTATATAATAGAGTGTGTGTGTGTGTGTGTGTGTGTGTGTGTGTGTATATACTGTACTATATTGACATTGGACACATAGGTTTTAATGCAGGTTGTGATCCAACTGTTCTGCTCAGCATTTAGTATTCATGATGTAATCGAGAATGTATTAAAAACCAGCTAGCCTGAGCTGAGGGAGGATGTAAGGTTAAATCTGGATTAAGGAGGATTATTCTGAAGAGTGTAAATGAAGTCTATTCTATCTTAAAACAAGCTCTTCTCTAATTATGACATCTCACAGTTAATGATGGTAGCCAGGGAATTGCTATGCAAACAACACCTGTTGTTTGCCTAATTATAAGCAATAGAAATGGTGATGCTTGCCTTAACAATCATTATTTCTTCATGAATCATTTGTTGAACACTTGGCAGACAGCATTTGTATGCACAGTGTACGTGTTACCCTGGGCCTCAATTAACACAACTTGGCATTCATTGTTTATTCACTCGTCAATTTAATATTAACCAGGTTTCTAAGGCGAACGATAAACAATATAAAAAATATACATTTGACCAAATAAATGAAACCTTGGTGAGCAAAAACATTGCTTTTAAAAATACTCCAAACTTTTTAACAGTAGCTTTTTTCTTGTTGTTACAGGATTTTTTCTGTGCCTTCATTTTTTTTAAGTTATTTTATATACAGATATGTGCTAATTAGATGTCCCTTGTGCACATTTTGTGAAAAAGTGGCTAGTATTTCAAAAGTGTTGACTGTTGTAATAATGTAAATAACAGATTGTGGACTAATGCAGTTATTTATCTCTCTCCTAGATTCCCCAGAAGTCCAGCCACGTTTTGTGAAGGGCAGTAAGCGCTATGGCCGCCGCTCTGCTCCGGAGTTCATTCACACACACACTGATTCACACACACCGGCTGAAGATGAGCAGGAGAAGGATGAAGATGTTCAAGAGAGCGATGACAGGACTGTACCCAGGAAACGTGAGGTAACAAACGCTCACATGAATAACAATGAAGTGTAAAGGCCACATTCTTCTCGTTTGGATTCATTCATATCTGAATACACAGATAAAGCTGAAGGTTAGAGTTGCAATTTTCCTTCAGAAGCAATCCAAATTATTCAGATGCAACTAGCTCCAAAACACACAGTCTGGGGGTTTGTGTGCGTGTGCCTTTGACCTCTGCTCTGACAGCAGTTAATGAGATTTTCTAGACTCTCAGAAGAGACACCCCACTTTAGAGCAAAATATCAGGCAATGACGTCTCACGTTGAAAAGATTTTTTTTTTATCAAATTCATGCTGGCTTGTGTTTGCGAGCTTTTGTGTGTGACCCTGGCCACGCTTTCCAGCAGGTGCACTTTAATACACACTGCTGCACAAAGCTTTCTCTGATAGTCCGGTGTGTGAACACTTCTCCGGCTCTTAAAACAGCAGATGTTTGAGGGGGGTGTTTGGAGAGGGCCTTTCTATTGATGAACAATGACCCTTCCCCACCCCCTGAATTCCAGTGCACATATTCTCCATCTGCTCCCTGCACCCCCAGATCTTCACTCTGTCCATATTTGATCACACATACACAATGATACATATCTAAAAATAATAGGTATGCATATATATATGTGTGTATGTATATAAGAGGGTGTGTGTAATATATATATATATATATATATATATATATAATAACTATTATTTTGTTTTACTTTTATTATATAGTAATTCTGTATTCATTTTGTAATAAAGGCTTTTCTGTTTTAAGATATTTATTAGTAATAAACAATTATTCAATCCACAATTTAATCATTAACATCTCTTGTTAAAATTGTTTACCTCTTTATTGAGATCATCTACTTTTTTTATTGTTGCTCAGTGCTGCCCCTCCTGGTGGTGTGATTATCAGTGTTTTTCATCTGTGCATTTTATTTTTTTTACAGCGCTGGAATGCTGACCTAAGCATTTCTGAAGAGTTTGAAGCAGAAGGTGAGTTCATATATTCTCTATAATAAAAATGTTAAAAAATCCCTTATGCGAGATATTTATACTGGATTGTGTGCAGGTCAGCTGCACCTTTGGAACCCAGATGAACCCAGCACACCACGTGGCAATGCATTACCACTCTGTGACATGGAGGAGCGTTTGCATAACGCTTGCCATCAGCTCTCTCTACCCATAAACGGCACGGCCACATTGCAACAGCTACACCAACTCTGCCAGCACATAGGCATCGAGGTATTTTCCATGATCACAACTGAAATGCTTTAAGTGGTTAAGTAGATAATGTTAACACATAGATTCTGTCTGTGTTTGAATGTCCCCAGGTGGGTGAGGATCTGTTGCATTGTGGTGATGAAAGCGCAATAGATGTGCAGGAGTTCATCTCATGCATAATAAACCATAGCAAACCACCCACACCGTCAGCATCTACACCCTACAGACATTTAAAGAGGCTCCATTCAACTCAGGTAGTACACAATAATAGGCTGTGTGCAAAACATGCCTGAAGATAAATATGAAACCTCTTTTCATCATTCTTTTTCTTTCCAAGTTTGATGAGTCGGGTCGAAGGATCTCATGTGCTTTGAGCAGTACAATCGGTCTGCGGGTGTTTTCAGATTTGGATGATGGATCGGGACATGCTCCTGTGGAAACCCTGCTTTACAGGTGGATGGAAGAGGGAGTGGACAATAGCTCAGAGATCTTACAGGTAACGCACGAGACTCAATGTGTTTACACAACTCTGCATTTCAACTGGGATGTTTGTGATAAGCTTGTATATGTGTGTGTCTGTCTGTAGGCTCTGGATTTTAATCTGGAAGGTAAAGTGAATCTGTCTGAGCTGACAGTTGCTCTTGAGAATGAGCTGCTGAGCACTAAGAACTCAATCCACCAGGCGGCGCTAGTGAGCTTTAAGGCAGAAATCAGACATCTGCTGTGAGTCCATGTGTTTGAACTCTCACAGCTCATTCAAACTTGGTCTAGAACTAAAATGCTTCAGCGTACTACTGCATGATTCATATTATTTATTGATATGATCATCAAAATAATTAATTTAATCCATCTTACTCGTGTTCATTATTTTAACTCACTCATTTTCAGCTATTCACTCTGTATCACACTTCAGTTTGCTCTTCAAACAGCCTCTCATTGTAGTGCTTCAAAATCAAGAGACTGGGACCCACTAGGGGCCTTACAATTACAAGTTGAAGCACAAAATGATATGAAATGGCTTAAAATAAGTTATTAAAATATGTTTTTAAGTAAGTAAATACAGCTAAAAACAAAAATGTAAACTGACATGTTGTTTTATATGTTAGCTTGTTACTGTACCTCAACAACACGTTTTTAAGAATCGGGATTTCCAAAGGAAGACCTGGATGAAAGAAATTCTATATATAAAATATATACTGAAAGTGTCTTATAATTAAAGAGTCCTCAACAACAGGTTGACATGCATGCAAGGTCAAAAAACACTTTCATTGTCTTATAATATGCATTTATGTTTTGATTATTTGCTCAGCGATTATGAGATGAATAGCTCAAAGATTAATTTTTTTTCTTTGCGTGATACAGTCGATTTCAACGGCAATTGAAACCGCTTACAATTTGTTTAAAAAAACAACTTGTTTGATTGATTCAGAGTTCACTCTTTCTTTTAAGAGATAATAACTTTTATACACTGTGCACTTTTAGATTTAAAACATTGCAGGATGTTTTCATTCACTTAGATCTTACACTGCATGAAAAACACATGCGTTTTCAAAAATCCACAATAGGGACACTTTAATAAATAATATGACAAAAATCTACTAATAAAAAAATCAAAGTTTCTTGCTCCAATCTCATTGCACCGATCTTATACTTTATGCACACTCTTAATCTACTCTATACCTTATTATTATTATTACTGATACTTTTTCAGATGATTCTAATTTAATATAGAGACTCGTGTAGAATTTTCCTTGTTCAAAATATATTGCAAGTTTTGAAGCCAGATAGATCTTTATTAACAAGTTACCTTTGGCAAACCTTAACTCTGCCTTTTCTTAACTTGTTAATAAAGGTCTATCTGGCTACAAAACCTCTCTTCAGAGCAATTTATTGTGAACAAGAAAAATTCTAAGGCTCGTTTAAGATCATTTCATTGTTTGACTCACCCCATCTTGCTGTTGTGACTAAAACCTATTGTTTTCTCTTACTCTGAATTTCGTCTTTAACCCAGGTCATTATTCAGACTCATTCCAAATAGTTTTTTTTTTACACACCTATGCTCATTATTTAGATTCACTCCATATCATTTTAGAATAACCAGAGCTCCAGTTTGATTCTAATGTCAGTTCTTTGTGAGACAGTGAATGTGTTGACCTGGAAAGGCGTGAGAAGGAGAGGATTCGTTTTGATTTGGACAAAGCAGAGAAGCTGAAATCTCAGCTTGCGTCTGAAGTCGATGACCATCATGCTGCCATTGAGCGCAATAACGAACTCAACCTCAGGTAACCTTTCACCTTCAATCAGCTGCCTCTTTTGCTTTGTTCAAAAATGAACCCAAATTACTTTATACTCCAGAAAGCTCTTATAGATTTAAAATTCTCCTAATCAAGTACTGCTCTGCCTGCCATCTGTGATGTTTTCTACTATTGCCACTATCTGTGTTTACCTGCAAAAATTGCTGCATAAACACAGATGGCTTATCTGTGGACAAGGTCTGTGCGTGTGTGTGTGTGTTAATGTCCATGCATGCAATTTAAACAGGAAGTTGGAACAGGAATATAAAGAGAGTATGACGGCTCTGAGAGCAGAGCTTAGTAAAGAGGTGGAGCTTGTGCAGCAGCAGGCCAATCAGCAACGAGAAGAGCTTGAACAGGAAATTGGCAAAATGAGAGACGATGAAACCTTCCTACGAGAACATCTATCTCTCACCATTAAAGTAATCAGCATTTATGCATTGAATTTTTTTAGTTTTTTAACGCCATGAACTGCCTGCTACATGTTTACATCACATTCTTGTTAGCCTGTCATTTTAATTTGATTCAAATTTCTAAATTCATTGTATATGATTGTCTTCAATAACTTTATGCTGTGTAGGAGAATGGACGTCTGGAGTCTGAGCTTTTTGACACCACAGAGAAACTGGTGGAGGCGGAAAACCAGCTGGACAAAGTGCAAAAAAACCTGGATGGTGTTTTAAAAGAGAAGGTACTGGAATTAGCACAAGCACAGACATCTGTACTGACATAAGGAGAATCATAATGCCAAACTCTAAAGTATTTTTTGTTGTAGAAATAGTAAATATGTATTTTTAAAAATCCTTGTCTAGTAAATCATGAACAATAGGAAAATGCTTTTGTGTGTAGTTTGGTGATTTGGATCCAGACAGTGCAGAGTTTTACCAGCAGGAAGAGCGTCTGAGACAGCTGCGCAGGAACTACGAAGATCAGTGCAGGGTCCGTAACCCCTCTGTTTCTGTTCACTTTCCTTTTGTTTCAGTCATAGCTCTATTATACATAGTTCTATTATACTTTCTCACTCAAATTCATATCTATATCTGTATGTGCGTTGTAGGAGTTGCAGGATCGTATAGATGAGCTGGAAGCTCAGCTGGAGGAATATCAGACTTTAGGCCACACACCCTCAACACGTCCCGCACTGAGTCTGTCTGATGAACTGGCCAGCAAGAGTCCAGACCCAGGTAATATACATGTCTGCTCATACACTGTACCATCGATAAGACTAAATGCTTGCAGTTGGAGTCCATCTTCTGTCACTCAGCTGTGCTGTTGTGTGTGTGTGTGTGTGTGTGCATTTGTAGGTTCTCAGGAGCAGCAGTCATTAAACATGAGTCTAGAGACCGAGATGTTACTGGAGCAGCACCAGCGAGAAATAGAAAACATCAGGGCAATGGTGAGACATACATACATGCATACTAAAACTATGGAAAAAATCGATATCTGGTATAGAATGAGTGGTCCGATTGGTCAATTTAATTTAAAGCAGTGTTCATGATTATGAGCAATGCTGCTTTGTGTACTTTGTGCATGTAATGGTTGCCCACTTTGCAGGATTTTTTTCTGTTCAATTAGATCTGTGTTACACAGGTCATTTTCAAAAATATCTAACTTTAAAGAATACAATTTGACACTTCCTGTTGCTCTCTGATGCCCTCTGTAGGTTTATGATGAAAAACGCAGTGCAGAGGAGGAGAGGAGTCATCTCTCACTGCAGCACCAACAGGAGGTGCAGATTTTGAGGGAGGAGCTGGCAACAGAGCAAGAGAGAGCAAACAGATTGGAGCAGGAAATTTCTGCCCTCAAAACTCTCCACCAGCAAAAGTTTAACTCTCACATGCAGGAGGCACAGGACGCCAGAAGCCGTGCTGAACAGCTGGAGGCAAAGGTGAAAATTCTGGAGGAAAAACAGACTGCCTATGAGGAGCAGATCAGAGTGCATGCTGAGGAGATGAGTCTGATGAAATCTAAGCACCAGGAGGTACTGGAGGCCAATCTGCAGGAGCAGAGAGAAAGATTGCAAGAAGAGAAGGAAAGGGAGGAGACGAGGCTTAAGGAGCAATGGAAAGAAGAGCAAAAGAGCTATGAGGAGGTGCTAAGTGCTCAACTTGAGGAGATGCAGCATAGAACAGAACAGGAGTGTGTTGAGCTGGAAAAGAGGCTCAGGGAGGAGTGGGAGAGAGAGAGGCAGGGTTTAGAGGAGAACAGTAAGGAGGTACTGCAAGCTGTACTGGAGGAGAGGGAGCAGAGGCTCCAGGAGCAATGGGAGCGGGAGAGGCAGGAGCTGGAGGAGGTCAGTAAGGAGACACTGCAGGCTGTGCTGGAGGAGAGGCTGGAGAGAGAGAGGAGGTTCAGGCAACAGTGGGATGAGGAGCGGGCTTCGTTAGAGAACAAACATCACGCTCTGCTCTTACAGCGTTTGCAGGAGGAGAGAGAACACCACCGCTCACAGCAGGAGGAGACGGAGAGCATTATAATAGAGCACTGGGGGAGAGAGAGGGCTCAGATGGAGAAACAGCATGAGGAGGCGCTTCAGGCCTGTTTGGAGCAGGAGAGAGAGAGACTGCAAGGAGAAAGGGAGGAGCAGGAGAGGAGGTGGCAGCAGGTGCTGAATGAAGAGCAGAACCGGATGGAGGAGGTGCACAAAGAAGCCTTGCAGGAGCTGAGTGCCAAACACAACGAGGAGAGGGAAAGACTCAGCAGCCTTTTGGAGAAACTACGCTCAGATATTGCAGAACAGAGGTAAGAAGCACTAGTTAGAATTACTACATTTAAACATTAGTTTTTTATATGTGAAGTTAGACTATTTTAATTCATTCTGAAGCTATTTTCCTTTAATGTCTGTGCTTAAAATGGATACACAGCAAAACATGTTATTTTTGTCTTATTTAGCAGTTAAACTATCTAGGATCCTTGAAACAAGACATTACGTTTTAAAAGAGAAGAAAAGTTATTTTCAGAGAATGTATTTAAGTGTATATAAAGCAAATAATTTTTGTTTTGAGGAAATAATTTTTAGGTGACACATTTGAAAATATTTTTTGAAGTTTTAAATAATTACAATATATTGATATAGATAAAATTAAAACCTTCTGACATATTTTAATGTTCATATAATAAACAGAATGTTTTTAAAGGATTTCTTTATTTTAATTTTTTTGTTGTTTTTGTGGAAAACTGAAAAAAAAAAGTTTTAAATGTTCTTCTATTGTACTTATATTGTACTTGTATTGTACTTATTAAATTGTAATAATTTTGGGAATCTGGTCCTGTGTGTCATGCTTTTGGATTGAACAACACTCAAGTTGAAACATACTAAAACCTCTGTCTAGCGATTTAGTTGGTGTATATTTTTATTAGGTAATGTTATAAGCTATTGATGTTGATTGGCCATGTACAGGATAGAGCTGGAGAAACAATTCTCTCAGCGACTTGAAGAAGTGGAAGTCCGTTTCTATGGTGACCAAGAGGCCGTGTCTGAGCGTTTTCAGGTGGATGTACATAAACTCGAGCAACATTACCAAAGTGAGATTACAGCACTTGCCCAACAGCATGCTGCAGATCGTGCTCACTGGGAGGAGGAGTCAGAGGCAGCTACCATGGAGGCGGAGCAACAGTGGAAGCTTTTAAGGGAGGAGCTGGACCTAGAGAGGGAGGAGCTCCAAAAGAAGCATCAAAGTGTGGAAGTTGCACACGCACAAGATATTGAAGCTCTTACAGACAAGAACCTACAGCTTCAGGCCGATCTGGAGGCTTTTGTCAGTGATGCACGAACCAAAGAAATTGATCTGAGCCGCCAACTCAATGAGCTGCACAACCATGTGCAGGATAGGATGGAGGCCAAAGACCTGCTGCTGGCACAAGCAGAGCACAAAGCCACTGAGCTGGAAGAGATGCTGAAGCAGGCGGTGGATGACTTCATCCAGGAGCGAGCAGAGCTGCAAAGGAGTCTGTCTGCTTTGGAGAGCAGGCGAGGGGAAGTAATTTCATTTTCTGAAAACATGGAGCTGTTAGGCAGAATCCAGGAAAGTGAGGAGCTCCTCTGTGAGGAATTAAAGGATGAGAGAAAGGCTCTGCTTGCAGAGAGAGATGCACTGGCATTGAGAGTAGTGCAGTTGGAGGAAATTGTGTTGCAGTTGACAGGAACCAATGGAGAATCTTCTGCAGAACCTTCTCAGGAACCTTGCATAGAGTCCACTGTAGAAATCCCTGTAGAACCCAATGGAGATGACCTTGAAGAATCTTATAAAGAATCCACAAAAGAGCTCTTTGATGAACTCAATGAAGAAACCTGCACAGAATCTACTGATGAAGTCTGTCCGAAGCATGTCATATGTGAGGAGTCTTCTGTAAACAGAGAAGAGGAAGCAGACTTTGGTAATTCACTAGACAGATGCCCAGAGGTTGGAGTTACAAATGGTATAACTTCAAGCTCTTGTGCTGATGACAAATTAGACATATCTGATGTAGAATCTAACAACAGTGGAACAGAAACTCCTGATTGTTCTAAAGAAGAGCAGGAAGAGATTAATGAGAACCTCTGTAATCCTGGAGTGGATAGTTTCGAAGATACAAAACCGATTGAAGAACTGCGTGTTAAGAGCAATAGCACAGAGACTCAGAAAGTTGACACTTTGATGCTGGCAGAGGAGTACATTTTGAATGCCACAGAAACAGAAGGTAATTTCTCTGAAGAATCTGATGATTCCTGTAACCAAGAGAGCTTGCAACACCATGACTTTCCAAGCAAAGATGACACCCAGGCTGAATACGATGACAAACCAGTTGAACCCGAGACTGAAGAAAGTCCAGAGGACGGTATCGGCATTTCAAGTCTTGAGAATGATATCAGGGCCTATGTGAAGGAGGTTTGTACCCTAACTATAGTTGATACAGAACAGGACAAAGTTGCTGGTATGCAAGATGTGTGCATGCAGGAGATCCTGGACCTTCAAGAAACCGTAATGCAGTACAGCAAAGCTATAGAATGCAGTAGCTCTCAGCTGCAGAGCCCTAAACGGCAGGATCCAGAGAAAGAGAATATCACACCCCAATCGGTGGTCGCAGCCGAACTTGCTGAGTTAAAGGTCTGCTTTGAGCAAAGCATCCAAGAGAACTTGCAGCACATAGACTGCAACAGAACACTGGAGAGTAGAGTCAACAGTCTTGAAGACAAGATGCACATAGTCCAGGACCTCCACAAACAGCTGGTGTTGGTGCTGGAAGAGACTGCACGAGTCCGAATGGAGAATTCCAAACTGAAGGCTCTTGTCCAGAAGCTTGAAAAGCAGGATAAGGTGCTCCAGTGGGACTCTGATTCCTCCGATACTTCACACTACTCATTCCACAGCTCTCAGCTGAAGGAGAAGATTGCTGCGGTGACGGAGCTTGAATTCTTCTGCATGGAGTTTGAGAAACAGAACTTGCATCTACGCCGAGCACTTGCTGATCTTCAGGGCAAATCTGTTAGGATCCACGAACAAATGCAAGAGCGGAGGTACCATGAGATGGTTCCCTGTGTCCTACTTCTGTAGATCAGTACCCTGCTCTGCTCATCCCGTTTGCTCCCTTCTGCTAAGTCACTTCTGAGTGAGTGCCTTGTTGTAGACCCTGCCTCTTTGCAGAAATAGAGCCCCATTCACCATCATTACACCATAAAGTTGTAAGTGTCTGCAAGGGATTAGTTGTACTCAGGTTTTGTGACTAGATCTGCCTGTGTTGTGAACTGTTGCATATTTGTTTTGACCCAACCCTCTATTTTTTCATTTCCAATGCACTGTGGAGCATGTTACACTTAGCCTAAAGCAATTATGCAGTTTATTACTACCAAGTTGATTTACAATGCATTCTGCGTTTAGAAGTGAAGTTTGTCGCCTGGCTAAAGAGAACATCATTCTGAGGCACAAGATCTCGACAGTAAGGGAGGAGGACTTGAGAGAGAACCAGGATGACCTGCAGTAAGACATGCACATTGTTCTTCTTCTTAACTGTCTCATGTAAGAGCAGGTAAATGATGCAGTGAATATCTTTGTCCAGATTACATCACATCAAGCAAGGGAAGAGATCGGTACAAGCTCTTCGGAGACAGGTAAGATTTAATTCCGTTGCTTAGACAGTGAACTTTAACTTTCTTAGATAGAGGTACTTCAGATTGAAGATTCTTTATACACTTATACACCAATTTTATGTTTTAAAAGTAGTTTAAATGCTTGTATTTTAATGATTTGCATATTGTCCACACGCAAACAGACAATTTATTTCCTTTTCTTCAGCTCTCTGAGCCTCGCCGTCTAGGGCAGCAGCTGGAGGAGGAGAATTTCTTATTACAGCAGAATGCAGATCATGTTCTTCGACATGCACTCCAGGAAGTGATACGTCAACATGACAGCTCAGCCAATGAGAAGAATGGGGTAAGGTTTTAAATGTCAATTTCATAATAATATCCTCAAAAATAATTTTTCTCTGTGCCTGTTTTTTTTTCAATGCACACTTACACACTTGTTTACAGTTGTCTGATCGGGAGGATTTTGGTTCCAGAACAGAAAAGGAATTGCTTCGATCCGAACTCAATCGGTGCATAGAAAAGGTACGAAAAGCACCCACAGTCCACTCTTGCTCTTGTTTGGTTTTTTACTGCATTATGGTACTTTAGCAAATGTCTCTTGGTTTCCTTCAGGTCATGTCACTGGATTCATCTTTACAGACGGTCACACAGCAGAACGCCCGTCTCAAATCTGACCTACGCATCACACAGCAAGAAAGAGATGCCCTTAAACAGGAAGTGATTTCATTGCACAAACAATTGCAAGCTGCCAGTGAGAAGGTGAGTATAGTGAGCTTCTGTTATTTGTCAGATGGAGTCACTAAAACACCACTTTATCTGTATACACCCACTGTAACTATTTCTCTTCTTTCCTCCCCTCTTTCTACATATCAGTTGTTGGAGGTTTCCGTTGTGTCTGCTAGTCAGCAACAAGGGAGGCGAGTGTGGGCGGAGCTTTCTGGGCTGATGGAGGCGGAGCATGCCTCACTTACAGAGGAGAACCAGCAACTCAAGCGACAGATAAGCGAGATGAGCTCAGAGCTTCAGTTGTTAAAGGAGCAGGTCAGAGCATGTTTACTAAACACTTCTGGCAGCCATAAGAAGCAATTGATGATGAAGTTGATGGGTTATTTATTTTATTTTTTTTTTTTTAGATCTGCCATCTGGAAGCATTAAGTGTGAAACACAGAGGACTTGTAAAAACTGCAGATCAAGAAAAATCAGCCTTGAAACGCGAAATGGAGGTTTTGCACGCTCAGCTGCTATCAACACGGAACAAGGTTCCCCCCTGCCTAAATTCTTCCAATTTTTTAAACACTTTTAAATGCTGGTCACAGTCATGACCTAGCAGTTAGTCTTACTCTCTGTGTGGTTGTTTCTTTTGTAATTGCATCCTTATACTATGTTTCATATAGTAGTAGGAACATGTTTGGAATGAATAAAATCACTACCCTAGTACATGTGGCATCACTTTCATGTACACAAACACTTATTCCCTCATCATAAGACACTGTTCCTGTGTGGTTTTAGACTCAGCTGGCTGCAGTCTTGCCTTCATCTCCTCTACAGTTGCCGGGGGAACAGAGAGGACAGCACCATAGCGACGGTCCAGACTTCAACATGCAGGTAACACACTTGCACCCAAACACTCAGCATCACAGCCGGAACAAGATTTCTCTCAGGGTCAGTGCACACTCTGTAACTGTGTATGCTCTCTGGGGAATATTTACTGTGCGTCTGGTCCTTTGGTGAATTGGGCTCATTTGGTGTCTCTGTTGGTTTGCGCTATACTGGAAAACAGTCGTCACTTGTATTCACACTCATGTGGGCAGCACTGGGTCTGTTCTTTCTGTAGAAGCAGTGTTAGAGTGACCCCTATGTTGTTTGATGACCCTCTTGGTGTGTCTTTATTAAGTGTTTGGGGCTTTGTATCTGCGGAAGTCTATCACAGCTCTCTGTGTGTGTGGATCTAAGACGTGTGCATATAGCGTTGTGTGTATGTGTTTCTACAGGTGTAAGAGCTGTGGCATCTTCACTAACAGAGATAGAAGAATTGCAACCTGTGACATCATCTCCCCTTTGAACTCTGACCTTTAGTCTGTGCAGTCCAATCACCAAACCCTTCCTGCCAGATTTGGTTCTTTTTTCTTTCTTTTTTTTAATTGCTGGTAATGACCTGAATCATGGTGCATGTGTGCGCTTGGCTGTGAGTTGTGTGTCCTCTTTGGTCCAGATGCTGCTACACATGGAGTAAATTAGGATTTAATGCCATCTTAAAGCATATAAATAAGCA
>JAUCMS010000022.1:12567338-12578531 GCA_032357445.1 Enteromius radiatus | reverse complement strand
TTCGGACATACTACTCGCCTCGCATACTTTTTTTCACGTGCTATATAGTAGGGAAGTAAGCGATTTCGGACGCAGCAATAGACTGTGCCGCGCTCACGTTTCAATTACGCTTCAGTACGTCGCATGCAGGGGATCATCACAGAGATCCGCAAGAAATGATACTGATTAACATTGCTAGTGAAAAGATTTACTCGCCATGTGGCGGATGGCACAGCTTAGCAGTAATGTGTTTGGGTCAGGATAGTTTGTCTCCTGTAACATGCAGATGGGTTTTTGGTTTCTGCATCAGCGTGAGCTTCTTGTTCTCAGATTAATCAGTTTAATACAGTGTTCTCTAAACCAGACTTGAATGTACAAAATGTAGGTAAGTAAATATTCAAATACTTTTGAGACAAGTATGTATTTATGGGTGTATGAGTGAGAGGAACCTCTAGAGCTATTGAGCATGAGAAGAGATGTGAAACTGTAGACTGATGTCATCACGCATTCCAGCTCTTACACACAAACACACAGTTCTCTCACAAACATATGCTCATGAGCTAAAATCATTATATTATAGCTATATCTTGACGCACTACTGTATACTCTAATATTATGATTTTTGTCGAACTCACAATACGTTTTTTTTTCTAGGGTTCTCTGAAGGGTATAAAGTTTAAAGTTTTTGAGTAATGCAAGC
The DNA here is from genome assembly GCA_032357445.1 of Enteromius radiatus. Classification (NCBI taxonomy): domain Eukaryota; kingdom Metazoa; phylum Chordata; class Actinopteri; order Cypriniformes; family Cyprinidae; genus Enteromius; species Enteromius radiatus. Next base: position 12,577,852 of record JAUCMS010000022.1, on the reverse strand, counting down.
AAATCATTAGAACAGATTCACAAAAAAAGAATCAAACGTACCAACTCTTAACAATATTTTGCTGCTAAAGTATGAACAAGAGACTTATTTTTATTTTGCTCAGCCCATGGTTTTCTCTGTACACACACCTTCTGGGCTGTCACTCTCCTGTAGTATTTCTCATCGTGTGTGAGAATGACAGAAATGTGGTTTTTCCTTGTGCTGAACTTTTCGTGGTCTTCTGGGGGTTTTGCTTTATATATGACCTTGCAGCTGTGACTTGTTGTTTCCTCCCCATCTCTCTTTCGTATCGCTCCACATCCTTCTGTGTTCAAATTAAAAAATAAAAACAAAATTCCCAGAATCATCTCCTGCGTACAGATCTGTAATACTTCCTTGTGTTTGTTGTTTTCTAGCAATCGGCCGTGTGCCAGCGAAGTCTGTGGGTAATCTGACGACCGTGAGTGGGGAGGATGCGGCTCTTCCTCCTGGCTGGACTGTCGATTGGACAATTCGAGGCAGGAAGTATTACATCGATCACAACACAAACACCACTCATTGGAGCCATCCGCTGGAGAGGGAGGGGCTTCCGCCGGGCTGGGAGAGGGTGGAGTCAGCTGAGTTTGGAGTGTATTATGTTGACCACATCAACAAACGTGCCCAGTACAGACACCCCTGCGCACCCAGGTGAGTGCTGAGACGTCCCAGTACATTCTGAGACCATTTGGTGCCACTTTGTATCTAAAATACACCATCTCTGCTTTTGGTCAGTGTTCCACGTTACGACCAGCCCCCTCCCCCGCCAGTCACCTACCAGCCCCGCCCACCAGAACGCAACCAGCCTGTACTGGTACCAGCAAACCCATACCACACAGCCGAGATCCCAGACTGGCTGCAGGTGTATGCCAGAGCCCCGCTGAAGTAAGTTTCATATGCACTCATCATCTGGCACTGTCCAACTTTGGAGGGTGGTAGAGATCTATCACACATACTCCAATCTGCATCACAGATTGCCGCTGCGGTTGCAGGCAGCTTTGTTGGTTGTAATGAGAGTGCTTTCATTTATTTAACTATATTCCAGTGTTGGCATGATCAGAGCCATTGAGAAACACTCCCATAGGCTTCCATAGGAACTCAGGAATGCTGAAGTAAAGCGTGTCATGGAGCGGCCAATAGTTCCAGCATTGAATTTCAGTGCTTCTCAAGCACACTCGCTAGAAAGTTAAGGAAATTACAGCAGTTTTTGGCATTTTAATGCATTAATTCACCTCATGGAAATCTGGCCAGTAGTTGTATTTTATGAAATATGTTATAGTTAATGCTTATTTTTTTGGAGTTATTTGGAGTTAGACAGTATGAGGCATTACATAGGAATATTATTTTATATTATTTATATTAATATATTTTATATTATATTTTATATTATTTTTTTGACCACCAAACGCCTCTAATTTGCCTCTTTGCACTGGAATTTAAAAACATGTTCTCTATTTTAACCCTAAATACTACGCTAATTGTAATATGAATAATTAGCGTATTAAAAAATATGAATGCTCAGAATTAAAATCCGATTGTAAAACATAGTCAGCCTAGTTATCAATGCACATGATGTGTTAATAATCACTAGAAAATGTTGCTATTATATTACAATGTTGCATTAATATAGGGTGAATTCCAAACAGAAATGAGCATCCCTATGAGCCCTTGTAAGTGTGTAGGGCATTTCTGTCTGGTAAAAGCATTTTGCAACTCCTTTGTGGACCAAATGTTACCTTGACAACGCAGTGCATGCGTGCAGCAATCGGCACTCCAGCAGTTGTTGCAAATTATTATTACTTCTCATTATTATTATTATTATTATATTTCAATATTGTCTCACTGTGTCTTATTTACTATGAAACTAAACATTCTTAAACATGGTTACACTACCATCTTAAATTATATTTCTAATACTGACAACAATATTTTCTATCACATTAAAATAAAGACCAATCTCATCAGACTACTCTACTTCTGTTTGTATGTAAAGTTGAAATTAATCCCAACTTTGTATTAAAATGCATTGCAAGAGCTCCTAACTGATGGGAATCGCTTTCATGAAGTGACCATCGCACGTTCCCTTCGCTAACGGACTTGTGGAAGGGCCCTTCGTGAAGAGATTCAGTTGCTCACTTTAATTTGGAGCGTCCCTACAAATGGCGTCCCCTTCCCGAAGTGACCTTGAAGGGATTAAACAAGACATTTGGAATTGGCCCATAGAATTCCGCTGATGTTAATCATACGAGACCATCAAACAAGTTTAGGCTAGATTTAGGCCGGTTCCTGGAAGCCATTAGAGGCTGTTAAGTGGCTTTAATAAGTGGAGTCTAATAAGGGCCGATGCCATTAACCTTCAGTCATATTAGTGTGTGTGTTTGTGCTTTGTCTCAGGTATGACCACATCCTGAAGTGGGAGCTCTTCCAGTTGATGGATCTGGACACGTATCAGGGGATGCTAAAGCTGCTCTTTATGAAGGAGCTGGAGTGTATCGTTAAGTCTTACGAGGCATATAGACAAGCGCTGCTCACCGAACTGGACACGCGCAAACAGCGGCAGCAGTGGTATGCCCAACAACCAGCCAAAAACTTCTCTCCTAACATGTGACTCGTGTCAAGACAAACTCCAGCCTCACCAGTGCCTTAGCTGCTCTGATGCAGACTCTCATTTACTTCCTTAAATAGCTCCAGATATAAACCCAAAGAAAAACACTATACAAACCCAGCTGGGAACTTTACACTATTATTCCTATATATCCTCATCAGCCATTATACGGCTGTGTGTGTTCTGAGTCTATGCTTGACTGTGTTGTGAATGTGTTTGCACATGTTGAGAGTGTGTTTCTTTGTGCATGTCAGGACTGTGAGGACTCGTTCCTTCTGCATTGTCTTTTTGGACAATCACATCTATCAGTTATCAATGTTTTATTGTTTAATCTTATTTTCAATTATAGTTTTGCTTTTAGGGTGAATCTCATAAAAAAAAAAAAAACCTCATCCAGGTCACATTTCACCTCAAAAAAAAAAAGTTTGCATAAAGAAAATGAAGCTTAATTTAAGGTCATTTAAAAAGAAAAAAAAAAGGAACGGTTTTACATCAAATACGATCATGATGTATACTTTGCAATTTAAATGCATTATAAAAAAATTTGCATTATAGTCTTTTACAATGAAAATAGGGCAATAATCTTCACGGTGCTTAATTTTCCTCAAGTAAAATGTATATTGTTTCTTGTTTTGTTTTTGTTTTAGGAGGGTGAAATATGACTTGGACATTTCTTTGACGTTCATCCTTTAAGGTTTAGGTGCATTTCTTTAAGGAATTTGCTTGTTATATTTAAAAATGAAACTTTCAGGCAGACACATCACTTTGTATGAAGTAATTGAGCCTGCGGCATTCATTTTTTTCAAGAGCTTATTGCCTGTATTCTCAGTTATGTCTGTTTGTAAAATCAGAAATCTTGAGCATCAACACTAAATAAACCAGGACCTTGTATTGTGTATTTGAGATGTTCATGTCTTCCCAATTCAGCTTCCAAATGCTTTTATCTGCTTCAGTTATTTTTCCCCCCATTAATACATATTAAACTTTGTTTATGCTTAATATTATAGGCTATATACAAGTGGGACAGACCACTATACAGGTATATTTATTTTAATCTTTTTTTTGCCAATCAAAAAGATTTTTTGCAGCTTTCAAGTAAGTATTCATTGAAAGCTGCTCTACTATTTATATCTCCCAAGGAGACCAACGCCACTTATTAGAAAAACAAATGCAAAATTCAGCATTTTGGACATTTTAGCACCACAAAGGTGTTTGTGGATTTCATTCTACAAGGTAAAAACTGATGTGTCATATCTTTTACATCAGTAATTTGTTTCATTACCTCATGCAAGGTTAAAATGTGTTCATCTACGCTTGTGATCAATTATGAGTGACCACAAAAAAAACAGGGGCCCCTTTAATAAACATGTAAAATGATCTTTAAAATGAATGTACAGCAGTGTCCAGAAAGTTCCTATGATTATAAATCGTCTATATGCACAAATTTTGTTTTTAAATTCCATTGAATTAACTCACAAATATCCCTTTTATGGTTTAAAAGAAATCTTTATAACTGCGGCCCCTGGTCTTTATAGCAGCCCATAGTCATTCAAAAGCATTCCAGGTTAGCCATATAAGAGCTGATGAAATGATGCTGTGAATGTCAGATAATCTCTGTCATTTTTTTCTATTGAAACACACTTGACAAATGTTTTTTCCCACTCAAGTAGACAGGAACTGTACTCGCTTGGCTGCAAGCAGCGGCCCAGGAGGTCTGCCATGATGACCACTAAGTGAAGCAAATGTGCAGTATTTTCAGGTTTGATGTCCCCAAACATGATGGAAGGGAAGTCAAAATCTCTGCACCACGTCATTTTGCCCATGATAATAACTACAACTTGTGTTTTTAAACATGTAGTATTTTATTCCCTTATAAATAGCACTGAACTCAACATACAACATCCATTACAAAATAAGTACAGACTGCTTTCCTGTGAGTGTCAGAGAGAGAAACAGTATTTACAGTGAGAAGATGGCAAACGGTGAACTGTCAGAACTAATACTGTGATTTTTCTAACGCAGGCACAAGCAACACAGTCAGACCGAATCAGCGTCTGAGCTGTAGAGGCAGGATGTTGCTGTGGTGGGTGATGGTGGTGATATGTTCCTGTTGAAGCGTTGAACAGTCCTGCGTCTCTTTCTCTCTCTGACTGTACGCTCCACTGTCACTGTCCACAGTGCATCTGCGTGAACTGTGTGGGGTCAGTTTTGTTTCTTGTCCTGCTCGGGCTGCTGTTGGTCAGTCTGGTGTCCAGGGAAGGCGTGATTATACAACTGCCTGTGGTTTGCCGCTACGCTGTACAGCTTATACAGAGCCTGAGGGAGATGGACAGGAAGTTACGACGTGCTAATGCGAGATGTCTCTTCTCATTTGTAAGATGATGTGAAAATGTTAACGTCTAAATAGGTATGTTCAGATGTGTGTGTGAAGGTAGAGTAAACACAGCTTACCTCATTTGTGCTTCCCTAAGCAAAGAAATGAGAAATGCTGTTAACCATCTGTAGCAAAATGTGACCTGATATCTATCGATCTATAGATTTTGCAGTTTTATTCCCTAGTGAAAAATAAATGTGGTTAAATGTATTTGAATTTATTTATTTTATTTATTAATACGTTTATTTCATGCTTAGTATACTACAAATACATTTTCATATTAATGTAATTTAAATGCCATGCAATTGTCCTTTTAGTAGCTATACTAAACTGGTATTGGATAAAATGAATTGTGCGGAAGTAGTGCTGAAGGCCAATAAAAGATATACTAAATATATTTGATTGCACTAAAGTGGAACTATTGCAAGTATACTTTAGGTACACTTTAAATGTTTTGCATTTAAAGAGCAATATTACACAATCCTCATTAAAAGTGACAAACAATTTAGGCTTATTAATAAAAAATATGCATTGTGCACAAGTAATACTCCAAATAAAGTTTAATTAAAATGTTAATATCAGTAGGTCTCGGGTTATCTGTCAGTAAATATGTTATTAGATTTGAAACATACGTAGTATGAAATAAATATACTTTAAATATACATTATATGTCTGTGTCTGTGTGTATATATATATATATATATATATATATATATATATAAGATGTTATGAACCAAGATAAAGTCACAGACCTGATTTTATGTCATGCTTATTCTGACTTGTACATATTAAAATATATAAAAGAATAAGGAAGCATATTAAATTTTGTGTTTTAAAAGTAAAAAAAAAATCTGTGGCAAATGAAAAATAATTAAAGTAATTAATGTTTTAAAAACCCTTTATAAATAGTTTTTTGTAGTACAGTAAATACGCCTGACAATATTGTTATACTGAATGACATTTAGTAAATTTAGTAAATCAGGGAAAAATGTGTGATATTTATTTTTTATTACTCAGAAAAACAAACCAAATTTGTTTTTGGAGTCATTAATTTTTATTTTTTTTTAAAGAAATGAATACTTTTACTTTGTAATGATGCACTGAAATTAAAAAGTGACAGTAAATATATTTAAATAGTACATACAAAATATTCATGTATTCATGTATTTTTTACATTATTTTCATTGTTACATGTAGTTAATATTAATTAACTTTATGGTTAGGGTTTGGTTTAGGGTTACTTACATGTACCTACTATTATAATAACAATTCTTCAGAATTATATGTAACGTGTAACAAGGATATTACGGTTTACACAAAAATATTAAGCAGCACAAATTATTTAAATATTAATATAAAACTAGCAATAAATGATTACTGGAGGATCAAGTGGCACTGAAGACTGGAGTAATGGCTATTGAAAATTCTAAACATTTATATAAATAAGCTATATCCAAATACATATTTCAAAGTACAGTAAGTATTCATTTCCTCTTAAATGCCATGCCTTACCTGATCCCACAGCGCTCCAGCCACCTGGTCAATGACGGCGCCCAGTTCTCTGTATTCTCCTGAGTAGCGGATGTACGCCCAGGTGCACAGAGTGATGAGCGCGAAGCCCAGCACCATGTTGCAGATGCTTGCGATGATGTCTACACCCACGAACCCCGTGATCCCTGCAGCCACGTACATGACGAAGATCACCACGAACAGAGTCGCAGGTGTCCGCGCCGCGTGGAAGATGTTCTTGGAGTCGTTGTGTTTGATGTACTGCACAAACAGCTCGTCGATCTCCGCCTCCAGCTGCAGCAGGTAACGCCGGCTGAACTCCTCACCGCCCATTTTCTTCACGCTGCGAAACAACGTCAATGCCTCCTCGCGGATACCCAAGTGACGCGTCTGCAGCTCACTCGGTGCGAGGAAAGGCCGATCTCCTCCGCTCACCTAAGGCATAAGGCACATTTGATAAAGAGAAGTCACACTTATACTGTGGGAAATGAGTTAGTATCACACTCACCTCCTCCATCTTCCTGTTGTAGAGATCTTTAGCTGCAGCCACTGCAGCCAGGTTATTTGCTTCTGCTGTGGCCTGTGAACACAAACACACTGTCATAATGTATGATGCTAATAGCTCTAAGGTGTGTTACCTTTATGTCAGGCTGTGGATGTGAAGTGTGTGTATGTTAAGGGTTAAGAGGTCGCACCTGTAACATGGATTTTGGATGTGGCAGCTCCTCTCCCTGGTAAATTTTGATATATGCCTAAAACCATAAAAAGCTGCTCAGTTCACTCAAAGAACGCCACGTAGCAAATGAACAATTATAAACTATATATATATATTATATAATATAGTGTTCAGTGTCAAATGATCAGTGTCTAAAGCAGTTATATATATATATATATATATATATATGTACACACAATTTTAAATTATTTATACTTTTAGATATAAAATTATAATGTTGGCTCTCTCTCCTCTCCACCTGTAGCCAAGTGGATGCTGCACACTGGTGGTGGCTGAGGAGAGACCCCTCACATGATTGTAAAGTGATTTGCGTGTGTTTTGGCACTATATCAAATGCCATTCAGCTAATGGACCTCTAACAATACTAATACCTTGAAGTACTCCAGAAGTCCACGGCAGGTGATTTTGCTTCCGTTTATCTCTTTGACATCCAGGTTTTTGGGGCGTAGTAACCACGGAACAAGCACTTGAAGATTATTGATAAAGTCTTGATCGATCTCTGAAACACATGGTTGCAAACAGGTGTTCCTATACACTGTTTTTATGTTTTACAGTATAAGGACACCAACATAGCTTCCACATATTTGAGCTCAGCTGCAATCTACTGATTAGTGTGCATCTGTAGACATACCCCTCAATCTGCCGTCAAAGTGTGGGTTTGTGGCCACCTTGAGTCCCGGGTGTGGCATGAGGAAACAGGAGATGTTGGTGAAGCAGGAATGGATGTGTTTTCTCACGTTCTGCAGCTCCTCATGTTGATTCTCTGAGATCTACATATAAACACACGTTGTGGTAGTTTGGATTTCAGGGTTTTTTTTATATGTTAGCCTTTCCATATTTCCATATATTAACCTCCTGACCTTTAATCTTTTCTCCAGAAATTTCATTCCTCCTTCCTGTCCATAGGGAAACTCATATGGAAAGCTCCAGTCCCGAACCAGAAAGATCATTGACTGATGTAAAAACACAGATGAGTAGCGATGTTCATTTATGGCAATATAACTAATAATATAATATAAAAGCAGCTCATAATGACAGTTTCATGAAGTCTGTCTCAGAATGTAAGTACAAAAAGAAAACTCATTATTATTATTAATAGAGGCTGACAGCAGAAACATTAAAATACAGCAAATACCTGAAATGGTTTGAGGAATGTTTCTTCCATTGCCAGTCTGCCGTATTCAGTGAAAAGCTATAAAGAACAATTAAAACAAAGAGGTTTTTTTTATTTTATTAGTTATTAATTTTCACAGTTCACACTACAAAAACTGCACTCTAAATATGTTTTCATGATAGTCATTTCTTCGTTTATGTTATCTTTTTAAATTACAAAGCAGGGTTTTGTGCACTCGTGTTTTTAGTGCTTTATAAATAATCTTTTAATTAATTTGAATCTCATTAAAAAAACTACAGTTCAACAGCATTAAAAGTGGGCAAATATTTTCACTATACCTGTAGATGCTGAAGATCATCTTCCTGAACATTCTGAGATATGTTATACACCTTGCAAAAAAAAAAAAAAAAAGACATCAAGCTTCCATAGAATTTCATTGAAAATACGATGAACAGACATGTTTAAGGTTTTTGGGGGGGATTTTTTTTGGACTACCTGCATAGAGCTGATCATGGTACTGAGAGCAAATACAGTAGCTGAGTCACGGAGAGTGGACTGGCTGTCAAAGGTCCCCTGTGTGTCCATTAGCAGCACTGCCACCTACAGGAGCAACAGCACACTGCATGTCTACACTTTAATGATCTTCAGGAAATTTCCTCTGGTGTTAAATTGAGTTTTTGTTTCATTTTCACATAAAGGGCTGAATTACAGGCTCTGCTTACACAAAAATATTAGATTATAGTTTCACTCAAGTCATGAGAATGAGTATACACTATTGTTCAGAGTCAGTATGTTTACTAATTTTTCAACAAGGTTAAGTTTATTTTATTGAAGGTAACAGTAATTTATAATGCAAGAAAGATTAGAAGTCAAATACTGTACGATATGCCATCAGATATTTTAAAATATTAAAATGTATTGTTTATTATTATTTTTCATATTTTGTTTAAATAAATGGAGTCATGGTGACCTTCTTGCCTTGGTGAGACTTAAACATAAAAATAACCCCAACCTTTCGAACAGTAGTGTAGGTGGGTATTTTAGGTGGGTTTGGTTCTTACCTTGCTACCATCTGGTTTGTCCACCATGAAGACTTCGCTCCAGATCTGAATGCCAGTGGTCTCCCGCTCTGAGCCTCCTCTCCATGAGAATCCCGTCAGCGGCTCATCTGGGTCCCCAAGCCACTTATCACTGGCCTAAACGTAAACGCACATATTACAGCTTACGCTGTACACAAACTTCAAAAAAGCTTCGATTTGGAATTGGTCCGAGAGCAATAGTAAATGTATTTCTACTTTAGAATTGAAGCCAGTCTCACCTGGCTGTACATGTAACGCAGCATAAAGTCCATGAGGAAGGATTTGCCTTTGCGGAAGGCTCCTGCCACTGAGATGGCCACCACCTCTCTGTCTCTGACCTCTTCAGCCAGCAGGATCTTACTGAGCGCTGCCTCATCCAGCTCAAACGTGTGGTCATCTTTCACTACCAGCACCTGCACCGGACGCGCCCGTCCGTCTGTCTCTTCCTCCTCTGAGCTCCAGTCATACACATTCTTATCCACGAAAGACCCTGAGCACAACCACATTTAAATATGTCTTAGTGGTAACTGTTAATGCTCTTAAAGCTGCTGCGTTGAAATGCAGTGCTCCATGGATCATGTATGGGTTGTACTGATACCTCTATATCAAATTACTAGTTGAAAGTGAAAGTAACTGTTTGTTAGTACACTGTGTGCTGTAGTATTATTTACATAATATTTAATATTAATAATGTTTTCATTTTAATATAAATTACATGCTTTGGTCATTTTATTATTACATATTACTATTTAGGTTTAATTAAGGTTTATTTCAATATGGTATATATATATATGTATATATATAGTACATATAGATATCAGATGTTTTTGTGTTAGCTGATTTTTTTCAGTTTGACTGAGATTCATTGGAATGCACAATTTTTTAAAAAACATGATTTTAGAGTGTGTACATATATATACACACATTAGTGCTGTCAAACGATTAATCGCACGTAATATATTTGTATGTACTGCGTATATTTATTAAATATATATAAATACAAACACATGCATGTATATATTTAATCAAAATATGTTATGTTTATATATTAAATATATTTAGATATAATATCAAATATAAGA
>JAUCMS010000022.1:12532557-12545806 GCA_032357445.1 Enteromius radiatus | reverse complement strand
AAATAAAAATATTATAAGAATTCTGAGCTTTACTCACGTTTTAAAAAACACTGCTATTATTTTGAACATATCTGTATGTAAATTACAACTCTGGGGTCCATTTTTAATGGGAAAGATTTTTACTGTTTTAAGTGTCGTCTTTATGTATAGTACGTCTAAGTCTTTAATCTTTACATATGCTGCTTTTATTTTGATCAGAAATACAGTAAAGCAGTGACATTTGATAATTTAGCTACAGTTATTAATAGCTGTTTAATGTATTTTTATAATGTATTTATTGTGATGCAATCTGAATTCCCAGCATCATTACTCCAGTCTTCAGAGTCACATGGTCCTTCAGCTATGCTGATTCTTGTTGAAGTTTGTTTGCTTTGTTGTGGAAACATTTAGATTATGTGATATCAGTGTGTAAACACTACTACTTTTGGGGGGGGGGGGGTTTAGACCAGTATCTGATATTTGGCACTGAAGATGGAATTTACACTCTGAACCTAAACGAGCTGCATGAAGCCACCATGGAGCAGGTACAGTCTTAACTCTAAATTTGCACCTTTACTCTTGACCTTGAACAGACAACAGATCCATGAACCCATAACTTGCTGTTTTGATGCGTTTCAGTTGTTTCCACGGCGGTGCACGTGGCTATACATAATCAATAATAATCTGATGTCATTATCAGGTGAGTGAGAGTGGTGTGGGAGCTTTGTTCTGTCTCTCTGTTACTGAGATTCTCTGCAGTACCTACATGATCCCTGTCTGTCTGACTGTCTGTTTCTCTCTGTTCACTGCTGATTTCACTGCTTGCTGGCTCTTCTAATGCCTAAATCACCATAATCAGAAGGTAAAATGTCAATCCTCTGTCCTCTAGGCCCACATGCACACAGCTAATATCACACCATCTTTCCAGCCTCAATCTTAATCTGATTTTGATTCAACTTGCATAACTACACAGCTCAGCTTTTCTTTGTGCTGGGAGTAATGATCATTTCTGTGGGGCATCATTTTCCATTCTCATCAGCACAAACGATATGAATTGTGTCATACATCCTGTGTGTAGTCATGCACTGTGTGTGGTAAACATGTGATGTGTGTGATCTCTCGTTTAAAGGGAAGACTTTTCAGTTGTATTCCCATAATCTGATTGGGCTGTTTGAACAGCTCAGGAAACCTGGACTGGCCACTCAGTTCCACACCCACAGATTCCCTGACAGGATACTGCCCAGGTACACACACACTCACAGTTTTTGCACTTTTCACAGTATATTTGCCATGATTTTATTAGCAAAATAAAATTAATAAACACTGTGAATATTTTTGTTAGCAATTTCTAATTCCTAAAGTGTTGTTACACTTAAAGCACATCTTATAATAGTTTTGTTATAATAAATGGTATAATACTTTTTTTTTAAATCTATTAATATATTAATATATAACTTTTTAAATGTATTTAATGTTTTTTTATTTAAATAAAATGTCAGAAACATGTTTTAATTATTTTTAATTCGATCTAAAGACACAAGATGTGACAATAAAAATATATATATATATAAAAGGAAGGCACATTTTTAATAATAAATAATGAAATATATACACTACCGTTCATAAATTTGGGGTCATATTTAATGGTTTTTAAAGATGTTTCTTCTGCTCATAAAGGCTGCATTTATTAATTAAAAATGTAATATTGTGAAATATTATTTCAATTTGAAATATATTTTAAAATGTAATTTATTCCTGTGATGCAAAGCATCATTACTCCAGTCTTCAGTGTCACTTTCAGACCTTTCAGAAATCATTCTAATCTGCTGATTTATTACTAGAATTATCAATGTTGGAAACAGTTGTGCAGCCAAATATATTTTTTAGAACCTGTGATTTTCTTTTCTTTTTTTTTCTCAGGATTCTTTGATGAATAACAAGTAAAGAACAAAATATTTTTTTTACCCCAAAAAATGTAACAGTAGTTTTGAACATTGTTTTCCATTTTAAATAAATGCTTCTCTTTTTAATATTTGAATGATCAAAGAATCCTAAAAAACTATTAAGCAGCTCAACTGTTTCTAACACTGATAATAAAATATCAGCATATTAGAATGATTTCTGAAAGGATCATGTGATTTTAAATTAAAATAATATTTCACAATATTACAGTTTTTTCTGGATTTTTAATCTAATAAAGGCAGCCTTGATGAGCAGAAGAAACATCTTTAAAAAACATTAAATATCTTACTGACCCCAAATTTTTGAACTGTAATAGAATTTCTTAAATAATAAAATGTAATAATTACATATGCATAGGAAATCTTAAAATTAGATATACATTACACACACACGCACATACATAAAGTATATTTAATTTAAAGATTTAATTTTTAATAAAATATTAATATATATATTTTTTAAATATTGTATTTTATAATATTTTATTTAAACAAATTTCATCCATTATGCATTTTATACATTATTTTATATTACTAGATTATATACAGTTTTTTTCAATATTGTTTTATTATACAATAGATTATTTATATAAATATATATTTTTTATTTATTATAAACTATTATTTATATCACTGACCTGTTATAAATCACCTTTTGATGTTATCTAAGCAAAGTAGATAAGTATTTGTTTATATTTTATTTTTATTTTTGACGTTTTAGTAATTGTTACATACTTGCCTTTTTTATGATTTTAATTTTATTTTAGCTTTAGCAATTTAGAATTTTAACATATAAATATAACATTTTTCATCTAATATTTATATTTTATTTAATTTCAGTTTTTCCAAATTTATTTTGAATTGTTGAAGTTACAACACTGTTGTCTGCTTCACAGGAGATTTGCTCTCACCACCAAGATCCCCGACACCAAGGGATGCCACAAGTGTTGCATCGGTAAAGCACACACTTCTACACAAACTCCAACACACTCTGACTGAGTTTGATCTGCTCACTTTCTCTCTCTTTCAGTGCGGAATCCGTACACGGGTCACAAGTATCTCTGTGGAGCTTTGCAGTCTGGGATTGTTTTGCTGCAGTGGTATGAACCCATGCAGAGATTCATGCTTATAAAGGTTAGACACACAGTAAAAACAGGATATGCAAACTAGAAGGAAAGTTTAATTAAATCCAGACTGAATAAAACAAAAGATGGTGTTTGACATTATGAAGGTTTTAAATCTCTTTCTCTCTCTAACAGCACTTTGATTTCCCATTACCAAGTCCGCTGCGAGTGTTTGAGATGCTGGTGGTCCCTGAGCAGGAGTATCCTCTGGTGTGTGTGGCGGTCAGTCAGGGCACAGACCCAGGACAGGTGGTTCGCTTCCAGACCATCAACCTCAATTCCTGCTCGTCCTGGTTCACTGAGATCAGTTCAGGTACAGTTCTCTCTCTTTCTCTCACACTCACACAGAGTTTATTCTGCTCCTTCATACTGTCCTATACCATGCTTTTTTTTCATGGACCTAGTAAAAGAAAAAGTGTTTTATCTGGTTGTAGGTGGTAACCAGGTGGATGCAATTCATGTGACGCAGTTAGAGAGAGACACAGTGCTTGTGTGCCTGGACAGTGAGTGAAATAACATTCAACATACACCTTGACAAACATTATTTTACAAACATAAAGACAAAAATTATTTCATATTTCTAATGTTGTCTCTTTTCCTGGGCCTATATAGAGAACGTAAAAATAGTGAACTTGCAGGGAAAGCTAAAGTCTAATAAGAAACTGGCGTCTGAGCTGAGCTTCGATTTTTGTGTCGACTCCGTAGGTGAGAGATTCACTTCTGCACTCATCCAGCTGTGATATGCTTTTATTTTGTTGTGTAGTGTGTTTGATGGGTGTGTAACCATATGTGTGTGGGGGTTTTTTGTCAGTGTGTCTCCAGGACAGTGTTCTGGCCTTCTGGAAACATGGGATGCAAGGAAAGAGCTTCAAATCGAACGAGGTAAATGCTGATTTAATGTCAACATCGAAATATTAGCATACTTTTATTTTATCTGTTTAAACCTGTGAGCACCAGCACTGTGTCTGGTGAGACGTGTGTGTGTGTGTGTGTGTGTGCGTGCACAGAGAGATGGTATGTATTTGTATTATGTGTGTGAGGTTTAGTTTCATGTTTCTTGGCTCTGCAGCATGTAATACAAGTACATTAAAAGGCCAAAGGTCTTCTGAAGGTGAAGGACTGTCTATATGAAATATGATAGTGTTTGTGTGTGTGAGACATAGATGACAGGGTGTGATGGATGATGTAAAATTCATGTACAATCAAAAAGCTCCAGCTGGCCAAAGAAGAATGGATTAAATTATTCAGCTGTTTTTCTCCTCTCTGACTCTAATGAAAAGCGGTCGGCACCTACACCCCTCAAAAGAGTATGAGGGGGGGGTTTTCAGCCTGCCAGGTGGTGCACCTGCGTTGCCAACCATTGTATTTTGAGAACACAGCCCACGTGTGATATTTTCACCCATTGTCTTAAGTTTTTGGGATGGGAGAATTTAGGGGACTGGGTAGGAGGTTGTGGTCTCTTATAAGAATAGGAATAGTTCACCCACAAATTTAAATTAAAATCAATTCAAGATGTAGAAGAGCTTTGTTTCTTTATCAGAACAGATTTGGAGAAATTGATCCTCTGCAGTGAATGGGTGCCGTCAGAGTCCAAAACATTGTAGTACACGCAAATCTTTTTTTAAGACATTATTAACGTCAAAACATAACTTCTAGACACAATAGCAGAGTCCTTAGTACATAATATTGCTTCCTTCAATAAAGTCCATCCACTGTTGTCCTCTCACATCAAAATCCACTGCAGAGAATCCGTTGGTGATCAACTGATGTAATGCTAAATTTCTCCAGATCTTTTCTGATGAAGAAGCTCATGTAAGCCTCGGATGGGTGAGTACATTTTCAGAACTGGAAAAATTCATAAATCTTTCAGCTTATCTATACTTTTATGACTAAATGGCTATTCTGACACGCATCTAATTTTAAGGTCAAATGTATGGTTAATATTACTAGCTCTCCTGGAACTTTTTTTCTGCAGGTGAACAGTTGTTTATTAAAGGATATTTCCACTTGTTTGCAGGTGACACAGGAGATTTCAGACCCAAGCAGAGTGTTCAAGCTCCTGGGATCAGACAGGTTAGAACCAGATCAAATCATTTCTACCTTTCTCTCGCATTACATCATCACCCTTTTACTTCTATTTATTTTGTATCCTGGAAACATTACAATGTGCTGCCATGTCTTCCCAGGAACTCTGCATGTAGCCTTTTTACTTTCGCATATGCAGCGGACAGAAATAGAGACATAGGGAGGAAAAAAGTCAACAGGGAGAACGTAGCGTCTCTGCTGAGTTTGTTTCTATAGCGAGGAAAGCCCTGGGTCAGGTTTGTGTGGGGGACCTGAGCTTTGTGTGACGTACGGGGTTAAATTAGGTCTGTCAAATTTCACAGTTCAAAGTTCACTGATGAGGTTTTGCTCCGCTGTATCTGTGACTATTACAGTTTCCTGGCAACATTTTTACTGGTCCCAAGTAAAATATGGTTTTAAAAGAGGTATTTTATTCTTAGCAAGATAACGACAAAAAAAACAATAATGTTGTAAACTATTATTAATATAACAATAAAGGTATGTCATTTATTGCTAAGGGCAAAGCATGCCCCCAAATTGAGTTTCAGATGACGAAATATATGCTCATTTGGTGCCCAGGACAGGAGGCATTTACTATTTATCATCATCAATGCAGTTTAATAGTTTTGGTGAAAATAATAGATTTTGTTTTGGGGTTTTTTCAGGAATTTGGTTGCTTTGGTGGTGGTGTTTTTTTTTTTTTTTTTGATGAATAAAGAGTTTTGAAAGAACAGCATTTATTTCAAATCTAATATTTTAAGTCTTTTGTAAGCTTATAAATGTCTTTCATGTTTAGTTTAATGCACCCTTGCTGTATAAAATATAAATTTTTAAAGATCCCAAACTTTTGAATGTTAGTATGTATTTTTGTCCCCTATTATTTTTTTCTCCATTTACAACAGTTTATTAAGCTCTGTAACATAATTTGTTTTAGTTTGCAGGACATAACACATGATGTGTACAAAATCAAATGTAGGAAAGGGATTGCCATTACTTAAATTATGAATGAGTAAAAATGCAATTAAAAATACAAGATAAGTGCTAGGCAATATATTCATGCGTATCATCAGAGATCTGACAAGCTTCGCAATATCGGGTTCAGTGTTGCAAATGAATCACCCGCGACACTGAACGCGATATTGCGTAGCTTTGTCAGTGATCTACAGCTCTGTGTATTAACTGTCACTCCATCTGAAAACAGGTGATACAGATTTACTGATCGCTAATCAAATAACCGGCTTTACTAACCAGATGTGCATGAATATATCATGCAGTATAATGCCCAGCCCTATTCAAGATACCTCAGCAAAAAAGCAGACACAGTTTTTATGTAAATAAGACAAACATTATAGTGACACCACTTCAGAAGACGCATTGATGTACATACACGATGGCCCTGCACCACCCCAAGACCCTCTTTAGCACATGCTGTCTCTCTCTGAGATCTCCATATTTTATTTACACTGGCAGTGCCAGGCCGGTGTCTCAGTGCTGTAATTTCATCTGTCGCCTGCTGCTGAGGACATGACCAGCCTCCCGCTTGCACCAACCTCACGCAACCCCTCTACATTTGCATAATCGTGGCTTTCTTCCACCCTTTTACGCTTCTCTCCTCTATATGGCACATGTTGATTTGTAATAAGTATATTTGTGTGCATTTTAGGGTTGTTGTTTTGGAGAGCCGGCCTACAGATAACCCTACCGCTTTCAGTAACCTCTACATCTTGGCTGGACATGAGAACAGTTATTAGCTCCGCCTTCTCCAGCCGCTCAGGCCCGCTACACCTGGAGCCGTTGCGGTACCAATGATGCATTTGTTTCGGAATGGCACCGACGCTGGACAACCACAGCTGAGCTGATGAGCAGACTGTGTTTAGTGCTAAATCTCACTGCAGCCTTATGCCAGACCTCTCGCCACTTCAGGCATCCAGAATCAAACATCATGCAGTTCTACAGCAGCCAGTCAGATTTGTTGTAAATGAAGCAAAGCAATCGCCAGAACTGCAAGCAATAGTGCTCTGTGCTAGGTGTTAAATACCTGTTTTTTTTTTTAAACCCTATTAAATATTGTAATTATTCTAAACATTTAAAAAAACAGTAAAGCTGCAAAGATAGAACATTGAGCAAAAAGCATTGCTGCTCAAAAAGTGCCATACAAGGGAACGGTTTTATTAGTTGCAACTAACTTCGGAGGTTTTGTGTTAATTGTAGATTTAAAATGTCTGGTTTTCATGCCGGCTAATGGGGAGAGTTTTGGGAGAAAGAGTGAGTGTTATTTATTCAGCTGAGTCATGTGAGTGAAGCATCTCGCCCTCATGTTACTGAGTGAATATTTTTCTGCTGCAGGTCATTTTCTCTCTGTTTGTGGTAGCTTTTTTATTTTCTCCAGCTAAGTAATATTTTTAAACTTCAGTTATCTCTTTTTAAAAGTAATTTTAATTCAATACTTGCACCGTGTAAGCACTTTTGTACATGTTCTTTTTGTATTTAAAAATGACAAAACATGGGAGATGTGAGGTTACTGTGATATATCTCAAGTGTTTCCGTTGCTTTAGTTTTAATGTATGCAGCTTTTGTAATAAAAAGGCAATTGTTAACACTTTGGGATGTTTGTTAAAGTCATTTTAGTTTAAAAAAAAGAAAATATGTAATGAAAATCTCTCAAAGCCAACATATTTGAACATGCTCACAATGAAAGAGTCCATTTGTAGACTAATAATTGGGGTGGTGGTATATTTTTGTTGTAGTTGCAATAATAAAATAAAAAGTACATTATATGTGACCTAGGACTACAAAAACCAGTCTTAAATTGCACAGATATATTTGCCAACAATACATTGTATGGGTCAAAATTAGACTTATTTTATGGTAAAAAATCATGTTCCATTAGGATATTTTGTAAATATATCAAAACTAAATTCTTTATTTGTAATATGCGTTGCTAAGAACTTCATTTGGACCGTTTAAAAGGTCTTTTTCTATATAGTTTGCCCCCTCAGATGACAGATTTTGAAGTAGGCTAGTTGTATCTCAGCCAGATATTTTCCTATCCTAACAAACCAAACATCAATAGACATGTATAAATTCAGAACTGGACCACAAAACCAGTTATAAGAGCCAGTTTTGAATTTAGAATTATTTTTTTTACAACTACAATAAAAGTGCAAGTTTGTAGTGTGTGCTGTGATCGAGGGACTGTTTTTAGACTTTATTTAATAAGAAATAACATTCTCTGGTAGATACATGCGCCAGAAAGCGTGACGTGCGGTTGTCACCTTTTGCTCGCGCGGTGTTGTGTATATTTATTAGTGTAGAGGTGGAAAAAAAATTGCGTGACATCTGATTTATGTCATCGGATGCACGGATTTACAGTCCCACTGCTCTCGTCTCGTAAACGGCTGATCTGAGGTCAGATCGAGAGGATAGTTTCGCGCTTGGAGAGTGTTGCTGTGCAGATTGAAGAGCGCGCGGAGCAGAGGCGGAGTCTCGGCTCGGTTTCTATGGAGACCGGCCGCTTGTAAATAGCGTGTTTTCTTCTCCATGCGAACTCAAACACATTCTCACGGTGCGCGGACACACTGCTCTTGCTGTCCGTCAGATTATTATTTGACAAATTTCGACCTCAGGAAGCTGCTGTTTGTGTTGGCTTTAATCAGAAAGCAAATATTTGGATGAGACATTGGAAGGTAAGCTGTAGTTATCTAACTCTCAATGCATTCTCTTAATTATTACATACCATAACACATAAGAAGCATGTTTTTATTTTATAGTTTTTATGGTGCACACTGAACTGAAAACAGATTGGTACACTAGAGTAAACTTTACTAGAAAGGATCTTTACCACAGTCATGTTACATAACAGTAATGCCTTTCTTTCAACACCTCAAAATAAATAACTAGCCTAACGTTAGCAACTAAAACAATTAAGAAATAAAATTTAGTGATCTATATTTAATATATAAATAAATTAAAAAAAGAAGTAAGGAATAGAGTTGGGGCCCCTAATTTGAACTTTTAGGGGACCACAACAATTTTAGTTATTTTTAAAAACGTAAGGCCCTGAAATGTTAGTAGTATTTCATTTTACAGCGTCCTTGTTACTATGTACTTATTTTTATCCTCAGCCATGTATGTGTCAATTACAAAAAACACATTTAGCTGTGGTTTTTCACATTTCAGTCAACATCAAGGTGAGGCATTATACCAAGTGTTTTCTGCTGGTGTCACGGAGATGGAGAAGTATGAGAAGATCAGTAAGATCGGTGAAGGCTCTTACGGCGTCGTGTTTAAGTGCAGGAATAAAGACACCGGGCAGATCGTTGCCATCAAGAAGTTTGTGGAGTCTGAGGATGATCCCATCATTAAGAAAATAGCACTCAGAGAAATCCGCATGCTGAAGGTAAACACTCAGTATGACCCTGCTGATATAATCCCAGTTTACACCATTGGTCTTACCTGGTTAAAGCTGATTTCCCATCCTGGACAAGCTGGCTTTATATGGTCAGGTATAAAGTGTCTAGAATCAGCAAGACCAACAAAGCAGATTAAAGTGTTGTTTGAGGATGTAGTATATAGTATCAGTAGTATTTTTTTGGTCTAATTAGTGGACACATGCTGACAGGATGTTTTAATAATTGTGATTTGCAAACTCTTTCCTTTGAGCTGAGAGCAAAGCAGTGGCCCTTTGAAGATCAGACATGTCAGCCAACACTGGCTTACCAATTAATTTCACTCTGCTATGCATGAATGGATGGATGAATATTCTCGTTGTTCTGTTCCCTTTAGGGATTTTTTTTTTCGTCGTCAGGACGTTACTGTACCACAGACTTCAGTCCATTTATTTGACTCTAGGCTGTAAAAATATTCTGTGATCGTGTTTAAATATCTACTATTTTGTCTCTAAAGTAAGTTTCAGTTTTTAGTTTTGCAGCTGAAGATGGTTCTGAGGTTTATGCTGATCTGTTTCTGTTTATATGGGGCAGTGCTGATATTTGTTCAACTTTTTTATTTAACTTTAGTAATGTAAGTGGTTTTATCATTTGTAATAATACATACTTTTTTTATTTTGTATTACTAATGAAATGATTAATAATTTAAAATAAAATGATTCATTTATTAATAAAAACTAAAATAAAATAAAAAAAATAGACAAGCTTAACATTATATAAGTAATTTAACTACTTTATTTCCGTTAAATTTCCATCTAATAAAGTTTTTTCTTTTATATTTAATTTTATTTCAGCTTTATTTCAAAAGATTTGAGTTAACAATATCAACAGTTAAATGCGATGTGTTATGAAACACCTTTGATAAGACTTAAGGCTGATAAACACTTGAATGTTAAATCAAAGGTGTAAAAAATAAAGTCAAAAGTCTTAGACTGCATTGAAAACATATAGAAGATTTATGATTGTAAATAAAAGTGTAGGATTCTGCTGTATTTGCTCACTGTGAAAATAAGTAATTTTGTGACATTGGCCATGTGAACTCCTCTGATGATCAGAGCTTCTTCCTTTCATTAAAGCACAATATGCTTCTTAAGACAAGAGCATCCTAGTATTTAGGGTGACTAACTAAATACTAGGATGCTCTGAAAAAACCTGATTGAAGTAAAATCATTCTCTAGTGTTCTTAAACGTTTTGGATACGTTTCCACACATTACAAATCCTAATTTGTTCATTAAATCATCTGTATTTAGCAACTGAAACATCCAAACCTGGTGAATCTGATCGAGGTGTTCAGAAGAAAGAGAAAACTGCACCTGGTGTTTGAGTACTGCGACCACACCGTCCTAAATGAGCTGGACAGATACCCTAGAGGGTGAGAACACACACACACACACACATACATGCAGACACAACTATAAAACAGCTCTGTGTTTTTGTTGCTATGACTCCCAGCATGTCTTTGCTGGAATGTTTACAGCAGGATGCATTTGTCCTCTGTGGTGCACTTGAGGGAGACGCCGTTAAACATTTAACAACATTTAACTCTTTATGTGTCGTCCTCTTGATTTACAAGTCAAGAATCAACACAATAGAGCACTCATACACACATCATCAGAACCTACAGGGTTAGTGTAGTGATGCTTAAAGTAGAAAATGAGGTTTGTGTTCCTGGAACTGCTTTGTAATACTTTTTGTGTGTTTGTGTGTGTTCTGTTCACTCAGCGTTCCAGAGCACATGGTTAAAAGCATCATCTGGCAAACACTTCAGGCTGTGAACTTCTGCCACAAACAAAATGTAAGAATTGAAAAATTGGATTACCTTCTTAAAGTATTATTTAAAAAATGTTAAAAAATGATCCCCATTCTAAAATACAAAAGGCAGCTGCTTTTATAGTGCTAGAAAATATTTTAGAGTTATTTAGATCATTTTATAGTATATTGAATCAGTATTAATTTTAAATTTTTTTTGAGTAACTTTGTTGTGCATTTTAGTAGTTTTTGTTATTGTGTATATAGTTCTTATTGATATTTATTTCAATTTTGGTGTTAGTTATTTCAGCACATTAAGCTAAACTAAACTAAAAATAAGTAAAAAATGAATCTGGCCTGGCAACTAGTTTAAACTTAGTTTAAAATATAAAAACTTACTTAAATTAATAACAAATTATTACAATTATTGTTATTATTATTGTTTTAGTTTTCATTTGAGTTCACTTTAATAAAGAAATGTCTTTTTTCTAAATGAAACATTTAATAAAATGTTTTAAAAGATTTAATTTATTTTCATTTCATTTTATTCACAAGACTAGAAATAAATGTTATGAATTATTTCCAGATTCCCAATTCCATGAATTGAATCTGCCATCTATTGTATGAAATCCCCAATATCATATGGTTTCGGTCCAGAATTGGATCCAGAACCACTGGACATTCACTACCTCATAACTCTATAAAAGAAGTGTATCATTGAGTCACTGTAATATTAGTAAAGCATCTTAATACTGTTTCTAAAGTAGATGTTTTAGCAGACACCCGGAGTGATTTAAAAATGTGTGTTTTTAGTGTATCCACAGAGATGTGAAGCCTGAAAATATTCTCATCACCAAACATCAGGTCATCAAACTCTGTGACTTTGGTTTTGCCAGGATCCTCAGTGCGTGTACACATATAATCCACAAACACACACACCCTACCTTTAACCTTCCATTCATCTAAGAGCTTGCTCTTTTTTCAGCCGGTCCATGTGATTATTACACGGATTATGTAGCGACGCGGTGGTACCGAGCTCCAGAACTGCTAGTAGGAGACACACAGTATGGCCCGCCAGTGGACGTCTGGGCAGTAGGCTGTGTGTTTGCAGAGCTGCTCTCTGGTGCCCCTTTATGGCCAGGAAAATCTGATGTAGACCAGCTGTATCTGATCAGGAAATCTCTGGGTAAGAAACCGCATAACTCCAGCTGCTCATGTGATACGATAATGAATGCATAGATTAGATGATGAATGTAGAGTTTATTTGTGTTGTTGTGTTCATAGGCGAGTTGATTCCTCGACACCAGCAGGTGTTCAGCACTAACCAGTTCTTCAGCGGAGTTTGTGTCCCTGAACCACAGGAGATGGTGAGATGATCACTTGATTCTGCACAAGTTTATTTCTGTAGACTTCACTTCACGGTCGATATGTGTCTGATCTACAGGAGCCGCTTGAACTGAAGTATCCAAACATCTCGTACCAAGCACTGAGCCTCATGAAGGTCAGTTAAACACATAAACCAATCATACAGAAGTCTGCTGCTCACTCAGAACCAGTCTCAGCATGTCTGTCTGTCTTTCTCAGGGTTGTCTGCGGATGGACCCGGCTGAGAGGTTGTCCTGTGAGCAGTTGCTGGAGCTGCCATACTTTGACAGTCTGAGAGAAGAGAGCGAGAGTGTGACACGTGAACTAGACCGCAAGAGACGCACACGGCAGCCACGCAAACACCTGCCTCCTGGGGTCTGTAGCCACAAATACAACACTCACACCTACAGATGACCTTTACTGTGTCTGAAGCTGTGGAGTTTAGTAGTTATTATTATTCCAGAAGATAATCTAGTATATATGTTAGTGCTGGGCAATGATTAATCGCGATTAATCGCATCCAAAATAAAAGTTTTTCTTTACATAATATATTTGTAT
>JAUCMS010000022.1:12509420-12532457 GCA_032357445.1 Enteromius radiatus | reverse complement strand
ACAGTGTATACAAATATATTACGTAAAGAAAAACTTTTATTTTGGATGCGATTAATCGTTGCCCAGCACTAATATATGTATATACATGAGTCAAAGACGAAAACAGCTTTAACCATAAAACAATAAGTATAATAATGCTTTAAATTAAAACGTTTTCTGTTTAAATTCGTTTTTCTGAGCCAAACATTTTTCCCTGATTTAATAAATGTACCCACTAAAATGTAATTCAGTGTAGCAATCTTGTCAGGCATATTTACAACAGAAATAGAATTTATTAACATTAAATTACTTTCACCCCAAATACTATTTATTTGTAATTTTCTTTTTTGCCACTATCCTACAGTAGCTTTTGCCCATTTGTCAGTAAGATTTTTTTACTCATTTAAAACACATTTAATATTCTTTTATATACTTTAATAAGTACAAGTCAAAATAAGCATGTTGTTTCAATTTTTACAAAAATATTGCGTGACACTGAATGACAATGTAACATTATTTCAATCAGATTTTGACATTTTATTCTCCAAAAACTTATTTGAACCTTAAAAGTGGACACTTTACTTACATATAATGTGCTGTCTATGGAAATAAAATCACTTCTGTTCATTTTTTTTTGATCTGGACATCTTGATGTCTTTGACCCCCCCCCACAAACACACACATGTATATATATATATATATATATATATATATATATATTTTTTTTTTTTTCTAAAATTTATATTTTTAAAATTAGTACAAAATATATACATAAACATAGGTCAGTAAGATCTTCTTTTTTTAAGAGGCATTAGTACTTTATTAATTAAAACTTGCATTTATAATATCATAATATATTTCAAATAAATTCTCTTTTTTGTGGAAATAAATGTCAAAAGAACATTTATTACCACAAAAAAATGAACTGCACTGTTGATAATAATACATGTTTCTTAAGAAGCTGATCAGCATATTAGAATGATTTCTGAAGGATCATGTAATACTGAAGACTGTAATAACGATGCTGAAAATTCAGTTTTGTCATCAGTTTCAAAATATATTAAAATATATTTTTACTATTTACTGTATTTTTTATTTAAAATCCAGCCTTGGTGAGCTTAAGAGAGTTCTGTCAAAGACATTAAAACGTGTACCAACCATACACTTTTGAACAATGTTTATGAAACAGAAGATTTATTTATATACAAACCCATTTCCAAAAATGTTGGGGTGTTTGCAAAATGCCCTAATATCAAGGATATGTTATTTGCTCCTTCTTTTAAACCTTTATTTAACAGACTACAGTACAAAGCTAAATTTCCAATGTTTTCACTTGGCCAACATAATTTTATTTTGTAAATATAAACAAAAGTTGATTTTGATGTCTGCAACACACTCCGAACAAGTTGGGACAGAGGCATGTTCAGAACTGTGTAATTTTGAATATCACTTTGGTCATAGAAATCTCCCATTCACTTTTAAGCTAATATTTTAAATCCCTGTTCTCTATACAGTATCTGCCTCAGTTGGCCAGCAGTACTGTCTTCCCAGCCGTGGAAAATAGAAAATACTACAACCTGCGCAAATTCAACTACCATCTACCCAACATATGATGGTATGTTGGGTAACGTCGACTCATCAGGAACCCGAGAACCGACCGGCCAGCTCCCAGCTGGTGTGTGTGTGTGTGTGTGTGGGGGGGGGGAGATAGACAAAGGGTTCTGCTCTGCCTGTAGAACAATGATGTCACACTGCCAAAGCAAAGACTCACAGAGGCATTTCTATAATATGTAAAATGACAACAGCAATAATAATAGCGTTAATACTGAATGCTGTGCTGTGCTTGATAGTTTAATTAGGAACTGACTTCAGTGCTATAGAAGAGTTTGCTCTGTGGGACACTTTTTTGTTTTTTTTACCAGTATCAGATCCACATATTTACTTTATTATAAATCCTAATGATGTTTGAAGTGTGTATATGTGACTAAAATCATTTCTAGTGATGTAACCAGACCCAGACAGGATCAACACATTTTTTTCAGATTTTCTGTAGATTAAAGACTGGTATGCCGTATTGATTTTAAAAATTCTGAATTAAGAATTTCAGAATTCTGAGTTGCTGAAAGCATGATCAAATTAGCCAAAATAGTTTGGGGATGTGTAGATCCTAAAGAGAAATGTGCAGAAATCTTTCTGTGTGGGCCTGTACATAACCATGTGTTTTGTTTAACATTCATTACCCCATTGTGTACATAATGAACTTTTTGTTGCCTTTACGAGCGGTGCTAATAATTGAGCCACTGACTTGCACCAAATGCCAAAAACATTGTGATTTAAAAATGTGTTTTGTGTTAAAACATGTAAAAGTAGATCGTTTTTGTTTGTTTTCAGACTAAATCATTAAAGATCTTTCTGCAATATATATTTGCTTCTTCATACGAAATGAAACAAGAAGTGTATGAAGAAAACAACAACATAACTGGTGAAGATTTATTGATAATGGCAATATAACACTGTTCCACTCCTCAGGGTGGTTTGACAAAACTCCATTTTGTTGGATCAAAGTTAATTCTGTGTTGTTGACTGGCCTCTAAGGCAGAGGAGCTCTCTGTATCCATCCCTGGGATGCTCAGTTGCTTGGATACTGTTGCCACAGCAGTTGTGGACATCAGTCAGAGGGCTTGTTTGGCCTGGTCATAAAGCTGTAATAGTGGTTTTCTAAATGTGCTCTGAGAAGCGCTGTGATTGGCTAAGCGAGGTCCAGTTCTATGGTGAGTCTGGGAAGTGCGGTCTGGAGTCTGTCCACAGTCTGATCTTTATCTTTTATACCAGGCAGATCACTGAGAAGCAGCCACTCCAGGTTCCTAATACACACACACACACTTATGATTTCAACACTGATTGTACTCTAGTGACAAACCAATATATCAGCCAAGGCTGTGCTTCTCAAAAGAAGATCATTTAAAGGTTTAGCAGCAGTGTTTAACTTAAAGGTTCACCTAAAAATGAGATGTGCTGAGAATTTACTCACCCTCAGGTCATCTGTGAAGATGAGTTTTTCTTCACTGGAAAAGAAATTTAGCTTTACATATATTGCTCACTAATGGATCTTCTGTAGCGAATGGGTGCCATCAGCAGTCCAAATAACTAATAAAAACATCACAATACATTTAGATTTTCGCTTCACAAGATTTATTTACAGACAAATTTATTATTGGATTGGAGTGTAGATTATTGTGATGTTTTTATCAGCTCTTTTGGAATCTCATTCTGACGGCACCCATTCACTGCAGAGGATCAATGGGTGAACAAGGGATGTAATGCTAGGTTTCTACAAATCTGTTCCGATTTAGAAAACCTCTTGGATGGCCTGAGGGTGAGTACTTTTTCAGGAAATTCTCTTTTTGGATGAACTATTTCATTAAGTTCACACTGCTTCTGGGAAACCCTGGTTGATGAATTCTCCAATATTTGGTCATTTGAGATGATCGCTATCATCCAATTACCATGGCCACAAGGCATACACGCAAAAATTTGGGCAATAATGAGAGCTAAAGTGAAGTAAAAGATGCTGTTGTCATACCTGAGGTGATGAAGAGTGATGATTCCTTTATCTGTCACGTTGCCACAGGAAACTATCGTCATGTTCTTTAAACTGTCCTGCAGTGCTTTTATTTGACTCAAACGCTCCAGACAGGCATCTTCTATATAAATGCACTTATTGAATCTGATTTCCTCTACATGCTCAAGACCCTCTAAACACAAAAAGAAAGGTGTTTTAGTAGCAAAAATTCTTTTTCAACCTTTTTTGACCTTTAAAAAAAGCATCAATAATGATATTAATAAAAAATATAAAAAACGTGTGTACTGTGTATATTTATTACGTATATACAAATATAACATTTTCTTGAATATATAAATGCATGTATGTGTATTATATACAGTACATAATAAATATACACATATTTACACACACCCCCACATATATGTGTATATATAGATATATTTGAAGTCGGTATATTTTAATTTATTAGGCAGGGATGCATGCATTAAACTCATAAGTTGTGCAGATTTTTTTGATGAAAAGAAAGTTAAGAGGAATTGTATTTATTTGAAAAATAAAAAAACATTTCAATCGGTTATTTGACATATTCATACATATTAAATTAAATGATAATTACATATTAAATTACATGAATTTATGTGTCAATATCATTGTGTTTTATTACATATTTTGATTTATTATAATTTCTTTCTTCTGTATCTACGGAAATCCTGAATACGCAATAAATTTAAGGTTGCCAACCTCTGATATAATCAGTTGGTCGGCATATTACTAGGTGAAATGACCAAGTTAGGGATTAGTGTTTGTGTCATATTGAGTACAGTAAGAGTAGGGATGTAAAATGTAGTGTACTGTATAGTAAAACTGGATGAGTGAAAAAGCAAGAGGACTGCACTATTTGTGTCTGCCTGTGTAAAACACCCCTTAGCTTTACGTCACTTTTTCCCCACAACTGAACCTCTCATCCTCACCTGTGACACACAGACAGTGTCTCATCCTCACCTGTGACACACACACGGTGTCTCAGTGTCTCACCACATCTCACACACACGGTAGCGTCCTCTCAAACTTTCCCTCTCTGGGGTCTAATTTAATAAATAATGCAAGACTGTTTTGCTGAAGCAAATGGAGTAAGAGATCTTAGAGTTGAAGCAGGTGTTTGACCTTCTCCATTCACTGATTATTTTATTAAATTTGCATAGGCAATGCCACAATGCTAATAATTCTGCTACATAAGGATAACTGGGGCAGTGAGTGTTTATGCGTTTAATCGATCACTTACCCAGATGATCAAAACCACGATACATGATGCAGGACTCTGTGGCATCAATAGCTTCTATCCGGTATCGGCCCAACGGCCCAGTAGGGAGTCCGTTGTAGTCGTGCTGCCAGCGGTCGAAACCACGGAACCGGATTTTTGCACCACATCTCAGGAGCCACTCGGCAGCGGCTCGATCAGGACCCACTGCTTTTATACGCTCGTAATCAACTCTATATTGAGCAAAGAACACAAGGATGCATGGATCTGGAAAGCTGAAGTGACATTTCAAGCAGTGACTGCAATGTCTGGTTTTTAGCCATTTTTAATGGATAGTCCACATTTTCAGTATAAACTACCATTCAAATGTTTGTGGTCAAAATATTTTTGAAATGTTTTTAAGAAGTCTCTTATGATCACCAAGGCTGCATTTATAAACAGTAATATTTTGAAATAGTATTACAGTTAAAGAACTCTTCTATATATATATATATATAAATACATATATTTTTAAAATACATTTTATATTCTCAAAATGTTATCTTTTCTGTTATCTGAAAAAGCTGAATTTTTAACTATGACTACTATATATTTTGTTTGTTTTTTTAAATATAAATAAAATCTCCCTGATCCCAATTTATTTGAATGGCACTGTATATCTTTATACTATATATATAAATATATATATAAACACAGTACTGTGCAAAAGTCTTAGACCACAAGTATTTTTGCCAACAAAAAATGGTTTTAAATGTGGTAGCGTGTTAGTTGGAAATATCAGTTTACATTTCCAAACATTATTTTTGTCATTAATTATAATAATGCAGTGAGATTATTGTCTGACACCAGCCAGTGCTCCACACAGAGATCTCTCAGTCTCTTCAGTTAGTAATTAGTTGTCAGTTATAATCATCAAAATTAAAAGAAATAAACACTTAAAATATATCAGTCTATTTGGAATGAATGTATACATTATACAAGTTTCACTTCTTGAATGGAATTAGTGAAATAAATATTTTTTTTAAAGGTATTCTAATTACATAACCAGCACCAGTATATATACACACACACACACACACACACATATATCAATATTATAGCAGCCAGCAGCAACACAGTCCTTTAGCTTTAGTATTTGATAAATTAAAGACATTTTTGTTGACTATTGATTAGTTTGTACAGCACTGTTGTAAATGGAACTTTTAAAATAAATGTCCCACACTTCAGGACTGTTAATTCACTTCATGCTATCAAGTGAACTGCAGAAACTAAAACTAAAAACATGCACTAGATGCTATTATGTTATTAAGATTATTATTACGTTCATACTCCAAATAAGAACTGTTGTTTTGAATTGGCAGTCTTAGATTAGTCTCCATAGGGATTCCTCACACTATGGAATAGTCATTCTAGAGACTAATTACTCTAGACATTGATTAGTCCCTTTATTTTATAGATATTTTTGGCTCTAACACTAAACATGGTGTTTGTTGTAATTGGCCTCATGTGCTTTACAGTCTACTGTGGGTTGGTAAAGGAAATAAGTTATGACATTAGAGAAATATTAAACTAGTTACATAACTGTTGTTTTGAAAAATATCCAAAAATTACTTGTTGAAAACAGCATTGAGCCACCCCCAGAACTCACGACTTCCCCCTGACGCCTGCTTATGTGCGGATAAAATCCTCCGCGCCGAACAGGTGAACAGTCTCATGTCTATGGATTGAAATAAAGAGAGAAAGAGAAGAGATATCAAAGTATGAAGAAACACTGTTCAATGACACTTTCTAATAGCAGATCGAGCACAATGGTCCGTGTGCGATGATGGTTTTGTTGTCATTGAATATGGAGGACAACGTACAACTTATTAAACCTCTAAATGTCGTAAGCTCCGAGAGAATCGTTCATACCATATACAGAACTGCTACAATAAAATAGTGTAAATCCTCCTAAACTGACCCTACAGCTCGGGTCGCTGCTGTTCTGTATATGACCGGAGTGTGTGTTATTTACATCCTACGTCCTCCATGCGCGCTCGCTGATCTTTCACCCGTTACGTCACCGCGTTTCGCGCTCTCATTGGTCAGGGAGTGTACGTCGGAGGCGGGGCTACGAAGGACAGATTCAACGTCCAAAATATCGTTACTAACGATAGAGAAGATTCCTTTACTCGAGAATAATCCTTTCAGGGTCGGCGACGTGCACTATGATTACATCATTATAATAGGTCTGTTAGGAAAAGTGAAAACGTAATTTGTGGAATAATGATACGAACTTTCGGTACTGGATCTGTGTGCGCGCGCTTACTGACACAGGGATCAAAGTATGCAACGTGCAGAGCTGCACACCACAGCGGGTGAGAATAACGCCAGTTAATGAAACACCTGTACAGAGTACTTACTGTGAGACAAAGTGTTTTGATTGTCGTGTCACACTATTAAAAGTACTTCAGATGTAGTATAAATTAGTATTGTTGCTATTGATACAGGAGTCAGAATGCTTTCAATGACGTTATAGTTAAGGATGCACCGATATTGAAGTAAAAAACTTACCAAAACTGATCATTTGTCCCTATTAATTCACCGCCATGTCGTTCCAAACATGTATTACCCTCTTTTTTGTGTGGACATAAAAGAGGATATTTTAAAGAATATTGGTAAGTAATAGTACATTGTATGGGAAAAAACGCAGAAACATTTCTCAAAATGTTCTGGCTGTTCCATAGAAAATGGAAAGTCAAAAAGGTGTAAGCAGCTTTCCTTACAGTTACAGCCAATAATTGGTAAATGGCAGATATTATTCTGTTTTTG
Organism: Enteromius radiatus; assembly: GCA_032357445.1. Lineage (NCBI taxonomy): Eukaryota > Metazoa > Chordata > Actinopteri > Cypriniformes > Cyprinidae > Enteromius > Enteromius radiatus. Next base: position 12,524,844 of record JAUCMS010000022.1, on the reverse strand, counting down.
TCTAAATAAATTAAAAAGAAAACACTACGAATGAAAATCAGACATGTTAAATGTTACAAGTGAATTGAGGCATCATGGCATTATAATAAATAGTATGAAAAAAATAAATATATATATATATATATATATATATATCAAGCAGTTAAAAAAACAACATTTAACAGTTATATTACATGATTTAATATTAACTTAAAATGTATGTGTATGAATAGAAAAGATGATCATGCAATATTGGATTACTAATATTATACTATTGCATAGCTCATTTGATGTGGCTGTTATTGGTGGAGGGATTGTTGGACTGGCCTCCGCCAGAGAGCTGATACTCAGGCACCCAAACATCACCTTTACCCTGCTGGAGAAAGAAAAGGAGCTTTGTAAGTGTGTGTTTGTTCTAGATACTTATTATCTGCCATGATTTCATATTAATTTCTTTTGTGTAACCTCCACTGCAGCTCTCCATCAGACAGGTCATAACAGTGGTGTGATCCACTCTGGGATATACTACACTCCAGGCTCTCTGAAGGCTCAGCTTTGTGTTCGCGGAGCCATGCTAACCTATCAGTACTGCCAGAAGAAAGGTGTGCCTTATAAGAAATGTGGCAAGGTGAGAATGAACATAGGCTCCCATAATACAACAGATATCAAAGAGATTATCCCTGTAGGATCCAGTGTGTGTGTGTTTGTGTGTGTGACTCCAGCTTATCGTAGCAGTGGAGAGAGAGGAGATCCCCCGTCTGAAAGCTCTATATGAACGCGGTCAGGTGAACAATGTACAAGATCTCCGTCTAATTGACGCTAAGGCTATCCGAGAGAAAGAGCCATACTGCAGGGTGAGTGACATGTGTTTGTGAAAGGTAGGGTTCATATTTTCCCATGCACTGGTTTGATTAATAACCAGCAGATTACAAAAGTGCTGTTATAGGGCCTTTTCCTGGTCCAAGTGACCTTAGGCCTGCTGTTTCAAAGACTGAAATATTAACCTATTTATTACTATGATACCTCAGTGGTTACATTGGTTTGTTTTGAAGATGGCCCTCACATACATTACCGTTCAAAAGTTTGCTGTTGGAAATATTGTTTTGTATCTTTTTGTGAGCATGATATCAAAGTGCATCATTTGTAAAAAATAAATAAATAAAATATTGTGGAATATTTTTACAAATAAAAACAAGTTTTAATTTTAATATATTTAAAATTTTTCATTTATTCCTGTGATGGCGAAGCTAAACTTTCCAAAGTCATTACTCGAGTCTTCATGTTTACATGATCCTTCAGAAGTCATTCTAATATGATGATTTGGTGCTCAAGAAATATTCTTATCATCAGTATTGAAAACACTTGTAGCAATAAATAGAAAGTTCAAAAGAACAGCATTTATTTACTTTTTGTAACATAAGAAATATCACTTCTGTTCAGTTTACTGTATCCTTGCTTAATGTGTCCTTACTTAAAAGTATTGTTTTTTTAATACTTTATTTATTAGCATTTATAACAAAATATAAAAAATTGCAACAAAAGAAACATTAAAATAACAAATAAAGTACATTGTAAAATCCCATTTAGACAGAGACCGATCAGATAAGTAGTCACTGTTTGTTTTGTTTATATATCATATTTTTACTACATACTACATTAACAGACTAAAGTATTTTTTTAGTAGTTAGAATTTCTGTTTTTCCAATATGAATAAATAAAGCAGAATATCAGTTGTTTACCAGCGCATCCTTCAACCCCTGAAGTTGCATACTTCCAGCAAATCAGATCTGCTGATTTCAGCCAAGCTGTGTCATTTTTGTGTAGAATATGGATCAAACAGTCAGAGAACGAACCTGTACATGAAATAAGTATGATGTGTGTGTTTTTTTTTTTGTTTATACACAGGGCATCATGGCATTAGACTCTCCAAACACAGGGATAGTTGACTGGCGGATAGTAGCTTTGACTTACGGTAAGGACTTCCAGGAAGCAGGTGGCACTGTGATAACTGACTTTGAAGCATCTGACATTAAGGTGGCGGCAGAAAGCCCAGCTGGAAGTGCTGAAGGTGAGTCACATGACTTGCTCAATATCTCAGACCTTTTTATTTTTCCATCAGTATTACTGTATTCATCCCATTATGTCTTGTTTAGGGCTGAAGTATCCCATCATCATCAAAAGCTCACAGGTAAGAAACTGATTTGTATGAATGGTGTTTTTATGATCTTTTGGGTTGGTGTCTTTCTTAGTATGGCTGTGTTTGTTTGCAGGGGATGGAGGTGAGGTGTCGGTTTGTGTTGACCTGTGGAGGCCTTTACTCTGATCGGCTGTCTGAGATATCTGGCTGTAGTTCAGAGCCCCGTATCGTTCCCTTCAGAGGAGACTACCTGGTGCTTAAGCCAGAGAAAAACTACCTGGTCAGGGGCAACATTTACCCTGTGAGTAGAAACACCACACACAAACACATAATACACAGATATATGAGAACACGTGTTTAAGGACTCTGTTTGTGTGCTGAGGTGCCAAACCCACGGTTCCCATTTCTTGGATTCCATTTCACTCCTCGTATGGACGGTAGCATCTGGCTTGGCCCAAACGCTGTGTTGGCTTTTAAACGAGAGGGGTATAAATTCTTTGACTTCGACACACAAGACTTTGTTAATGCGGTCTCCTACAGGTACAGTGATATACACTTTGACATATATACGTTTTTTTTAAAGAAATGATCAAATATCAGTTTAAATTGATCAGAAGCGACAGTCAAACATTTACAAAATATATCAATGTCAAATAGATTCTGTTCTTTTTAATTTTGTATCCATCAATGAATCTTAAAAATAAAAATATTATGCTTCAGCTGTTTTTAACACTCCTTACGATAATACTAATAAAAAAAGCATTGGATCAGGGTATTAGACTGGAAAAATTATGTGACTCTGAAGCTGGAGTAATGATGCTACATAATCATTAAAAAAGTAAATTTTTTTAAATTAAGGTTTGTACATTGAAAACTAAATAAATAAGTTTTCCATTGATTTAGGGATTGTTAGGACAGGACAATATTTGGCCTGACAAAACTATTTGAAAATCTGGAATCTGAGGGTGTAAAAATAGTGAGAAAATTGCCTTTAAAGTTGTCCAAATTAAGTTCTTAGCAATGCATATTACTAATCAAAAATTTAGTTTTGATAGATTTATGGTAGGAAATGTACAAAATATCTTCATGGAATATGATCTTTACTTAATATCCTTATGATTTTTCACATTATTATTATTTTTACTGTATTCTTGCTCTAGTAAATGCGTGAGATACTTTAAAAAAAAAAGAAAAAAGAAATAAAATAACAATAAACACCTGTGTATATTAATATTGACACATTCTCATACAAAGAGTGCACTTAAAGGAATATTCAAGGTTGAGTTTAGCGCAATCAACAACACTTGGCATAATGTTGATTACTACAAAAAATGAATTGCAGACAGTTTTCCAGATGAATTGTCTGTGTTGCAGTGAGACACTAATGACAGACATGAACTTACTGAACCCAGATTATTTCTTTAAATATATAGGTTTGTTCATTCTAGACAGTTCCTTGAATTTAAAACTTGCTTCTGTGTGTGTATGTAGTGGTCTGCAGAGGCTGGTAATGAAGAACATTGTGTATGGAATGGGAGAAATATATAGAGGTGTATTTACAAGTGCTCAGGTAAAGAATCTGCAGAAGTTCATACCTGAACTGAGCCACAGTGATGTCCTCAGGTACAGACACACACATACTGAGAAAGATTATTAAAATCATACATATTCTCATTTGTTATCACAGTTGTTCTGCTTGTAAATGTTTGATCGTGCTGGTTTGTGCAGGGGCCCGTCGGGTGTGCGTGCACAGGCTTTGGATGCTGAAGGAAACCTGGTGGATGATTTTGTGTTTGACGGTGGTAAGGGAGATCTGGGCAGCCGGATTCTGCACGTGCGCAATGCCCCATCACCCGCTGCAAGCTCCTCCCTGGCCATCGCTGAGATGATCGCTGATGAACTGGAGAAAAGATTTCAACTGTAGACATACCTCCGATGATGCTGCCAGCCTTACACCTTCACTCTTATACTTCAGTTCAATGGATAAAAGAATAATTATAGAATAAGTATTACTTTTGGGGAAAAGTAATAATGTAAAGAGATTTCTGGTGCTTCTTTCTAATGTATATTTTGAAAATCATGCAGATTTTAGGAAATGTTGAGTAACTGTTGCCATGTCTTTGTAAATCTGATTATTTATGAAGAAAAATAACTGCCTTAAAATAATGTACAAAGGTAGTTGCCTCTTAAGAGAATGCATTCACTCCATACCTGAATTTCTAAAAATAAAGCATGACAAATTTTATTAGTCAACGAGTCTTCAAATTATATCTATCCTCTAATGTCTGTGGGAAGTTTAAAAACAGCTCTTCTGATTTGTTCATTGTAGAACCATTGTAACAATATTTAAAGGTCTGATATTCGTTTTTGGTCAATTTAATTTTCAGGATTCCAGAAGTTATAGAAGTTGAATGTTTTTTGGGGATCCTATTGTCATTGTGTGTGTGTGTGTGTGTATAATTCTTGTCCAGTGACTCACAAACAACTGAATCACAAATGTGTTTGTGTGTGCTCTTGTACTGTAAATTTCTACATTAAGTATCTTAGATCTTGACAATTGTAAAAATGCATGCTTTTCATACAAAGGCCTGTTAGTATTTTTTTATTCCTGTTTTACTGTAGTAATTTATTAATTTCCATTTCTTTAATTTTTTATTAATTTACATAACTTTTCCAGGTCTTGAAATCACACCTGAGATTGTAAACAGTTGCTGAGGAGGTGAAATACTTTGATTTTGTTGTTGTTTTAGTTTATTTTAAAGTTCGTTTTGTCGTATTTAAATTGTGAACCTGAACCACAAAACCACTCATAAGTCTCACAGGTATATTTGTAGCAGTAGCCAACAATATTTTGTACGGGTCAAAATGATCAACTTTTCTTTTAGGTCAAAAAATCATTAGGATATTAGGTAAAGATCATGTTGCATGAAGATATTTTGTAAATTTCCTATGGTAAATATATATAAAAAAGTATTTTGGATTAGTAATATGTATTGCTAAGAACTTAATTTGAACAACAAATAAATAAATTAATCTTTTGTCTTTGCACCCTTGGATTTCAGAATTTCAAATAGTTGTATGCCAGCCAAATATCCTAACAAACCATACATCTGTGGAAACCCAATTTAATCAGATTTCGGAGGATGTATAAATTCTCAATTTTTGGGTTTGTCAGAATTTGAAATAATCGTGAGTCGTCTTTGGAGTTTGGTGGAGAACCACATTTCTAGAGTATAATAGCTTAGGTTTTCCAAAAAAATAAAGTGTTTACATGATCTTACGTGACCATTCCGCTCGTGACCACACGATGGCAGTGGGTGTCTGGAAATTTGGGGGATTTTTAGATTCATAGTGACTGAAATCATCATAAAAATAAATAATAATAAAATTTGGAAGTACCGCTTGCAAGGCGCTACGGCCTATTTAAACTTACTTGAAGTATTTTAAGATCATTCAGTGCAGTTTACTAATTGATCAGTTTACTACAATAGTTTCATTGTTAAAATACGAATAAGTGTACGAGTATTTATTGTGCCAAAAGAAGACGTCTCATGTATGTGCTATGTTGCTGTGCTCATTCGCTGGTTCCCTCCCTCTGGGCTGCGCAGATGCGGGAAGCGCGCGCAGTGAGCAGCTGTGATTACACCGTCATGGACACGAGCGCACCACATCGGAGTTGAATCGGGACGTTGCCAACAACAAAAACAAAGACATTAGCACACCGAATTTTCACCAGATTACAGCGGATTCAGGCGTCGCTTTTGTGACTGGAATATGCCCAGCAGACGGACTCCAAAAACATGACAGTGTCGCGCTGGAGAAACTCCTGCTCCCGCGCTTCATGAAGAGTCTCGAGGCCACAGAGCCGCCGCGCTGCGCCGCCAGATGTGCTGCCGTTAACCGCAGGCACAACACCGCTAAACGAACACCAGCCTGACGACACTCAACGCTTGCTATTAACATTTCCTCCCGCTGTGAAAGACATGACATCTGCTGTCCTGTTTGGGCGAGTTGCCCGACTAGCATGTGCGGCTAATTTCGGTGTATGTTAGCGGCTAGTTAGCGCACGACGACCGCGACACTCCAACGGCTGTCAGGACAGAGACCCAGACACTTTTACACTCTGCTTTATTTGATTTACAAACAGTTCCCCCCACAGAATGAGGTGTTTCACGTGACGGAAATGTGGTAGAGTTTGAGTTTGTTTTGAGTGTGCGTGGTGAGCGGCTAAACTTGGGTGGTTGTTCCCGGGGCTGGGAGCGCTCGGGGCCGATGCGGAGCAGCGCGGGCGGCGGCCGCAGGCATGCAGCACGACTTCGGCTCCAGCGAGGAGAACAGCGCGAGATGGCGAGGCCTGTTCGTGCAGGCGCTGCGAAAGGTACTGACCCTGTTCGGTCCGTCATTCACAATTCTCGTTCTGTTCATATCGAATCTCAAGTGTAATGACGAGTTTCTGCAGAACTGAAATCTCGAGTTTTCTCGTATGATGATTTGCACAGCTGTGCCTAGTGTCTGCTTTGAGGTGTTCTTGTAGGATGCAGCTGTGCAAGATGCAAAGTATGTTACTTTAATATTATATCATGGCCTAAACGCCATACAGTCACGGTGTCATAGCTGACACACTTTGACACGACATGTCCTGTCTAGTGTGTAGTCTGGAGAGTTGGCTGGTTTTTAATTTTTAATGAGGCTTTACCTTTGACCAGTAAGTCTAATGTTTAACTATCATGCAGTGTTAGTCCTTTTTAAAAAAAAAATACACTGTGTGTGTGGTGTGCATATATATATATATATATATATATATACACACACACACAAACACAAACACAATTTTTTTTTTGCTAATTTTATTTGAGATTGAGGGATTCCAGGGCTTCCCCTGCCAGAATAAATGAAAAATGTATTCCAGATCTCCCTTCTGTCTTGTTCTTCTCACTACTGCAAGCAAAATATCTCAGCACCATCAGGAGACCGTGGGAGCAGATGGTGTGTGTGAATGTTTTTGGTTGTGAGAGAAAGAAAGATTTAGGCTGCATCTAATCTGATGCTGAAAACGATTTTCGCTTCCAACCAAACAATCCCTTAGAAATAAATGTGAAGTGAGTGACACACTGAAACTAATAAAGAAATTATAAACAACATGTTCACAGATCATTACTTTAAAATTACATTAAAATACCCACTTGTCACAAACCTATATGTCTGTCTTCCTTCTGTGGAGCATAAATTAAGATACTTTGAGATATGTCTCAATCTGGTTATTTCTGGTTATTATTAAGTCAATAGTAACCAAAACTAGTTACCAGCATTCTTTCAAATAAATAATGTGTTCTGCAGAAGAAAGTCAGAAAGGTTTGGAGTGATATGAGGGTGAATAAATAGTAATAGAATTATCTATTTGGCGATGCACTGTTCCATGTGAGTTATATTAACCATCCAAACATGCAGTGTCAAGGTGTAAAAATACTAAGCTTTGCTTTTAAATATCATTCTGGATGTTTTTACTCTAGACGAACACTCACTAGTGCTCGCATCTCTCATTTTCTCTGCCTGCTCTCCCATTCTCCACATCAATACTTTTCTGTCTGCTACTATCATCCCCCCATCCCTGGAGAAGACAGAGGGGTAGAGTGTGTGTTTGTATCTGCAAGTGTGTATGTGTGTTGTGGGCTCCCAGTAGAGTAGCTCTCAGTGCCTAATGGAGGACGGCATGTAACCAGACACTAGAGCAGAGAGCACAAGCCATCTCTCATCTGTGTATTTGTCCGTGTGTGTGTGTGTGTGTGTGTATGTGCTTGCATGCATTTGCTGTGTTTTTGGGTCAGTATTTCACATTTAGGCTGCAGAAGTGGATTAAATCTGTTCAAACCTGTGCTCACCTTTAACCTTTCACCCTTCATAACACAAATGTTTTGTTTTTTAATTTTAGACTGCTACTATTCGCACTCTGTCTGACACTTTTTTTTTTTTTTTTTTCTTCTTCCTCTAACTGGTTTTGCCACACTACCTGAACAGACTGCATTCCTATTTCAGGACACAGCCCAGTAAGGTGGGAGGTGGATAAAATCGGAAAAGAGAGGGTTTTTTTGTTTCATTTGTCCACCAAACTGAGAAGGTGTGTGCGTGTCTGCATATCAGTGTATGTCAGATGATGTCATGCTGCCTGCTTGTAATAGAGTGTCTATCTATAAATGTGTGCGAGAGCTGTGATCACAGACCAGATTTTTTTATATTAACTATCCATTTATATAGTTTTTTTATGTGCATCTGTCTTGGTGATACCATTTAAATGCATATGTGGTTTAGTGTTAGAATGAAGTTATAACTTTGTTCTGTTTTTATATGTGCAGGTGCAGTTACAAGTGCATCCAAACCTGTCGGCTAAAGAAGACGCACTCCAGCACATTGAGGCACTCATAATACAGCTCCTGAACAAGCTGTGTGTTACACAGCCCAGAACAATAGCTGATGTCGAGGTACGTATACAGACATATCAGGCATAGGTGGTGTTATGATATACTATAAAGTGTACTCTGGGAGAAATCTATCAACTGGCAGTAATTGTGCTATACAGATGGTGATATTAGTGGGTATGACTGCTTTACATTATTTACAGTGGCAGTGATATCGATACATGGAGCAATGTAAAACATATTGATAGGTATGTGTCCTAAACCGGTGGTGATCAAGCAGCAACCCTCTTTATATGTTGTTCAAAAATAAAAACAAAGCCAACTTATTTCACAAAGATTAAGTTAAGTCTGTTAATAAGATAACTAATACTGCATAAACATCCTAAGGCAGGGCTGTCCAAATTCAGTTCTATAGGGCCGGTGTCCTGCAGAGTTTAGCTCCGACCCTAATTAAACACACCTGAAGCTAATCAAGCTCTTTCTAGGCATGTTAGAAACTCCCATGCAGATGTGTTGAGGCAAGCTGGAGCTAAATTCTGCAGGACACCAGCCCTCCAGGACAGAGTTTGGTCAGCCTTGTCTTAAGCTAAGGCTGTTAAATAGCAGTCCCAAACTAGTTTTTGTTAATACAATTAAGTTGGTTTGAGAGACCACAGTCATTTAAACATATACAAAATGACACAACATAAAATGACATGATATTTTTGAGTTATGGAAACAAGTTACAATAGATATACAATACTAACGCAAACTGTTAATAACACATGGAAACCGCTCCTGAATAGAATAAATATCATACCTTAATGCAAATCCTTCCCAGCTAACACGTTAGTACCAGTTATGTGATTTATCAGTACTGCACTTTTATTTCTTGCGTTGCTTTCTCATAGTTTCTGCACTTTTGCTGAAGTGATATAGTGTGGTGCCAAGTTTGAGCGTGTGTAATGCGTACTAGAAACACAGTATAACATCTGGCATAGTTTTCTCTGATATGAAAGACTTTTTTATTTTGATAGCAAGTTACGAAAATAACAATAGAATATTGACACTGGCAATAATTCTTTCAGCATGTTATCTGACTGCAGACACTGAATCAGGACAACACGTTTTTGTCAGACAATTTTTACTTCATCTGATAGAAGTGTCAACAGCTCAAATGCATGTCTTTTAAAATACGTTTCATGTCAGAAAACATTTAGAATATTTATTTTGTTTGTTTTTGATGTTGTTTCTTTGGCAGTGCACTCTACAACCTACTCTGAACTGTTCCCACCAATTGACAACCACTGTCCTAAACAATCAAGACTAAAGCATGCAATTTGCATAATTTTCAATTGATTTGCCTGATGTATGGTGTATGATGCATTGCCTCAAAATCCTGAGATCCGTTCTGGCAAAATGCGCACTGGCTATTTTTGAGCTACAGTCAAAAAAAAAAAAAAAAAAATCCTCTAGAAATCCCAATGCCCCAAATGGCAATTAAACATCTAAAAGTATCTTTATCTGCGCACATACACAGCTAAATAAATTGAATTATTCACACAAACGTAATCTGTTATATCTTGAGTGAACTGTTGGGGAAAACATTAGGTGGGTTCAATACATGGTCTTAATAGAGAGAGTCACTCTCTGCTCTTGACTAAACTGATTTTGTTATTTTAATAATCAATTTATTTGTAATAAACACGCTTAAGGGGGGGGTGGTATCAGGAAATGTCCTCAAGCTGGGGTTGGAGCTCAGGACGCCCATATCGCAGCAGAGCTGTATGTCAACATGCTGCCCATAAGACTATCAGCGCTGTATGAATCTGATATTTTTATGAACATAGTAAAATCAAGAATTATAGAATGATACATGTCGGTTAGACACACGAAACATGTGCCTGATCAGTTCTGAATTGTCACTTTTGAATTGATGTTTAATCACAGGATCGTGTCCAGAAGACGTTCCCGAATCCCATCGATAAATGGGCCATGTCAGACGCTCAGGGTGCAATAGAGAAGCGCAAGCGAAGGAACCCACTTCTGCTCCCAGTCGATAAGATACATCCACTACTGAAGGTGCAAAAACCTCAAACACATACTCAACATTCACAAACTGCTAGCTTGCACACAGAGTAACAAATGTCTTGTTTTGTGTGTGAAGGAGGTGCTGGGTTATAAGATCGACTATCATGTATGTCTGTATATTGTTGCTGTGCTGGAGTACATCTCAGCCGACATCCTTAAGCTGGCTGGAAACTACGTGAGCAACATTCGCCATTATGAGATCAGCCAGCAAGACATCACTGTCTCTATGTGTGCTGACAAGGTCAGAAAAGTGTGCGTGTGTGTGTGTGTTAAAAAGTTACTGATTCATCATGTCTATATAAATAGTTGTTGTTTGCTGACAGAGTGTTATGAGGGAAGACAATTAATGCAACTTTCCTAATAAAATTCTAAATGAAATGCATTCAAATTAAAAGATGGACTATTAAGAGAACAATTAAGTCATAAGTCTCTGTTGTACTAAATTTATTTGAGCTACAAAATGTTATCTATTGGGTTCTATTCATTCAAATTTCATGTTTCCTTTTTCATTTTTGTGTGATACCTTATTAATATTGTTATTTTAAATCCAAGTGATCTACAGTTTTGTGATGCTCATCATTATGATTTACAGGGATCTGTTATTTTATTTTTGTATTTTGTTGCTGTTATTTTCAAATACTATTATTGTATGCAAAGCTACTCTACTCCATTACACTAAATAAATGGTCTTAAAAGCATTTTTCTGAATTAGAAGGTCTGAATACCAAGGCCAATAAACTACTAAAATGATTGGGAATATCTCAAATTGTTTATTGTTATGTATTAACACTATTGCTTTTGTGTGTGCGTGTGCGCACATTTAGGTTTTAATGGATATGTTCGATCAGGAAGAGGAGATGGGGCTGGTGTCTCAGAGTGTAGAGGAGGTGTCTTCCTCTGGTGTGCTCACTTATGATGACCTTGTGCGCCTGGAGATCGCAGAGGAGCGTCAGTATCTGCGGGAACTCGATCTTATCATCAAAGTATTCCGCCAAGCCTTTACGTCCAGTAGCAAACACTTCTCCACTCAGGTGCGTTCTTCTGACCAATCGGAACATGTGAACTGATGTAAATATTAATTCTGGAAGGGATTGCCTGTTTATATTCTCTTTATCATCATTTATTCTCAGTTTTCTGTCTCCTCACTATGTGTTTAGGATGTGGAGCTGGCATTCAGTAATATTCTCGAAGTTCACGAGTTAACAGTTAAGCTGTTGGGTCTTATTGAGGATGCTGTAGAAATGACAGCCGACGGTAGTCCACACCCCCTTGTGGGCAGCTGCTTCGAAGACCTAGCTGAGGTACTGAAACTCATAAACACTCATGACAGTCCAAAAATAAGAAGTACCATCATGTGTGATGTGTGTGTGTGTATATCTGTTGTGTACAGGAGCAGGCATTTGATCCCTATGAGACGCTCTCTCAGGACATCCTCTCTAAAGAATTCTGTCAACATTTCAACACTCTGATGTCCCGCCCCACTGTTGCTCTGTATTTCCAGGTCAGCACCAACACTGGCCTCTTAATGGGTCATGTTTTTTCAATCTTGAAGTTTTTTCCACCTAAATTAAAGGTATGTTAAAATACTGGCAGACATAGATATATGTCTGTAATTATTTTCATGATATTGCACTAGAAACCAATAAATTGGCCATTTTAAAAATCTACTATTTTGTTTAAATTAAAATAAATGGCATAAATGTGAACTTGGGTGGCACAGTATAAAAAATGGATATTAATCTTGAGATTTGCTAATAGTGTTAATACATTTCTGACAGATTGTTACAGCAGTAATAAACTAAATGTAAAAAAAATATGTGGAAATAACATCCACAATTAAATATCCAATTTGAACAGATACCAGTAATTTAAAGTAAATAATATTGGTCGATAACTAGCAGTGTTATTTTAGTATTATTTATTAGCTTAAAGTATTTATTAATATTTGAATTAGCGTTACTGTCATATTTTAATTTTAATATATGTGCCTTTTTACCAAAATTTATTTTATAGCCTTGATTTAAATTAGTTTTAGTAATTTTAGGCAGTTCTTCTGCATTTTAAGTTGTTTTAATAGTTTGTTTTTGTTAACAATAACTGCACTAATAATAGATTTATACCTGCTACATGCATAAAAAAAATGTATTTTCAGACACTGAGGATTGCATTATTAATTTGTGTAAAGATATAGTTTTCTGTGTGTGTGTGTGTGTGTAGGTTAGTGTTGCATGGATTAGTCATGTTTGCTTCACTTTAATCCAGTACAGTTCCTTATAGAAGTGACTCTAAATGACATGAAAACGCTGCTTTTAGAGTTTTGCTAGAACTTGGAAATCATATGTACCACATTTTGAAGCCAAATAATACAATCTAAAAAAAGACTTGTAGGGACAGGGTGAGGGCGGGCGTTGGAATCAAAGCCTTCATCTCTGCAGGCATGAGCTCAGATGTTCTCTCTCCTGTGGTGTGTTTCAGTCAATTGCAGAGGGTTTTAAGGAGGCAGTGCAGTATGTGCTTCCTCAGTTGATGATGGTTCCTGTTTACCACTGCATGCACTACTTTGAACTGTTACAGGTGAGTACTAAACACACTTTACATGCAGCCTGTAACCTACAGCTGTGTAATGTGTTATTTGTGTACCGTTGTCTCTGTAGCAATTGCAGGAGTGCAGCGAAGACCAAGACGACAGAGAGTGTTTAAAACAGGCTCAAACTGCACTGATCAACCTACAATGCAGCATTGAACGCATATATGCTAAACACCAACCACGGCGCAAACAAGGGTAAAGCAAACACTAGGGCTTGCACAACTATGTGTCCGTACGATATCCCATGTTCATCCTTCTTTTTTGTGACTTTCTTTTTTTAGAGAGCCGCTGTATCGGTTATATAGTCGTGCATCTCGCAGCAAGCAGGCAGCAATAAAACGCATGAATGACATCCAGAGGAGTATTGATGGTTGGGAGGGCAGAGATATCGGCCAATGCTGCAGCCAGTTCATCATGGAGGGGGCGCTCCTACGGGCCGGAGCCAAACACGAACGACATAACTTTCTGTTCGACGGCCTCATGATCAGCTGCAAAGCCAACCAGAGCTCTAGATTGCCGGGGGCTGGCAGTGGGGCGGAGTTTCGTCTGAAAGAGAAGTTTGTTTTACGCAAGTATCGCATTGTAGATCATGAGGATTCACCAGAGTTTCGCCACGCGTTTGAGCTGGTGGGCCGTGAGGAAAGCGGTGCCGTTTTCAGCGCACGTTCAGCGGAAGAGAAGACTGCATGGATGGCCGCGCTGGTCACGCTGCAGTACCGGCCCACTCTGGACCGCATGCTGGACACCGTCCTACACCACGAGGAACAAGCACAACCGCTGAGGCTGCCGTCGCCAGATGTCTACCGGTTTGCCATACAGGATTCTGAGGAGAACATTGTATTTGAGGAGGGAGCACAGCGCAAGACTGGAATCCCTATTATTAAGGCTGGGACAGTTGTCAAGCTTATTGAGAGACTGACGTACCACATGTATGCAGGTAAAGAATAAAACACTCCTCTAAATCAGAAGGTTTTTAAAAGGGTTTCCCATGTTATTCCAAACTCGTAAAAGCTTTGTTCGTCCTCGGAACACAATTTAAGATTATTTTTGAATGAAAACCATTGACTGCTAAGTAAATAGCACTATCAAGGTCCAGAAAAGTATGAAAGACATCTTCAAAATAGTCCATCTGCCATTAGTGGTTGAGTAAGCCTTTAAAAAAGTAATTTAGTCAAAGGTCTCCAAACATTTGCCTTCCAGTATGTTTATTTGTTTGTGTCTTTGTGTGCCTTTAATAAGTGCTGTTGTTCTTTTCCACACAGATCCAAATTTTGTGCGCACGTTTCTGACTACATACCGTTCTTTCTGTAAACCACAAGAGCTGCTCAAACTACTGATTGAAAGGTAAAGCACACATACACTTGTGCCTCACTCATGTTCAGTCAATGGGAAGAGAGGAATCTGGGAGTTTTGTTTGTAAAGTTAACATTGTCTGCTGTTTCTCTTTCATGTTAGAATGTATATGCATGCAATTTATTTTTAATTGTTTACCCCATGATGCTTCAGGATTGAAATTCCAGAGCCAGAACCATCGGAAGCAGACCGAGAGGCACTTTGGAATGGAGAGCAACCAATGGCAGCAGAGCTTCAGAGATTTCGCAAAGAATACGTTCAACCTGTCCAACTCAGGTAAAACACACACACTCATAGCACACCCAATACATGCCACATTCATGATAATATGACAGTTTAAAATAACTGTTTTCTATTTCTATTATATGCTTAAAATGTTTAATTAATTCTGTAATGGCAAAGCTGAGTTTTCAGCAGCCATTACTCCAGTTTTCAGTCATATGATCCTTCAGAAATCCTTCTAAAATGTTGGTTTGGTGCTCAAGAAAAAAAATAATCATCATATTATTATTATTATTGTTCTGTTAAAATGTTAGTAGAAACTGAACATTTTCAGTCATCGAAACTAATAGAAACATTTTTGCAAAAATATAACTTTAATTTCACTTTTATAAATTTAATGCATTCTTGCTGAATAAAAATATGAATTTCTTTTAAACTCAATGAACCCAACCTTTTGAACAGTAGTGTGTATATATGCATTTTTTCATTGTTTTTATTTTTATTGTTTTTGTTAGACTCAACCATCCTGTTGTTGCTTCGTCTTGTGCTCATTTCAGTCTGCATCACCAAACACGGTCCACATCAACAATTCAATTCAATTCAAATTTATTTGTATAGCGCTTTTCATGATACATATCATTGCAAAGCAGCTTTACACCAAAG
>JAUCMS010000022.1:12495456-12509320 GCA_032357445.1 Enteromius radiatus | reverse complement strand
TTAGACATTATAAAGGCACTTTTCAAATATTTTTGAAGATTTCAGCGAGATAAGGGTATTAACGTTTGTGCAGGTCAGTTACCTTACCTCAGGTTTGACTGATCCCTCCAGAAAGCCAGCCTGTGGTAAGATGGCCGACCTGTGCGGACGCTCTAGACCTCGCCATTCTATATATATATCTATGGATATATCTATTGAAGGGATCGTGTACTGACACCTCCCATAGCTGAAAACGCCCCCTTCGTCACAGTAACCCCGCGCATGCGCAGATGAGCCGGCCCATCCCAAAGGTCACGCCCATCGGGGAGCGTGCGCGTCCATAGCTCTCATATCTGATCTATAAACATAGTAGATTGTTCCGTTCCTTTAAATACAGTAGTTATTGTGTCATCCATATTATTTGACTTTCACAATGTTTTCAAACACGCTGTTGAAAGCCCTCAATGTTCTAGTTGTCACCTCACTTCCTGTATAGAGTTTAGTAATTCTGACTTTCGGATCTTTTCAGGCGACGGGACTTGGTGCTGCTCTAAACCCCCGATCCTCGGACCGCAGGCCCTGATCCAGTCGAGGTGCTGATGCCCACAAAACTGCTTACATTTCACTGAAATGCGCATGTATCTACACAGATTCGTCTATGTAGAGTTGAAATGCCTGATTTAAGCTTACATTTTAAAGTATAACTTAAACAGTTGGCGGAGTGTGATACTGTGATGCTAACGTTGCGCTCTGTATAACTAGTAATGTTAGAATCTGAATTGTAAACAACTGCCTATCACTAAAGTGTCACTGCTTGTATCTGTTTTAGGCCATGGCAGACTTCTCGGTAAGTGCTTTCTAAAAACTATCTTGTTCAATCTTTTCAGTAGTTAATTTTTATTAGTTTAGGCTGTGTTTTCTCATGTGCAAGACATTTTGTGTTTTATCCACGTTACTAGCAGTAGAAATTACAAAAATTAGACACAGTTAACTAAATTTCTCATCAGTTTAGTTGATATAATATCTACCAGCACAAGATATTCAATAATTAAATAAAAACAAATTAGAAAAATAGCAGAATATCTAGTGCATACACAGAGACCACCATAAAACACTAGTGAGAAAGTGTATGCATTCTTTTATAATTTAATTGTATAAATATTTAATAAATATCTTTTATTTGATCATATATAATTATTTTAATGTTCAGCATGAGAACAGAAAACGTTAATGAAAAATTATTTTTTTCTTTAATTTGATAAATGACCGTAGCACTTGAGCTGCATGAACTTCACAAACCTGATAATCATGTTTTTCAGCATGATTAGATCCAAAGAGCTTTTGTACGTTTGTGAAAGCAAATTAATTTAAAATGTCACAAATTTGTTTATTGAGTTAGCTAGTAATGCTTAGAAATTTTGTAAAGTATTAAAAATCATTCATTTAACATCACAGTGTAATTTTTTACACACTCCTACAATTTTTTGTTTGTTTACAGGTTTAATTTTGTTTTCAATCTCATATTTTTAATCTGGTTTCAGACGTTTGGACTCCGCTCTCTGACCTAGTTAGTCTTTGGCTTTGTGATAATAATAACAGACCAAAGGCATCTCTGATAAAACTCTCAGCTAGTCTTTTATGTGCTGTTATTTTTCTGCATTCTCTTTCTGTAGCTTGCTGACGCAATCTCAGATGATGTTCCTAGTGAAGCATCGAAAACTAAACACACCAATCCATCAGCTCCTGGAAATGGGGCTCCGCCCCCCACTAATCCTGGCTGGCCTGGTGCAGCCCCTGGTGGCCCTCATTTTCCACCCTCAGGAGGCCCTGCCCCACCAACAGCACCTGGCTTCCCTCAGACTGGACCGTCTGCCCCGTGTCCTTTTCCACCTGGCCCAGGAGCCCCAGGTCCTTTTCCACCCGGCCCAGGGGCCCCAGGCCAGTTTCCCGGAGCCCCTGCTGCCCCAGGTGGATACCCTCCAGGACCAGGTGTACCAGGACAGTTCCCCTCCAACCCTGGAGCTCCAGGACAGTTTCCCTCGATGCCAGGCCAGTTCCCACCAGGTGGAGCACCCATGCCATACCCCGTTCCTGGACAGTTCCCCTCCCCACCTGGGGCTCCACAGGGCCCATATCCAAACGTGCCTTACCCTCCGGGTCCATCTGGGCCTGGCATGTACGGCCCAGGAGGCCCTGGTGCCTTTCCACCAGATGGAGGCCCTGGATATGGAGGAGGAATGTTTCCCCCAGTACCACCAGGATCATGGGGTGCACCCGGAGGAGGCTTCCCTCCTCAACCTGGCCCCCCAGGAGGCTTTGGTCCAGGGCCCATGGGACCATATGGAGGACCTGCAGCTCCTGGTGGAATGCTGGTGAGCAATTATGACTGTTCGGATAGGTCTATAAAGAGATTTTGCATGCGCAAGTCTGCTTATAAGTGTATATGATGGGTTTGTTTGGTGATGGCTCTGCATTGGTCAGGTGGAGTTTGTTTTATGAGAGTGTTGGTGACATAAGCATTGCTTTCAGGGATGTAGGTTTGGCTCTTGAGGTCTGGGATGCTCCTTCTCTGGTGTCATTCTGCTGGATCACAATAAATCTGCAGATCTTAAACTCATGCACATCTTGTATAGATTTCAAAAGCTCCTCTTCTTGTTTTTCAGCCACCACATAGACCACCATATTTTGGGCACAATTAACAGCTCAGCCAATCACTGAAGGAGGACAGCGCCACAGCCATCACAAAGACCCCAGTTAGCATCCAATCAGAGCTCAATGTTCTGGTCACTGAGCACATAATTCATGCTGATATATTAGCATATCACATTTGCAAACAAATGCACATATTTAATGTAGCCGGGCTACCTTATTTCTGCACAAACATGATTATTGATATTATACTTTTAAAAGTTTGTTGTTAAAAGTTCATTGTTTTAGTGATGTTATTGCTTGAAAAAGAAAAAACAATAAATAATGCACTTTGTGGTCATACAACAAACAAATGAAATTAATATTATTGTAATTAAAGTTTTTTTATGGGCTCAATTTATTTGTCAACATCAGCTTTTGTCTGAAATTGTAGGTGATGATTGTTCACATACAGTGATATACTCTATGGCCTTTATTAATCATTATGAGGACTTAAACCTATGACAATCAGTTTCAAAATCTTATTTTGCATTCTATGATCATATATAAAAAATTATATCGCGCTACTCTTAAAGTTTGGGATTGGAAGGATTTAATGTTTTTGAAATAAGTCTCTTATGCTCACTAAGGCTGCATTTATTTGAATAAATACAGGGAAAAAAACTGTATATTGTAAAATATAGTTAAAAGTTGTACTGTTTGTTTTATATACTTGTAATATACTTTTTATTGTAATTTATTACTGTAATAACAACTGAAGTTTCAGCCGCCATTACTCCTGTCTTCAGTGTCACACGGTACTTTAGAAATGATTAATTCGCTCATTACCTGCTCAAAACGATAATTATTATTGGCAATATTGGAAACAGTTGTCCTTTTAAGTATTTTTTTGAAAACCTTAATAGATTTTTTGCGTTCTTCAATGAATAAAAAGTTTTTTAAAAATGAAAATCTCCTGTAACAAGTTTATTTTCTGTAGCTTTTGATCAGTTTAATCGATCGGTGTTGAATGAACATGCTGATCCCAAACCATTGTGTATATAAACAATCATAGTGACCAAATGTATGTTGACTATTTTATAGGTTATTATAAAATATCACAAATCTGCACTTTTTTGTGTGTGTTGTTTGATCACAGTAGACTTTATTCACTGAGGGGAATCGTGAGTCAGTGGGTGGGGTTTGGAATCAGGGATTGGCAGTTTAGGAGATTTGTCACAGTGTTGCCACAGCAAAGTTGTTTATAAACTAGGTGATGTCATCAGTTAAATTTCCTTTCTTTGTGGTTTGTCATGTGATCTGTGACATGGCATTAGCTGGAACCGGACAAAAAGAAAAGGCATGTGTGTTTGGGTCTTCACTGTTTAGTATACATAGGCTTTTGTGCTCTTAGAATATTTGTTCAGTTCAAGCTGGAAAGTTTTCCTTTGAGTTGAATCATCCTGTTTTTAATGCACACCATGGAAAAGCCAGAGATGGAATTTTGTGATGGAGAGTGGAAGAAACTCATCATAATGGGAAATGTATTAACAGACGATGAAGTATCTACACTTCATGTGTAAATCACGGAGCTCTCAGGGTAATCGGGCTGATCCTAGACTGAGATGATGATAATGCATATATTTGTGCTTTATAATAATTTTTATTGAAGCTTTGGATTCAGTAAACATGTATTTTATTTTGCAAAGCTCTATTAAACTGATCTATACTATCAGCTAATACTATTAATTGTTAAACATGATTGATATGTATAAAGTATCATCATATTGTGCATCCTTATTTTCAATACCACAATAAATAGATCAAATATAGAATCTACATATGTTCTTAGTGTAGACACCTCTTGCAACTGTTAAAGAATTCAAATAACTTGTATTATTTGTGTACGTGTGTGTTTTTAGCCATTGCCGTACGATCTTCCGCTGAATGCAGGGATAATGCCCCGCCTCGTGATTACTATAGTGGGTGAGCCAGTACCAGGAGGAAACAGGTAATAAAACGAAACAAAAAACAATAAAATGCAGCACTACTTCTGCCTGTCCTAAGCAAAACTCACTTCTCTTTTCTCAGGTTCCAAGTAGATTTTGTGAGGGGGCATGACGTGGTTTTCCATTTCAACCCTCGTTTCCATGAGAACGTCGTCGTACGGAACACACAGTTTGGGGGCTGCTGGGGTCCGGAAGAGAGGGAGGGAGGCTTTCCCTTTGTGCAGGGCAGACAGTTTGAGGTACAGCATCCTCATTTACCCTTAGAGAAGAGGCTTAGAGGAATAGTTCACCCAAAAATGAAAATAGTGTCATTTACTGAACCTTAAGTTACTGCAAACCTGTATGAATTTCTTTCTTCTGTTTAACACAAAAGAACATATTTTGGGGAATGTGAGTAACCAAATAGTTTCAGGTCCTCAATGATCTGCTTTTTTCCTATGGAATGAAGTAGAATAGATAACCCAAATATAAAAAGAATTTACTCACCCTACATCTAAGATTTGATTACATTTTAGCATTACCTCACTGACTCACCGATGGATCCTCTGCAGTGAATGGGTGCCGTCAGAGAGTTCAAAACTATTAATGAAAGCGTCTGAATAATAGTCCAACAGTTGTTTTAAGGAGTAAAAAGTTCCTTGTTTGTAATAAACAAATCCATCATAAGACATTAAGGCCTGGTTTCATAGTCAGGGCTTAGCCTAAGCCATGATTAGGTCATAGTTCAATTAGGACATTTTTATAAACATGCCTTAGAAAAAAGTATTACTGGTCAGTGCAAGTTTCTTTCAAATGAAACAGCTCATTTAGACTAGGCTTAAGCCTGCTGCTTCAGGTTAAGATACTGTATGTGTCCACTATCCATATTTGTGTGTCCAGTGAAAGTGGACAAATTGTGAATCAGTGCAGCAGAGGAATATATGCAACACATCAAGCACTGTTTACAACGGAAAACAGTCCAAACCAGTTCTAAACAAACATGTTGGTAACAATTTAGTGTGAGATTGTTATTGAAGAAAGTATTATTATAAATTATGCACTTGTGTTTTGTCCAGAAGCAACAGTTTAAAATTAAAGGGTTATTCCAGCCCAAAATAAAAAAGTATGTCATATGACAACATATAATTTCCTATGTTAAAATTAAAACACATTATATCTAATGGCATACAAAGAAGATTCAATATACAAAACGATTCTGTTTTGATTGTTTTTTTTTTTAAAAATGTTATTATTGTTCATATTTTCATAGCACATGTATGAATTCTGGTACTTTTACCATTAAGTGACATCAGTTGTTTGGCTGTCAGAGGCTGATATTTAAAAAATTATGAGATGTGTTGAAAAAAATGCATTGAGTGTGGTACCTCTTCGGAAAACAATTTAAGATATTTTGGATGAAAACTGGGAGGCTTGTGACATCCATGTAATGAAAGCATAAGTAAAAGTATTCGTTACATTACGGTTCAACCACTGATGGCACTATTCTGATGATGATTTTCTTTTCTACATTTTCTACAAATTTTCATTTTTAGGTGAACTATTCCTTTAAACCTTACTGGATTGAGTTAAGTTTTCATCATGTGTTTGTGCTTGCAGCTGAAGATCCTGGTGGAGACGGACGGGTTTAAGGTGGCCGTGGACGGTGTTCATCTGCTGGAGTTTGAGCACAGAACAGGCGGGATGGAGGATGTCAATCGGCTGCACATAGAGGGAGACCTCATGCTGTTCAGCGTGGCCCCCAACATGATCTAAATCCCAGGGCCGTAGGAGCAATATGACAATGTTGAGGAGACACATTAAGTCGTTGGTCCTTGAAAATTATAGATTATCTTCAAAAAAGTGGGACAAACAGAAATTTCTAAAAGCTATAAAGATATATGTGCCATCTGCGTCTCCATTGGAGATTAGTCAAACTCAAACATATGATCTAAACAAATGAAATACGGATGTAAAGGAAGTTTTAGCCGCCCCTCTGAGAGGTCACTGATATGATGTCTAAAGCACCAAAACTTTCTGCTTTTCCTCATTCTGTCAGCTGTCAGGATGCATTATGCTAGTTAACCTTTTGCATGTATATGACACATTTTGTAAAAACGAAACATATACTGTTCCAAACACACCTATAGTATGAGCTTCGGTATTAGCATGGTACAGTACCAAGGCCCAAGAGGGGTCATAAACTCTAATTCAGGAAACTACCGACCAGATCTGTGACACTGTGCTGAAATATGGCTGAATATTATTTAATTTGGTATGGATTTTGGAAAATTCATTATTTTTAATAAAACCATAGTAATGAAATCGTTGTGATAATGGAGATAAGTAAATAATTATGTCTGAATAAATGCTGTATTACCCCGATCGAAATGTGCTTGGTTATATTATAATCTGCATGTTGACCTGAAATAAGAGGAAGCAATTTAGCAAACAAATTACAATTGTAAAGAATTTTCCTGTGCACTGTAATTATTCATTTAGGCTGTGTCATAAAATTGCCTTTGTCGCATATGATTTGTATCTGTGTGTTAAAATTAGTTACTATTTATTAACAGCACTTCACATTTGTGTTTATACATTTAAAAAGGCAATCTTCATCATACGTTTGCATTTGTACAACTATAAATTTGATGAACCATGTGCAAAAAGTCACAATATGACTACAACTTTATGGTTTATTTATCTCACCACATAAAAATATTTACAGTTGTTGACAGATATGGTCACATTTATTAAGTGCTGGTGTCAATCTGATAACAGGGCTCCTTGTTTTTATGTTAAAATATAACAAAACACTGATATTAACACTAATATTAGGTAGAACATAGTATGCAACAGACTCCGGGGACCATGATGCTCTTCACTATTTCTGACAGATCTTTCCTAATATAAAAAACTGAATATTAACACGGATTCGTGAAAGATTTGTTCTTTTGAATTTAATCTTTTCAGTGATTTAACTGAACTGGTTGACAAACAAGTTCTTTGGATCCTTTTCATTGTGATGATTTAGGCTCACATTTAACAAAAACCCACCAATTCTCAACAAATTAGTATATGGCGACATATCAATCAGCTAATCAGCTCAAACACCTGCAAAGGTTTCCTGAGCCTTAAAAATGGTATCTCAGTTTGGTCCACTAGGCTACACAGTCATGGGTAATACTGCTGATCTGACAGTTGTCCAGAAGACAATCACTGACACCCTTCACAAGAAGGGTAAGCCACGAACATTCATTGCCAAAGAAGCTGGATGTTCACAGAGTGCTGTGTCCAAGCATGTTAACAGAAAGTTGAGTGGAAGGAAAAAGTGTGGAAGAAAAAGGTCAAAGTCAGCTTTATTGTCAGTTCTGCCACATGTTCAGGACATACAGAGAATTGAAATTACGTTACTCTCAGACCCTAAGTGGATAACAAATAAACATTAAATACAAAAATAAATAAAACTTATACATATAATATTAACAGCAATACAATATACAAGTAAGGGCCCATGGCAGAGAGTGCAAACCAGAGAGAGTAGTGCAAATGTATTAAAAAAACAAAAGAAGATGTAAAACCAACTGAGAAAACCGCAGCCTTTTGAGGATTGTTACACAAAATTTGGGTGAACTTCACAAGGAATGGACTGAGGAGGCTGGGGTCGAGGCATCAAGAGCCACCACACACAGTTGTCTCAAGGAATTTGGCTACAGTTGTCGTATTCCTCTTGTTAAGCCTCTCCTGAACCACAGACAACATCAGAGGCGTCTTATCTGGACGAAGGAGAAAAAGAACTGGACTGTTGCCCAGTGGTCCAAAGAGCAAGTTTTGTATTTCATTTGGAAACCAAAGTCCTAGAGTCTGGAGGAAAGGTGGAGAAGCTCATAGCCCAAGGTATATGAAGTCCAGTGTTAAGTTTCCACAGTCTGTGATGATTTGGGGTGCAACGTCATCTGCTGGTGTTGGTCCATTGTGTTTTTTGAAGACTAGCGTCACTGCACCTGTTTACCAAGAAATTTTGGAGCACTTCATGCTTCCTTCTGCTGACCAGCTTTTTAAAGATGCATTTTCCAGCATGACTTGGCACCTGCCCACATAGTCGAAAAGCACCAAACGGCGTTTAAATGACCATGGTGTTGTTGTGCGTGACTGGCCAGCAAACTCACCAGATCTGAACCCCACAGAGAATATATGGGGTACTGTCAAGACGAAAATGAGAAACAAGAGACCAAAAAATGCAGATGAGCTGAAGCCAGTGTCAAAGAAACCTGGGCTTCATTATACCTCAGCAGTGCAGCAAACTGATCACCTCCATGCCACGCTGAATTGAAGCAGTAATTAAAGCAAAAGGAGCTCCTAGTATTGAGAACATATACAGTAAATGAACACACTTTACAAAAGGCCAACAATTCACTAAAAATGTTTTTTTTGTTATTGTTCTTCTGAAGTATTCTAGTTTGCTGAGATGTGAATTGGTGGGTTTTTGTTAAATGTGAGCCTAACTCATCACAATTAAAAGAATTCTCAGTCTGTGTGCATTGAATTTATTTAATACACAAGTTCCACAATTTGAGTTAAATTCCTGTAATAAATGAACTTTTCCACAATAGTCTACTTTATTGAGATAACCTGTATTATGAATGAGTCGGTACAAGTGGATCTCAAGTTAACCAGTTAACCGGTGAATATCATCATCTTAAGCCTGTTGAACTGTGGGAAAAAGTATGAAGTATTTTAGCAAAACAAATTTTACAAGTAAAAAATACTGGTAATATGTACAACTTGACCGTGTAATAGTATAAAACAAGTATTTTTAGCCATGGCAGGCGATTATCACTATTAAATTTTAGTATATTTAAAATTACAATGAACTCACAATAGACATCCTTATTCATAATTCTAACTAACATAACATAAACCAACGCAACTGGAATCAATTTGTGCCAACATATGACTTTTAATCTATTTTGCAACCGAAAATAAAACAACTTGGCCCCCCGGCGCAGTGCACAGTGAAAGCTTCCCGGTGGCGTCCGCTAGGGGGCGGTGGCGGCTGCGCACGTATCCCGGCAGCATTAGAAGAAGCAGGCGGAGTTCCGCACGTTTTAGGAGGGTTTTAGCTGTTCGGGAATAAAAGTAAAACTTTTCCGACATCATGAACGGATCCGCACACAACGCGCCGAGCGTTGAAGAAATAACGCTGAAAAGAGGCCCGGCTGGTAAGTTTGGCTCTCTTCCCCTGCTCTGTCGGAGCTGTTTAAACAGAGTCCATCCCAGCGGTTCGGTTCTGATGGGTCGGCCCGCTACCGCAAGAAATGCTGACAATAACTGGCGCCGTCATCGCGAACTGATAATCCGGTCCCGAATGTGCTCTACAAACGGTCAGATCGGGTTTATTCGGAGTCGTTTGTGTTGTAATGAAAGCGAAAGTTCAGTTGAGATCAGAACCTGCAGAATACGCCATCGGCATTATGGACCGATTTAATAAAACGGACACATTTCTGCCAGATTCAAGCACACTATATTTGGCCGTTATTGAAGCTCTTCATGAATATTGAGTCTGGTTCCGGTCTATTAGTTCAGTTTCTGAGAGCTGAGAGTTAACTGCTTGTTGACTTTGATTAAACTGTTATATAATGCTTTAGTGTGTGTGACCTCTGCGAGGTCATGCACTGGACAGCTTTGATAGCCCTGGACTTTGACTTGTGGTGAAATAGTATGACTGTAAAACAATAGCAGAGACATAATACGTCATCAACACTATGGGTCAAATTAGTACGTTTAAATAATACCAGCCCCGCCCCTATAGACAGTCAAATTGTCAGTTTTGGGGAAAATAAATCCAGTTTTTTTTGTTCCCTACAAATTAAATAATTTGTAGACACCTGTACTGATACAGTATTTAACACATAATAAAATACAATAAAACAATATTCGGTGCAAAACTTTTTACTAGATGCAGTGATGCATGACTTCTAAATTTAGATCTTTTTTTTTATTCCAGACTCCGTTGTCTTACCAAACATATTTTGATTCATCTTTAATAAATTACTTTTTAAAGTTGTACTGCAAGGATTGCATTTGACCGTGATAAGACGTTACGTCTGGCTGGGATCATGTCTGTTACTTCCCTCCTTCCCTATTTGTTCTTCAGAAATCACATTAAGGATGTCTGAATGTATTTCCGGCTCAGTTTAATCATGTAAGTAGTTCAAACATGTGCTGTGTGTAACAACCTCTCTGTCTCTGTCAGGTCTGGGGTTTAATATCGTGGGTGGAGTGGACCAGCAGTATGTTTTGAATGACAGTGGCATCTATGTGGCAAAAATCAAAGAAAACGGAGCGGCTGCACTGGATGGACGTCTGCAGGAGGGAGACAAAATTCTTGCGGTAAAAACACTGTAATACGGAGTTAACAAATTGTACTCTGCTAATACTTAATGCTTGACAATCTCTATACTTAACTGTGAATCAATACTGCCGCTTCACTGTATAGCAGCGTATAACTGTACAAGAGTGATTTATTGTAAATCAATGCACGATATAATCATGTGGATGACCCTATTCACCTTAAATGCAGATCTTTTGAATAATGATGTTACAGCATTGCACATTTTTTGTTGTGGGTACATTTTTCTTATGACTGGCCCCCTCGAATTCCAGACCTCAGCCCCATTAAGTACA
Organism: Enteromius radiatus; assembly: GCA_032357445.1. NCBI lineage: Eukaryota > Metazoa > Chordata > Actinopteri > Cypriniformes > Cyprinidae > Enteromius > Enteromius radiatus. Next base: position 12,498,041 of record JAUCMS010000022.1, on the reverse strand, counting down.
TTTGGGGCGAGTTGGAAAATAAACTGAACAGATCTATTGGACATTCAAAATAAAGCCTTTGGCTTGAATTGTAGAAGGCATGGGATAACATTAGTTTTGAAATTCTCAGAAAATATATCGACAGTATGTAGATGACTTGGAAGTTAAAATGATTTAAAATGTAGAAGGCAAAAAAGTGAATATTTTCAGATCTGTCAGTTCATTTGTGTTCTAAAAATGTTGGCCACCACTGTGTGTGCATATATATTTGTATATGTGTGTGTATTTTTTGTGGTCTTTAACTGTTTTTAATTATTATGTAATATGATGCCAGTATTGTAAAATATAAAATATTCTTACAATAATTAACTGTTTTCTATTGTACCATCTGAATATGCTGATTTGCTGAGATTTTGAGATTTTTTTGATGAACTGTATAATCCTTACTGTCGCTTTTCAACAGTTTGATTAGTCCTAGTTGCCCCTCCCCCTACAGATTTAAAAAGCCATTTTCTAAGTGTTTTTTTATATTTTTTATTTGCACCCTCAGATTCCAGATTTTCAAATAATTGTATCTCAGCCAGATATTGTCCTGTCGTAACAAACCATACATTTAGATGATGTGTAAATCTCAGTTTCGTAAAATTGACCCTCCAGACTGGTTTTGTGGTCCAGGGTCTCACATTTCAAAACATTAAGGAGAATAATAAGTCTTGATATTTCTATACTTTAAAATGAATAGTATACATTTCATAGGGTTTTTTATTTGTGTGTGTGTAGATAAATGGCCAGAAGTTGGACAATCTGTCCCATGGTTCAGCAGTGGAGCTGTTTCGTTCTGCAGGGGAAGATGTGCATCTTCGCATACAGCAGCGAGTAAGTACTGCAGGCTACAGCGATCGTGATGCTGATAACATCTCTGAGAATTATCAGTAAGTTAATCTGCTTCTCTGATACGTGTTTATGTCTACAGCCTATCGCGCAGAACGGCCCCACCAGCTCTCGTGCCGATGGAGAATCTTCATCTGCTTTCGGAACATGGACAATGTATACTGTAGCTGCCCTGGCAGTAATAGCAGCAGGTTTCATTGCTTACAAACGTCTTCAGCTGCACCCCCGGGGGTCCCGGGGCCCGTTTTAACCCATCACATGATCACATGACATTTTATAGACTAAATCTTTTTTCTTTTTGATTTGAACCGTTTCTGCGGAGGGCCCAAACATTAACAGGGAGCGAAAATGGAAACCAGTTAATGTTAGCAGAAAGTGCAGATTTTTTTTTTATTTGTTTATACCATGTTATGACCACACACTTGTAGCTATAACAGGTTTTCACAATTCATTTGGTGATAATCATTGGCGCTTAACCAGAATACCCAGCATGCCTGATGACATTGCATGGTGCAATAAGGGAACAGGGAGGATGAGCACAGTGTTTGGATCAACAGCTGCAGAAATCATCATAATCTGAATTAGACAGAGGCCGAGGTGGAACTGTGTTTCTGGGCAGAAGACAGGCCCACAGAAGTGCTGGAATGAGCCTGAGGTGTGCCATTAGATTTATTTTTTATTTTTATTTGAGGTCTTCTCAGGTACCTGCTTGTGCAAGAGTATGTTTGAAAGCATGCATGATGTGAATGGAGAATTTTTTTTCATTTTTAATACTTTAATTTCTCACTCATCCAAGTTGAGACACGCAGGATGCATTTCTGTGGCTGCGGTAGTGATGGGGGAAGTGAAGAGGTTTGAATTGTTTATTTGCCATCAGGGCTTGGCATTATATTTGCTCTTCCCTCACAGGGAAAAAAACTAGAGGTGGCACTTGTTAGAATTCACAATCAGAATGAAAATGTAATGTTGATATTGTATATGGCTTGGAATCGTTGCGTTGTGTACACTATTTGGTTTCTGCACCTCTTTCAACTTGTGCCTTGCCACATTGAACTGTTGGTCTCAGTGCTGCTCAATGTCTGCAATATTAGGGGCGGCAGCTTGTGCTGCTTCTGTAATATCTGTTCTGTACTTGACAAATGTGTGTTTGTGTCATGGTGGTTCTTCTGCAGGTCTGTGTGGATGGATCCATGTGTAAAGTCTTCATGAAATGCTCATTCATGTTTCACAGTAAGAATAATGTTGCCATTCACATGCATCGTGCATATACATTTATGTCTGTGTGCTTCTCAGTGATTGAAATATGTATATAATAAAAACAATTGAAAATCCTCAAAAGAATTCATCTATGCATGCTTTTGACATTAAGTTGTTTAAATGGAAATTGATTAATAATAATGTTTATAAACATTAACCTAAATTTAGACTTAATAATAATATAGTATATTATACTTAATAATATACTATAATAAAAACTAATTACTACATTTATTGCATTTATCTGTTTTTGATGGTGGCTGGTATATTTGACATGGTTGTGTGTATATTTATTATATAGTGCGTACGGAAAGTATTCAGACCCCCTTAAATTTTTCATTTTTCACTCTTTGTTATATTGCATCCATTTGCTAAAATCATTTAAGCTAATTTTCTTTCCTCATTAATGTACACACAGAACCCCATATTGCCCCTGAGCTCTTCAGGCAGTTCCTTTG
>JAUCMS010000022.1:12475166-12495356 GCA_032357445.1 Enteromius radiatus | reverse complement strand
ATATGAGTGTCACAGGAAAGGGTCTGAATACTTAGGACCACGTGATATTTCAGTTTTTCTTTTTTAATAAATCTGCAAAAATTTCAACAATTCTGTGTTTTTCTGTCAATATAGGGTGCTGTTTGTACATTAATGAGGGGGAAAATGAACTTAAATGATTTTAGCAAATGGTTGCAATGTAACAAAGAGTGACATGGAGTCTTAATGCTTTCCGTACCCACTGTAATACATATATATATATATATATATATAATATAGTGCATTTTATACTGTATGCGTGTGAGACCCTGGACCAAAACCAGTCATTAGGGTCAATTTCACGAAATTGAGATTTACACCTCATCTGAAGCTGAATAAGCTGAGATGCAACTACATGAAGATGTATATATCCAAAAGGCATGTACAGTTTAGCCTGCCTAAATGGCCTTGTAATAGATCAGCTGTGAAGAAAACCTTTAAAGAAATGTAAAGGTCAGCCAGTCTAAAGGTCAGTTTTTTTTTGCCAAAATTCATTTAAAGACCGGCCATCCTAACGGACAGTCTATTAGACAAGTAAGCCAAAATCACCTAGGACTCCCAGGCAGTCTCCCAGTAATGCACTAAGCAGGCCCAACCCTGCTTAGCTTCTGAGATCAGAGGAGACTGCATATTACTAATAAAAAAATAAAGTTTGAATATATTTGCAGTATAGGAAATTTACTAAATATCTTTTTGGAACATGATCACTTAATATCCTAATGATCTTTGGGATAAAAGAGACATCTATAATTCTGACCCATACAATGTATTTTTGGCTATTGCTACAAATATTCACCTGTGACTTAGGACTGGTTTGTAGTTCATGGTCACACACGTATATATAAATATACAGTATAAAATGTATATTTGTAAATTAAGCGATTTGCGTTTAGGAATGTAGCACACTGTGCATTTAGGAAAGTACTGTAGACATGGTCAAAACAATCAAACTGATCATCAGGATGGGGAAGAAAAACGATTTAGGTTCATTTTAATGTGGCATGGTTGTTGTTTAGGAATGGATAGAGTATTCTCTATCTCCAATTTAGATGATTGACTCGGGATAACATGCTGTCTGTGTGAGTGGATGGACCGCTGCTGTCTCTCCGTCTAAATGGATAGACCGATAGCTGTCTCTGCTGTCTGAGAGTAGATGCCTTTGACAAATGAGTACTGGTATGTGCATGTTTGTGTGTCTATGTCGGTGTGTGTATTAGTCCTCCTCATCAGAAATCAATACACTCAAAGGCAGCATTGGCTGAATGTACTTAAAGTAGGAGAGAGAAACAAAAGAGAATGATAATGCAGTACTTCCTCCGGAGTCTAATATCACATTACAGCACATGACTGAGGCAGAAAGGGTGATGGCATCAGCATGATTAATGATTCGGGCTATTTACAATAAACATTGGGGTTATTTACAAGATTTAAAACAAAGGCTGATTTGGTATGGGATACTTACAAACCATTTTGAGATAAGAAAATATATTAAATACACTTAATCAGCATTATGGATAATCAGCACCTGCTGAATGACAGTTAAAGACTCTGCTCTTTAATGCTGTTTTTCTATTTAAATCCTACAGCTGCTTGGCTAAAATATGCCTCCTGTATATGCTTACTATAGCATTTCTGCTGGCAATTAATGGGATTTCGGTTAAAAAGCACATACTGTACACCTAACAGTGCAATCTTTCTCAGACACCAAACCTATGAAGGCCCATTGATTTTAACAGTAAAAAACTGTTAAATGGTTTTAAAAGGTAAATTATTGTAAAAATTTACAGGGAAAAGCCGTAAACTGACATTTCCAGAATTCCCTGCATTGCATTTCAAATTTTGTTTAAGTTTGATGTTATTTCTTTGAAATAACAATGTTTTTTTCTTAAGGGTTGTATGTTAACATGTAATGTTGTTCAATTAACGTTTATTGCATATTTCAGTTTAATAATTCTTACCATGAAGGTGTTTAGTGTTTCTATGAAAATGACACTCTATATAAGTGAAAGTGAAGTGAAGTGACTTGTGGCCAGGTATGGTGACCCATACTTGGAATTTGCGCTCTGCATTTAACCCATCCAACGTGCACACACACAGCAGTGAGAAGTGAACACACACACACACACACTGTGAACACAAACTCGGAGCAGTGGGCAGCCATTGCTGCGGCGCCTGGGGAGCAGTTGGGAGAACAGTGCCTTGCTCAAGGGTCTCACCTCAGTCGTGGTATTGAAGGTGGAGAGAGTGATGGGAATTCACTCCCGTCACCCACAACCTTTGGGTTACAGGTCCAACTCCCTATCCATCAGGCCACGACTGCCCTTATATGTTCATATTTAAAAGCTGCTTGTGATGGGCTTTGGTTCATCATGTGACTTTCTTATCACCACCTGCAGTTGGTGGTTATCAGTGTATTTCAAAGGCACAAAACAGATTTCAGTACTTTAACAGGTTTGCATATTAACATTATATCAGTTAATGAAATTAAAACCTAAAATGCTGTAACCATATTTTTTTACGGTTAAATTCTGGCAACCACAACTGGTTTTCACCATAAATTTTACTGATTTTTTTTTAACAGTGACAGCCTCACCATGCTATGGGTTATATAAAAGCTAATATGCTTATACAATTATAATATGATTAATATGATTATGTGATTTACCTTTTATTGTAAGTTTAATATTTTTAATGTAACATTTTACTTTTTTTCTGTTAAAATCCTAAACATTTTATAGCTACAGTTTATGTTTGTCGGTCATGGAGATGTGTATCTCAATATACAAAAAGCCTAGACCTACGAATAATAATAATGTTCATAAGCAGTAAACACATAAGCAGTATCTCTCGGCGTGGGGCAGAATCATCTTATTTGTAGATCAGAATAACGCATCGCCCCCGCCCCGATATAACGCTCGGCGCGGATGGAGGGGGATGCTGGACGCGCTGCGTACCGATCATGATGATGATGATGATGATGTAATAATAAATAAGCTCGGCTGGTTCTAGTGCACACTCGAATCCTCAAGCCAGACTGATGTCATCATCAATACCGTGAACCGTGCTTAGGAATTTTCACCCGCGTCCGTGCTGCTCAGCGCGGCCTCCATGAGGACAAACCCCGGGACTGCGGCGCTGATGGCTGTTGCGGTCGGGACTGCAGCAAGCTCCCTTCAGCATCACAGCTGCGACCCCTGCGCTCCGACAAGCGGCAAAACCCGTGCAACCGAAACAAGCGTGAGAGCTTTCTATACGGAATATCTGTCGTCTTAACGGGAATGCAAACTCCTCATGTGACTGACAGCCAGTCGTTGTGCATCACCGATCATCTGCGCCCTTTTGGGACTTTTTTGGTTAGTGTCTACCCTTGAAAATCGGTGAGATCCGTCTTACTCGGTGCCTGTGCTCTCTCCTCCTCGCGCTTACCGTAGACTGTCCGCGCGTTGCGCACACCGGAGGCCACAAGTGCCTGTTTTTCTCCCGCTAGATTCACCATTGATGGAAACTGATGCCCTGTTGCCTTTCCTCGTCCGTTTCTACCTCTGCAGCCGCTGTTTCTCCTTTACTAACGCGACTAGGCCCCCGAGACCCGCTAAACATCTCAAACAATGACTCTTTGATGGATAAAATGACAAGAGCGGATCATTTATATTGTGTTTTGGTCTTTTGGATGTCGGCGTAGCGACTTTGCTGTGTTTATAATCTTTGGATCCGACACAAGGTGCGCGAGGAGGGCAGCTGTCTCGAGAGCAATAAAAGCCCGTTATTTTAAGGGACCGTGCGCTCTTCTCTCTCAGGATGGCAAATGAACCCGTTATTCTTAATGTGTATGACATGGTAAGCTCATGAATCATTTGGTCTTTCATCTTTCAAAGCGGTTAACGTCAACATCTCTGCTTTTGGCTCTAATTTTGTGTAATTTTGCATGCAACAACAAATGTTAAGATTAACTATCAATGCATTGATGAAGACTTTAATATCGGGGTGGTCACAGTTTAGTGATAAAGAGTTTTAATTGCTGACACAGAAGATTCATTTTGAAAACACGACTACAAACCTACTTTGCCTAGATGTAATATTGAAAGCAGTATTGATGTGCGAGTCCAGAGACGAGATGAGAGCGCGTGTGTTTCTCCTCCCGTGCTGAAGGAGGCGCTGTCACCCCATCACATAAAAACACTTTACAAGTACAGAACACTTGTGGTCACAGATCTATAATATATAAATAAACATACAGTACTATACATAAATAGAGGTCAGTGATTTTGGTAGGTCCACTCCTAATTATTATTAGTTTTTAACATTTTTATTACATAGCCTACTTCTATTCACCAATATACTAAAATCATGTCTGTAAATGACTGTAAATTGTATGGAATATTATGTAAATCATATTATGTCGATGAATGCAATTAAGTGGACACTGCAGGGTTTATTAATTGATTTCACATTTATGTTAAATTAGGAAGGGTGGAGATATGCTAGTATTTTTCTGTGTACATTAAATCGTGTTCTGCATGTTCTATTATTCATGAAGGGCAGCTGGTGCACTTTTTGGCCTCACCCAGACACGTTTTCTCTGAATATTCACCCCTCCCCCTCCACATTAATTGTATAGTGTGTCTCAGGGTTGTGAAGCATTCATTGATTTTATTGCCTACTATGAAACAGAATGCTATATATATATATATATATATATATATATATGTTGTTTTTCTATAATTAAAATATGATTATATGAAAATCTCTTTCTCCCTTTTGTTCTTTTAGTACTGGATAAATGAATACACCTCCACTCTGGGTATTGGAGTCTTCCACTCAGGAATAGAGATTTATGGCAGAGGTACAGTGACCTATTAACCTTATGTTTTTTCACCATGAAACTCTAGATTGCTACTGGAACCTTGGTCTGATTGGTAAAGAACTTGAAATAAACAGTGTCAGCTATAGTTAGTAGACATAATAGTTGTTAAATGTTTTTAGATATTTAGAGTTCCATATGAAAAAAGTACTATGATAAAATGAGAATGAAAATAATTAATTAGCAACTAAATATGAATGATGATTATAGCCACATTTAGTGTGTAAATTATGTGATTTATAGCCTTCAGTTGCTAGTCCCCATTGATTTTCATAGTACCATATACTATGTAAGTGAAATAACAAATTAAGTAATGTGACACATGATATGGCATCACTATTCTTGCTTGTTGCTGTACATGTTTTTATTCATATAACTCTGTCAATCTCTGCATCAGCCTTATGCAACCTCAGCCTTGTTACTACTAGCAATTAAATACATTATGTACTCAGTGTAAGATTTGCAAATGGCTTGACTTCACCTACAAGTGGCAGGGGAGTGTTGTCTGTGTCTGTTGTGATGGAACAAAACAGATGAAGAAACATGCTATAGCCAATCAATGGGGCCTCTGATCTGAGTCATAAAGTGACAGAGAACATGCTTTTTTAAATTCTTTCTTTCTTTTTTTATCCTTTCACACACACACACACACACACACACTGCTCAGCAGCACTGATACAGAGCAGATGTAGGCAGTTCTAAAGACTGAGCCATGATTCACTGGGATTTTTACAGAGCTTTAGCTTCTCGCCAATAGAGTGCTGCAGAATTGGCATATTTTTGCAGACCAAAGCCCGGAAGCAAGTTAGCATTTTAGCCATTCCAGTTCCTATATCATGAAGCTTGTTTTATTTTTGGTTAAATCCCTCTTGCAAACTGTCCTTACACAAACCTTATTTTTAATAAAAATAAATAAAGATTGAAGAGTCATTTATTCATTCTTATAGCTTTTTATTTCATTCCATAGTATTTAGGCTTCAAAATGTATAAAATATGTTTTCATTTGTGAAGATTACTATTATGAGCAAAATGTATAAGAATCTGATCTGCAAAACAATTTTCATTACTGCAGTACTCTCTACACATTTCAACATAAAAAGAAATTGTTATGAGAGCCTGTCTCTGTATATCAGGGATTAAACAGTTAAATAACAAATAATTTACTATTATAAGTAATTCTGCAGATATTCTTTAGTCAGTATAAACAGAAATTGTGACCATCTTTTGATGTATGTAGTAAAAAAGCGAGAATTTTCAGCCATTATACTTATGAATTCCTAAGTAACAAACACGTCTTCGTTGTTCTAATGTGTGTTGTTTTGTCCCCTGCAGAGTTTGCATATGGCGGCCATCCGTATCCCTTCAGTGGCATTTTTGAAATCAACCCTGGAAATGCCTCAGAACTGGGGGAGACTTTCAAATTCAAGTGAGTTTTACACATATGCACACACATTTAAGTCACAAAAAACACAACTCACAAATTGTGTTTCTTCTCCAGAGAGGCTATAGCTCTGGGTACGACAGACTTTGCAGAGGAGGACATTGATAAAATAATGGAGGAGCTGGGAAAGGAGTTCAAGGGGAACGCCTACCACCTGATGCACAAAAACTGCAACCATTTTTCTTCTTCGCTGTCAGAGGTCAGTATTCTCCCCATTTGCCTTTTTTCATAGGACTAGGCTGTATTCAACTGGCTGGTGACATTCTGCATTCTCAAATGAATTTATTCTCTCAATTTCTCTCTCTAGTTGCTGTGTGGTCGAGAGATCCCACGCTGGGTCAATCGGTTGGCGTATTTTAGCTCCTGTATTCCATTTCTCCAAAGTTGTCTGCCTAAAGAGTGGCTCACACCCGCCGCGCTCCAGAGCCATATCAGCATGGGTCTTCGGAAGGAGAACACACACTCACACACACACGATTCCAGCGACGACGAGCCCTCGTCTGCTACGGAGGCGGCCGCTGGAACATCACACAGCTGCAGGCACACCCGCGTGTGATGTTGCAAATATATTTACATACAGTATTACACTCATTTGAACACACACACTCACACACACACACACACACACCAACCTCTGATCCTGCTGCTACAGCGCCTTCTGCTGGACTGGATGAACACCAGACCTCATGGCCTCTCTAAATGAGGAAATCAAAGTCATGTTTTTCAGTAGAGCCTACAGGGATTTAAAAACCTTGCAATGGTACTCTTCAAGTTTTAGTATTGTTTAATTTTTAACTAAGATTTTAGGGAAATGGAAACAGTGTTCGCCATTTAGTGTTCTCTCTTTTATAAGTGCATAGGGCAATATGAATGACGGGCGATCGTAATGAACTGCGGGTGTGTGACAACACTACACTACAGGCCCCTTGTTTTCTTTTCATCTCATCTGGATATTTTCCAGATTTAGCCGAGTTTGCTGTGTATTAAATTTTTTTTTTTTTTTATTTTGTGATGGAATAAGCTTGACATCTGAAGAAGAACTTACATTCCTAACTTTATTATTTTCCTCAGTAACTAGTAATATTAATCTGCTTTAATTTAATTATATGATGTTTGGTTTACATTGATTTAATTTTAGCTCTCTCTTTATATTTTAGTGTTTATTTTAATATTGTAGTTTGCAATGAATTTACACTAAAAAGGGCCAATGACACAACGTGTCTCACACACACTGACAGCAGTTGGAAATTGCAGCCTTATAAGCCATTGATATGCTGGACTCAGCTGAAACAAAAGACCCCTGTTGTTCAGGCATCGAGGACACAAAGGGCCATTTGAGAGGGTGATGTTGAGGGGGTGGGTGGGAACGTGTGGGTGGGGTCTGCACATCAGGTCTGGTATCAGTACTGTACAACAGTGTTGTGATTGAATGCAATGTCTGAGTGATTAAGAGAAAGAGAGTGTTGCAAAGGTGTTAATGGTCATTTCTTTTGATTTTAATAGTTGTGGTTTCTAGCTTTTAAAAGTGCTGACTGAAAGGAGAGATTTTGTTGTTAAAAATGAGTCATCCACACCTCACTACATTACTTTTGCATACATTTTTAACCTGGTTTTCAGTCTGGAGTAGTCAACGCTAGTTGCCAAAAGTCAGATCCAGATTTTACAAAAATAGTACAGTAATCACAGACTCTATTTTTTGATTCCATCAGAGGATCAAACATGTTTGAGTTGTATACGGCATGACTTGTGGCAACAACTTGTATACTCAGTCATTTAGTGTAGGATGACCAGTTTGTCTCTGTAACCATTTAGAAAGTATATAATGAAAGCGCCTCCGAAATGTATTCCAGCCTCAACAGTACTTTAAGGCCATACCAAAAGGTTGGAAGGAATTTCCAGTCTTTAGGCAATAGTCCTTAGTAAAGGTAGACACCATATCTAATTTTTCACAATGAAAACAAATCTGGGAGAGATGTACAGTTTATTCAATAGGTTGATTTTTTTATGGTCCTATGGCAATTTTCATGTTTTACACAGACATTTTATTAGAAAAACATATTTTCAGTATTTTGTCAGTTGGATCAACAGCAAAGTAAAAAACAAAATCAGTGTGTTCATTTGTAAAATATTAAATATGGTGTATACCCAGACTGTGGTCCAAGTTAAAGTAAATAATACATCTGTCAGTATTATTTTATACCATTTTGCCTCTAGAAGCCCATCTTCTCCTCTGTCTCTCAGGATGGCATGGTATTGTAGATGGCAACACGGGTGTTTCATGAGTCAGATCTATAGGAAATATGTTTTTGGTGACATATAAAATTTTATATCTGGGATATGATTACTGTTATTTTGTCAGTTATTACAAACCTGTAGAGCCTAATTCTTCTGATGCTGTTTTTGCCTAATTTAGTCTGAGGCCACAACTGAGGTCTTCTACTAGTTCAGCAAAGACTCATTTTGTAGGCATCACCCACTGATGCCATTTCTAGCCTCGATTAGTACGTCTTGTTTTGATGTGATGGACTATTTCAGACATTTACAGATGAATAGAGAATAAAGAAATTAAAAGTTTTTTTTATTTTCCCAGAATTTCATTGCTGTTACGGGTTGGAAATGTACATGTTTGTTTCTTTTTAACACTGATTAAATTAATTCACCCCAATACCAAGACCCCGCGCGACTCCTGATAAGCTCAGTAGAAACCATAACTAAATTAGGTCATGTGACGACTTCAGTTTGCAAACTGGATCAATCCAGTTCCAACCAAGCTCAAATTATAAAAGTATTAACTCTAGTGTATTCTAACATTTTATTCTATAAAATAATGTATTTTGAATAATTATAAAAGAAATCATGACATAACCCTTTTCAGTTTGTTTACGGACGCGCGCACGCCATTTACCCTCCCCCTTGCGCGTGAACACGCATATAAATACTTCTGCGCGCGGCCGCGTTCCCCAGTCTCGAGGCCAACGCCATTTTGTCCTGTAAGCAGAGGTGAGAAGATTAAGCTAAATTCGTGAAAATATGTTTCGTTTTAGATGCGTTTTTAATTAAGTGTTGTATTTGAGTTTTATTAACGTGAAACGGCTTCATTTTTGCTAAATTTAGTCAATTATGATGGTTTAACATCGAGTAAATGTATCTGCGCATGCTGACTAGGCCTCGGTCGCACGCTTGTTCCGTGGTCATTAGTCGTGGTATATTTTCTTAAAACGGACTTAAAATTGAATTCTTACTGACTTAAACGTTACTTATGCGTGATTTATAACATTGTAGATGTGTACGTTATGTATTGGTTTTGTCATTATCAATTTACGTTGTTGGTTTGCGGAGTCCAACAGGCGGTAAAGCGAACGTTAGATGTTTTGTTTTAAGCTTTTTTAGGAAATGTTTTTTTTTACATTAATTGATGGATTCATGTGTTGCAGAAAGAAACTGTATTCCATTTTTTTTGTGTTTTGCGTATTGTCGGATGTTCAATAATGTTTTACAAGGACTGGATTGGATAAATGATTAACGTTACCAAGTGTTATACGGTCTGTGAGCAGCAGGCGCACAGATAATTTTTCCTGCAGTTCAAAGTTCGTTTGCTAGACTGGTTCACAGTATAACGTTAATAGTATTGTCACTCTTTCCCTAGATTTCCCTGAGTCTTATATCACCATGAGTGGATGTCGTGTGTTCATCGGCCGTCTGAGCCCTCATGCTCGTGAAAGAGATGTGGAGAAGTTCTTTAAAGGCTACGGACGTATTCGGGAGATTAACCTGAAAAATGGGTTTGGTTTTGTGGTGAGTATTGATACTTTTCTGAGGGTCTTGTGTGAGGTGATAGAGAAATGGAAATCTCACTGCCCCCTGCTGTCTGATTTTCACAGGAGTTTGACGACCACAGGGACGCTGATGATGCAGTGTATGAGCTGAATGGAAAAGAGCTGTGCAGTGAGAGGTGAGCCTGAATCCAGAGCTGCTTGCACCATTTGACCGACTTGAATGATTAGGCTTGATTTATATAGTATACGTCTGTATGAAATGCTCTATATTTTAAATGCATCTTAAAGATTTTATCTAGAGATCTTTTTAGCAAGTTCTTCTCTGTTTTTTCGAAAAGTGAAACCAGGTTTTAATATGAACGGAGTAGAAATTTTGCTGATGTTAAATTACACACACCCATACTAAAACTGCAGTGTTTATTCAGTTGTATTAAATATTTCAAGGTAATTATAAAGCCCTGTAGGAAAACCTTTAAGGAACACATGGTGACAAATACTCTTATGATGTAACGTCGCTGCTGTGCTTGATTTTGAACATGCACGGCATGTGCTTTATTTAGGAAAAAAAACTTAGACCCTGTCACATGCATTTTTTTCCTCCTCCATACTGGCATAAAAAACTAATTAAATTTCATAATGGTTTTCCCTTAACTCCAGGGTGACCATTGAACATGCCCGTTCTCGCAGAGGAAGAGGCGGCGGCCCAGGAATGGGAGGACGTTTCTCTCCCCGCTTTGGAGGGTATCGTAAATCCCGCAGTGGGGGTTCCAGGTATGAAAGAGTTGTGTGAGTAGTCATATGCCACTTATTACAATTATAATTCAGATGAATTAACCTCTGCCCCTCACTCAGGTATGGACCACCCGTGCGCACGGAGCACAGAATCATTGTAGAGAATCTCTCCTCTCGCATCAGCTGGCAGGTGAGTGTCCCAAATTGAAGAAGCAGAGCGGCGTAGCAGCCTTCTGTTGTAGCGATTAATCATCCCTGCACTTCTTTTGCATTTGCCATCTGTACAAACAATTAGTTATCTTTATTACTGTTAAACTGGAAGTATTTTTTTTTTTCCTCTTCACCTCAGCCAAACCTTACATAAGTAAAATGATGATTATAATGTTGAAAGGTTCTCTAACCCAGACCCATGTTTTTCAAACCTTTTCTTTAACAGCTGTGCTCTGGTATTCTTTAATTGGAGTTGCATGCACAGCCTCCGAGGTGCATAGCGCCCTCCCCTGGTTGTGTTCTGAATAGTGTCCCTCTGGTGCCTCACCCGACACGCAGTGTCTGCTGGTCTAAGTCTTGGCTGGGTCCGTAGAGCCAGACAGAGCCGTAGCACAGGATAGCCTTAGAGGAGCTGGGTAGCCGCTCTCTGGAGGGTCTGTGATGTCAGATCTGCTCCACCCCCCCGATCTGCTGTTTGGGTCTTATTCTGTTGGTGCTGAAGCGGGGAGGGGTGCAGGGTTTTGGCCCCTCCCCCATCCTCTCTCTGGTGGGGTCCGTTCTTACGGAGGCCGGATGGGTCGATTCCGAGGTCGTTTTAACGCTTCATTGCTTCCGTTTGCTATTTGGACAAGTGGCTCTTTGCTAATGCCTTCTGTGGTTTGGAACGGTAAGTAGCTCATCACACTGGATAGTCACATGGTAAAGAGGGTTCTGTCATTTTAAATCTGGAGATTGCTGGTAGGAAGTTTTGAGACTTGCACAAAATCTAATTAACAAAATGAGAACCTGTTCTCAGGAACTAGCTGTAGTCAGGCGCGTCTTCATCTGAGGGCTTTGCTTCCTGCTGTTTTACACAATCTAAATGAGATTTGTGTTGCCGAAAACGCTCCGGTAGTTTTAAACTGGGACAAACATCTGGTAAGATGACATCTGTTGAGGGAGCTTTCTACAGGTGTGTCAGTGCACACTTTAGAGCAGATGCTGCAGAATGCAGTGTGTACTTAATGTGTGGGTGCCAAAGTGCAGTGCGTGTCTCTTTTGGGTTTTGGGTTCTCTGAAAACGTGTCATTAAGTGTTTTCTGTGCTTTCTGCAGGATCTGAAGGACTTGATGAGGAAGGTGGGAGAAGTGACTTTTGTGGATGCACACAGGACCAAGAAGAATGAGGGGTAAGATCTTGTGCGGTTATGCATAAGACTGTGCTCTGACTGTTAAACGGTTGTAAATGAGTTGTCCTGTATTGTTTTACAGGGTTGTGGAGTTTGCTTCACACAGTGATATGAAGAATGCCATTGAGAAGCTGGATGGAACAGATCTAAATGGACGCAAGCTCAAGCTATTTGAGGATCGCAAGAGGGAGTACGTACCAGACAATTTCACATGACTTCAAGTCAAAAATTTAGAGTTTCTTTAGGCCTTAAAATCAATTTATACTACCACTATTTTGAACCTTAAAAATGCCCTTATTAAAGCAGAAAGTCGTCTTCATGGAGTCATTTAAATGTTGTATGTATTGCAAAATATGAATGTCCTCCTGATTTTTTTTTTCTTTGTCCATTAATATCTAAACTTTTTTTTTTTATTATTAAAAATTGGTTGGAAGTTGTGTTTTCATAGCGTTGCCGAAAACAATTGTTCCTTTGTTAGTTACATCTAAAGAATTTACTTTAAATATACTTAAATTCGTACATTTTCCGTTCTTAAAACCCGACACAATTATAACCCATCTTTCTTCTCTCCGCAGTCGTAGTAGGAGTCGTTCCCGCAGCAGGAGCAGCTCTCGTTCCCGATCGCCCAGTCGAAGTCGCACCCCTGAGCGTGGAAGCAAGCGCTCTCGCAGTCGCTCAATCAGTCGCACCCCAGAGAAGAAAAGTACCAGCAACCGGTCTCCTTCCCGCTCTCCATCTCCTCCGAGGAAACAGAGCCGCTCCCGATCTGCTTCTGCAGAGAGTCAGCACTGAAACTAATTGTGTGTGTGTGTGTGTATGTATG
Organism: Enteromius radiatus; assembly: GCA_032357445.1. NCBI lineage: Eukaryota > Metazoa > Chordata > Actinopteri > Cypriniformes > Cyprinidae > Enteromius > Enteromius radiatus. Next base: position 12,482,327 of record JAUCMS010000022.1, on the reverse strand, counting down.
TGTGTGTGGATGAACATGACTGAGACTTTTTTTTTTTTTTTCTCCCGTTTTCTCTTATTAATGTGGCATATGTCATTGTGCTACTTTAGTGTAAATTACTTAATGCGAGTTGAATGTCTGTATGAAATATTTTGATTTTATTTCTTATGCTGAGGAACTGGGTGGGTTTAACTGATAATGGAATGGGTTAAGACTAGATTTTTCACAGTGTGTTTTGATTTTCTATTTTTATTTGATCAATATCAATCCTGGAGTACTTCTGTAGAGAAATGTATGTGGGTTTTGTTTTTCAAACTCACCTGTTCAATTTTTTGTTTGAGTCTTTATGGTGATTCAACAGAAGGTTATGCCTGTGTATATACACTCTGGAATTAAATATATTGGTATTTGGCAGAGGAAGTTTATTTATTTGCTATAACACATTTGTGATCGTTGTATATTAATCACTTACATTCTTAAAATTGTGTCTGTGCTGGTTTTAAGATCAGTCCACTAGGTGATGCTACTTCATAGTTTGGAAAGAAGTCTAACCAGTTTGAACTTAACTTTGCACATTTTAGAAGGGTTTCAGCTTTATGAAAAGTGAATTTTAATTTAAACTTGATTTCTGAAAATGTGTAATCATCTTCATAGAGGTTTTCTATTTTAGAATTGAATGGGCTGATTTTAATAAGTGGCTGCATTTCAGTGACGATCGATACAGGGCCTCAACATGTACACAGCACAGACACCCAGAGTTACTGCTTCAGTCAATACTGTATGAGAAGCACTCTTTGAAGTCTGTATTTTACAAATTGTTCTTTTGGTAAGGAACCTGGCAACCATACAACAAAGTATGAGTGGGAGGCGGTATTGTAATATCTGCAGTGTCCCAAGGACAAAACACTCCATACCTCTACCGGTCATTTAATTTTGCCCATAAAACTAGTGTCCTCTGTGCACTGCAACGCTCTCGTCCTCAAGGGCAAACAGATAACATCTAACTGCAAACAAACAACAGAAGTGCTTTGAGATCAGATGGCTAAAAGCAATTAGTGCCGTACAAAGAAAACGTTATTTGTTTGAGAAACGTGTAGACAACTTTGAAAACAGCTTGCCCATTTGCTTTTTCAGTAACATGTCACTGACAATAACAGCTGCAGCTATTAAAATATATAAAAAAACAAATGTCATACTTTTATACACTAAAAAAAGTAGAAATAATAAAATGTATATAACTTTTTTGCATTTGCATTTCCACAAGAAAACACTAGTTGATGTAAAAACAAAAAAATATTTTGGATTAGCTCAGAAGTTTGCAAAAAGTTATCACACAATTATACTTGTAGGAAGACCATTTTAGAAATAAAACCAGAAAAGGTTAACCTTTTTCTAATTACATTAAATTACATGATACATATGTTATTTTACAATTCTGCAATTTTCCATTTTGGGTGTGTTTTTTTTTTTCGTGTCAAAGGAGTATTTTATTTTTATATTATAGAATGCTATTGTTATGATATTAGTAAAAATTGATGTCCATGATACTAGACATTTGGAATGGTAATCTAATATCATACAATGTAATGGCAGTATATGATGAAAAAAGGAGATACATGTGAGATAATATTTAAAAAAATATATTTGCCTTGTATTAACATCCATTAGTATCGTTTCATTTAAATTTGATCTTGACCCAACTTTATCACGAAGTAGATTCAATAAATGCTCCAAGCTTGCTTTTTTGCAACACTGGGGAAAATAAGCAAGTCCCACACTTCCAGTATGCTTAAATCCAAATGTCCAGTACTCTAATATTAACTATTGTAGCTACTGTATTGTGATACTGTACGATCCCAGAATGACGTAATTATTATGTTCAATTATAAACAACACCAGGTACTTTCACTACAGTTGTCCCGTTATTCACTGGCCATCCCGAGTGTGCGAGAGCGCAGATGCGCCAGTCGCTGGAACAGCCCGGAGTCACGTGACTTCCTGCGGCGAGCGACTGCTGCTGCAGTTTCTTGTCGCGAGCGCTTGGTGCACGGTGTGGAAACTCCGAAACACAGCGACATGAAGCTGCGCGCAGACACCGCACGAGAATCGCTGCGCCACCCGTGAACGGCAACCAGGCTCCGTAGAGCAGCGGATTACCAGCGGGAAGGATTTAGTTCCAGCGCGTTCCTGAGGGAGAAGTTTGCTCACTGTGTCTGTGGAGGTGAACGGGACACCAGCAGCGAGCATGGCGGAGAGAAGTGGCCGGTTAAGCTTCCCCGGGAGCGGGGCGCTAAACAGACCAGTGCCAATGAACCTGTTCGCCACCTGGGAGATAGACGGCTCTTCTCCTAACTGCATCCCCAGGTGAGAGTCGCGCGAGATCGTTGGACCCAGGTGTGCTGTTCGTGAGCGAGAGGGCAGGTGCACGGCGACAGGGAGTGGTGTGTGAGACAGAGAAAGGGTGTGTGAACTAGTTAGACTATCATTGTGGTGCACTGATCCAGCGCGCATGATTGGACCGGTGTCAGCATCGGATCACGGTGGCACAAATCCAGTGATGTTCTGCTGATTTAGTAACGCTTTTCTGTCACTCACCATTAACTGTTCAAATGTGACCCGACTGATCTTTGATCACTGCGGCTGTTTTTTTAGAGTTTATTATTATCATTATTATTACTATTATTACAAATTAATTACTAATGAATTTCATTATGCTCGTCGCGGTTTGACAGTTCTGTTCTGACCGCGAACACAAACAAACTCTTTGGCCTTTGTGACGTAAGGGTTCCTGTTCTCGCGCCGTGAGGTGGCACGCGCTGTTTGTTATGAATCGGTTTTGCCGGAGGGGTCGAGCTGTCATCAACACGGGCCGGTATCGTGCAAAATAACCCAGCGGATCTAACTAGATGCACTGCCACCGGAACGTAACGCTCTGACCCAGTGTTTCAGAGACTGCTTCTCTTATTTGCTCTCATGAGTCATCAAAGTATTCTCTTTCTTTCTTCCTAAGCCACACATTAGATCAAACCAGAGAAGCTACTAATAAAACGGGCTTGGCTTGCACCGTATGTGTGCTGGCATGCAGGTTGTTTTTGTTTCTGTCCCATATGATAGTTATGATGAACTATGGGGTGGTGTCCACGAATGACCTTAAAAGACAGTTCACCTATAAAAGAGAATTCTGTCTTTAATTATACACCCTCCTTCCTCACTTACAGGAGAAATTATAAAGCCTGTCATTTTTTTTTCACTGCATTTGCAGTGACTGCAGCTTAAAGTGGGCCCTTTGAATATCACAAGCCTTTCTTTTCTCTTTTTGTAGAAAAACAACCTCTTATAAATGCTTATAGATTTGAATATAACGTGTGAATTTTGCTGTAATTTATGAGATTGACAGTCCTGCACTGTAAAAAAAATATCTCATTAAATATGGTTGCACAGTACTGTAAAAAAAAACGTTTCCAGTATTATTAGATGCTTTTTAAAACAGTTGTATATTTGATTAAGATATATAATGTTATTTGTACTGCCAAAATTCATTTTATAGATTAAAATGTATCACCATAATAGAAAGCCACATGAGGAATATTCTTCACAAATTCCTCTTTTGTGTTACACAGAATGTTAATTATTCATCTTTTGAACAACATGAGGGATGTGCAATGACAGAATTGTAATTTTCTGTTGAACTATTCCTTTAAAACGCGCTGAACTGGAGCAAATGGTGAGATGGATGGGGAATAAAGAGAGAGATGTGCCTTATGAATTCTTGATCATAATAAAAGATTCACAACTGTACCACAGACACATTTTCCCTCCGGCCCCTTTGTCTGCCTGCTGTGTGTGTGTGTGTGTGTGTGTGAGGACCACAGAATTCCTACAGTTAATTATGTGTTAATTTAAAGGTCTGTTCTGTGCACATAATTGAAGCGGAGAGCCGAATCAGAGAGAAACAAGTCATCTTATTACTGTGAGACACACTCATACATCTCTGTCATAAAAATGACATTAACTTTAGTTTTTAATGAGCTAATTAATGAGCCACAGCAGCTGGTCTTAGCTTTTCTGTAGGATTTTCCCCTAGGGCTTCCACTGCAGTGGGCGTGGCCTTTTTGGGAGATACTATGTGATTGGCTGGGCTTGACATGGCAGGCGTGTCTCTATTTTAGGACTGGTTTTCTTATTTTTGGCTGTTGGGGTCTTGTGAATATATTTTTTGGCCAGTTTTCTGGTGAGCCATTAAAATGGGTAAATCTATATATTAATAAATAAATACTAGTAGTATACAAATAATGCTAAAGCAGCGATTCATTGGTTTGTTGGCTTTGTTTTTTATAAAACCCTATTAAAACACATTCACTCACACACACACACACACACACACACTATCTGAGGTGTGTATTTTTTTGTAAAAAGATGAGTCTGAAGCTCATTCAGTGTGTTTAGCCTTTGTGTTTTCGTTATGCTTCATCTCTTTTGTTTACTTGAGTGTTTTAGTTTTTTAAGTGAGCGTGTTTTGAAGAGAGATACTTTGCATCTAATTTCGTGACCTCTGTATATTGTGGTACAGTTGTCAGCTTTAAGTGTTTGTGGTGGGCTGAAGCATAGATCAGCAAGCAGCCGTTTCGAGCTGTTGATCTCTCTCAATGTTTGATTGTGTCTGAGAATAAGAGGATAAATGAATTTGTATTGAATGACAAGAATCGTCGTCATTCAGATTACACACTAGAAAATAGGTCAAAACACATCCAGTCTGAAGCCTGTGGGACTGTTGTGTGTTATGGCAGATTTGATAGATTTAAAAGGACTTAATATTAGCTCACTGTAGCTGCCATAATCCTCACGTTTAATTAAGCTGTCAGAGCTGACACATCCGGGATGGTTCAGTCCCGCTGAAGTCAGTCAGAGACTGATGGAGTGTGAGAAAACAGAAGGTAACCGAACGCTACAGGACACACAAATGTCAACTATGAATCAAATAGCCACAGCAGAAAAACTGAACCACTTCTGTTGTGTCGCTCATTCAGTTTTTTCAGTCCAGGATGTGAATGAAAAGTGTATTGATTTTTAAATGTGTGTTATATGTTTTGTGCTGTAACTGAATTATCTAAAACTATAAAAAAATTGCTTTTTATTAATTGTAACACTAAAATTGCTAAAGGTGCAGCTGCAGTAAAAGCAAGCTGTATACAAATATTAATAAAGCGAATGAAGCCGCTTAGCAAAGTGTATACCGAAATTTAAATCAAAGTGAAAATGTAAAAATAAAAGCTCGTTCAAAATGCTATAATAGTGAAGTTAATGAGGTTTTTGGAGGTTAGTCTCTTATCTTGGTAAATGTTCATCATCTACTTAAACCATACTCCCAAAATGGCTTGTTTCTGACATCAAAACCCTAAACTTATTAACACATGGCTGCCAACATTTACACATCAACAACGCCTATTCAGTGTTGCCCGTTTAGTAACATTGAGTTAATACTGAGGAAGATATCATTAGTCATAAACGCCAGAAAACACATGTTTAACAATAGATTTCATTGGAAGATTTTACAATTCTATACTATTTTGTCTAAATAAATAATAATAAAAAAGTATTACAAACTAAAATCAGTATTTAGGCGTCACAATATTATAATTTAATGGGTATTTGTTTTGAGATTTGCTATAAATTACATTTCACAGTTTTACTGTAAATAATGTTTTGACAATAATTTTGTGAGTGTTAGCCTATACATGATGAATAGAGAACACTTATTCAATATTAACTATACTAACTTTTAAACTTTTTTAAATTCCTAATTTGCGTTTTATTCATAGTTTTTTAGTAAGGTCGTTGTTAAGTTTAGGTATTTGAAATAGAGATGTAGAATAAGGTCATATAGTATATGCCCAGTATGAACTAATAAATAAAAAACTCTCTAATATTGTCTGATGACTGATATTCACCGGCGGGAGCTTAAATACAAACATATTCTTATAGTGTCGCTGTGCTGCTGACTGTGTGCACGACCCCCTTATGGTCCTTTGTATCTCCTGAAGTGGGCATCATTTTCACTAAAACAATAGAAATCTCTCTCTCTCTGATTGAACAGGCTGTGCTAGGCTGTCATATTTGTGTGTGTTGGTGGAGTGTGTGCTGAGTTTTCACCCAGAGGGAAGAAACAGTCATGTCTTTGTCTTTAACTCACCCACAGCCATTCTTACACACACACTGACAGGAGCGGGGTAAATAGGCTATTGTTTACATGGTGAAGCGCTGTTTTGTCTTGGAGCGTTTTGTTGTGTATTTTGTGTACGTTCTTGATTCTGAGGGATAGCAGATGCTTTTACTTGAAATCTCTTTAATGGGACAATGAATGACGGTGCAGATCTTTTATAGCACATGGTCTAGGTCTGTCCTGATATGGCGCTGTTCAGTCATGATGGTTATTTTGTAGGTTAACCTGGACTAATTTGCAGTGTTCCCTCAGGATTTTTTACTGGGTTTTTATAATAGTGCTTTTCAATGTGAAAAATAAGGTTACTTTAAGTATCTTATCAATTTGTTAAGGACACTTTAAATTGATCAAAATGAAACAGGAAATACATTTATAATGTTACAAAAGAAATTTGTATTTCAAAGAAATGCTGTCGTTTTGAACTGTTTTTTAAGCTAAAGGGAGAAATAAAGGGAGAGTTAACCTAAAAAGGAAAATTCTGTCATAGATTATTCAAACATTACTCATAATACTCATTTTCAAAAGTTTTTGAAACGCCCTAGAAAAGTGGGGTTTTGGACAATATTGGCATGAATCCTTTTTAATTTGTGATAATGTTGCACTGATAAGGGACAACACAAACTACGAAAACATTTTATTACATAAACAGTTTACATAGAAAATACTTTAATTTTCGATTCATCAAAATATCCACCATTAGCGGCTATTACAGCTCTGCAAAATCTGGGCATCCGAGTTGTTAGTTTATTCAAACATTGTTGAAACTATTAAGGTAAACCAGTATCACAGCTGACATAGGGGCAGGTCTGACTCTTGACATGTATATACTGTCATTATTATGTAATGAAAATGAAAATGATTATTGCTAGTCTATATATATATATACACTGCAAAAAATGCTTTCTAAGACAAGATTTTTTGTCTTATTTCCAGCCAAAATATCTAAAAATTCTGAAATCAAG
>JAUCMS010000022.1:12454381-12464860 GCA_032357445.1 Enteromius radiatus | reverse complement strand
AAAGAAAAACTTTTATTTTGGATGCGATTAATCGCGATTAATCATTGCCCAGCACTAATATATATATATATATTATTAATGATTTTCCTTTTGTAGACCTTCATTATAATGCTTTTGCATACAAACTGTTTTCATTTCTATAAATTTATTTAAATTTAAATAAAAAATGCATCTATTCCATAATATAATTTCCATTTATTAGTTATTACGTTTATTTAAAGCTCATTATTGGTTTATCATATTAGCCAAAACCTCAATAGCAGTACATCACTAGCTGAAGCACCACGTTGCCCAATCAGTATTCAGGACTGGGCCTTTTCTTTTTCTAAAATTGTTTGTTTGAATTGGTAGATAATTACTCAGAAGAAGAGTATGAAAGCTTCTCATCGGAGCAGGAAGCCAGTGATGACGCAGCACAAGGACAGGTAAATACACACACACACACACAGTGCTAGCTCACTTCCCTCTTTTTCTGCTGACTCGTGTATATATATGCTCCTCAGGATCTTGAGGATGACGAGTATGAGATGAGGAAAACAAAAAAGCAGAGGAGGTCAATAGTCCGGACGGCATCGATCACCAGGGTAAGAATGAGAGATTAGTCACAGCCATCGCTGTCAGATGTGATCGGGTAGTAAACAGACTGTTAATTTGAGTATGTATGTCTGTGTGTCTGTATGTCTCTTTCTCCATTAGCAGCAGAACTTTAAGCAGCGTGTGGTGGCATTGCTCAAACGGTTCAGAGTTTCTGATGAGGTGGGTAAATATAGAGTCTATTTGTTGTATAAATACATGTTAGTCAGGTTGTGCAGGTTAACCTGTGCAGTGAACCAATGTCAGTGGATTAAATCCGTGTTTGTGTGTGACTTAGTTTGTGTTTAACTAAATGTACTTTAGATTTACTAAGACCTCTCACCTCCAACAGGTAGGCTAAATATTAGAAAGTCAAGTCAAGCCACCTTTACCCTGCAGCGCTTAATAAAATACAGATTATTCAAAGCAGCTTCATAGTATTAAAAAGTAAAATTGTGAGACAAATTCAAATACTTCTGTAAAGCAGCTTTAAAAAGACAATAGTGTCATGATTTAGCTCAAGTCTGTTCAGTTTATTAACTGTGTAAAGTGCATGATTGATGAAGCAAATTTAATTTATCTTTACAGAAGACAACCGTTTCACCATCCAGCTCAATTCATTACAGGGATTGTTGTCATCTGAGTGTCAGTGCAGTCAAATCAATAATATTACTGAATTTTAAGTGTCCTTTAAAACACAACTAAGCAAGCTACAAGAAGCTCAGACCCAGAAATGGAGAAAACACTTAAATAGAAACCAGGTTATTAAGATGTAGGTTGTAATAAATGAGTTGATTTGTGTTCAGTCTGTGATCAGTCAACAGACACAGGGCCTGACCCTTGCCTGGCTCGCTCCACAGATTAATTTAGCCATGCATAATCAGCAGTGCTACGGAAACCGAATCCTTGTTTGCTGATAATCTTGCCGAGTGGAGTTCTGCACAATGAGAGCAGGACTGACACAAGGATTTTGGGTGTAATATTCATACTGCTTCTGCACATAATTGGATTGAAAAAGTATATGCAGTGCAGGAGATCATGTGACAAACACAGAATAAAAAAAATGCAGTGTACAGTATATCCACTATAGTGTTTGGTAAGTAGTAAGCTAGTATTTGGTTCCTTCACCATTCATCATATTCAACAGTTTTGACATATCACAGCAAAATAAACACATGCCACTTTGAGTTCAGAGGTCAGTTTTCTTGTGAAGGGCAGGAAGTGTGTGGTGATGTGCAGAAGCAGCAGTGATGTCCAGCGGGACAGAAACATGATCTCAGCAGCATTATATCTCAGGTTACTTCCTGTTCTGACAGGACGCTGAATCTTATTATGGAGCCATCTGAAACCCGACCGAAGATTTTTACAAATATTTTATATTAAAGGAAGTTATATAGCCGTCAGAAATGTTTGCTATTGAGTACTAGCTTACAACGTACTAAATATTGCCTAGTATATATTGTATACTGATTTCAAATATACCACATACATATACATTTCAAAAACAGTTGTATGAGAAATGGTATAGCCATTAATCAATGAAACATTCGAAGCAGTAGTATGCTGCATTGTTGTCATGTGACCTTCTAATGTTGCATGTTTAATTTAGCAAGTGGAGTCACAGTATGAGACGGTAATCGATTTTAGTCCACTTTGTGTAGCTGCCCAATATGGTTTCTGTTAATCAAAATAAAGCTGAAATTAAATTCAATCTAAATATGGGATGAAAAACTTTTGCCTTGACAGCCTGATTTAAAATGAGTTTAAAAATAATTAAAAAAATTAAAGAAAAAAACAACAACAGTATTAGTACAATATGTACAATTAAAATGAACACTAAAAAATAAAAGCTAATTATGATTTCAAGAATAAATCCCTAAATAAATACTGAAATAACACTGGTGTATAAATGTTATTTGGTAGTCCAGTCAAATAATAAATAAATGAAGAGTTAATTCAGCATTCAGCAGCAGCTTTTTGTTGAGAAGCCGGATTTACTCTGAACAAACAAAGTCCTTGATTGATTTCCTCTCTCGTTAATAATATCCAGGAACATTGCATGCTGCTTTGGGATCGATTGCCCTGCAGCTGAGTCTGAGCATTCAGCTTCATCAGATCATGCTTGACCCTCTGTCTCACCATCTCTCACATTCATTCAGTTCAAATGAGGAATAAGTAACATTTAAATGTTTGTAGGTTTTAGACTCGGAGCAGGACCCCGCCGAGCCTCCTCCAGAAGTAGAAGAAGATCTGGATCTGGAGAGTTTAGAGTTTGAGAATCCGAGTGACAGTGGACCGGACCTGGATGATGATGAAAGTGTTCTCAGCACCCCTAAACCCAAACTCAAGTGTGTTGAGAAGAGAGTTTGTTTAGTGCTAGATCTATTAATGTTCAGATGTGTGGTTTTATTAACCCTTTTTGTGTCTGTGTGTGGTTTAGGCCATATTTCGAAGGAATTTCTCTATCCAGCTCTCAGACAGAAATTGGCAGCATTCACAGCATTAGGAGTCACAGAGAGCCGCCCAGTCCAGTAAGAACTCATTCATGTGTTTAGAAGATATTTAAATGCACACATAATAATATACACCTAAACTGACTTGATGTAAAGCTAATTATACTAACCTAATACTAACCCTTTCCAAATATATATGTGCCATTTAAAAGTTTGGGGTCAGTGAGATTTTTATTTTTGAAAGAAACTGACATTTTATATTCAGCAAGAACACATAAAATTAATATTTACTATAAAGAGTATATTATTTATTTAATTATTGTATATCATATATTTAATATATAAAATATCTGTTATAAAAGTTTTTTTTTTTTTAAAGTTTAAAAGAAGTTCTCAGGATTCTAAAAACAAATTCCACAAAAATATAAAGCAGCCCAATAGTTTTCAAAACTATTTTAATCATCAAAATCAGCATATTAAAATTATTTCAGATTGATTATATGATTCTGAAGACTGGAGTAAAAAAAAATATATATATATATATTTACTCTAGATTATTAAAATAGAATTTTAAATTCTATTAATATTTCACAGCAAATGAATTCTGCTTTATATATATATATATATATATATATATATTATTGACCCCCAACAGTGAAATGGTAATATATATATATTGACATTATTTTTAACCAGTTGTCCCCATGAGGAAAAGGAAGTATAAGCTAGGTTAGAAACATCACTTCAGTTTAATCTCTCCTGAGCTAACTCTCTACATCTCTCTCTCTTCTTTGTTCAGATGGATCCTGATAAAATAAGGGCTGTAGGTGGAAAGTTTCAGATGGATAATGAGTCTGATAATGTTTCGATGGTACGTCCTTCACTATTGTAAGATATTCATTGAATATCAGATCAAGACTCGAATGTTTGTTTTGAGATGAACTCTGGCAGATACTAAAGCTGAATCACAGTTAATGAATCACCCACACTGAATCAACATGTGGTGTGGTGGCAAGAGAGCAAAACAATAGTAATCAAAACAGTAATTAGCTTATTACCATAATATTAATGTATTTTAATAATTATTATGCAAGTAAAACTATATATATATATATATATATATATACAGAGAGAAAAACATTTTACCCAGCCTTAGTCCTAACATAAAGGCTTCATTTTATTGTATATTGTGTTGGGTGTTTTTGCAGTTTTACTACACGTGTCTTTGGGTTTCAGGGTCATCCTGAGGTTGTGACCCCGACCACAGAACTGGAGATGATGGACAACATGGACACTTTCATGGAGAGGTTGCCTCCTACTGGCCGGATGACCAAAACAGAGTCACTTATCATTCAATCCAACCGGTGAGGATACATAAACCCTTTATCCCTGCGGTTAGATCAGGGGTGGAGAACCCTGGTCCTCGAGGGCCGCAGGCCTCTAAGTTTTTCATACAGCCCTGCTTCACAACACCTGACTCAAATCAAATGGATCCAACAGCCAATGAAGTTCTGCACAATCACTTGAATCAGGTGTGTTTGTGCAGGGAAACATGGAAACCTTGCAGGATGAGGGCCAAGGTTCCCCACCCCTGGGTTAGATGAAGAGTATAATAGATCTTACCTGTAAAAGATTACTGTCAAGGTTTCTTTTTAAGCTCTTTCCTTGTGGGTTTTTTGTCTATCCTATTTAGTGTTTTTATTAGAAAATAAAAATGTTCTGCAATATTAGTGACTTTCTCTCTCTATCTAAAGGGTGGAGCCAAAACTGGCAGGGCGGCGGGGACGGAGCACATCACTTAAAGAGAGACAGACCAGTCGACCGCCCAACGAAAGAGCCAACAGCCTGGACAACGAGCGCTCGCTTGACACACGCTGCCACCTACAGGTCAGAGAGAACCTCTTCACACAACAAATATACTCCAGCTGCTACACAGAAACCGTTTAATTGAACGAAGTTTGGTCTCTGTCCGGTTAGATTCCACGTAAAACGGTTTATGACCAGCTGAACCACATCCTGGTGTCAGACAGCCATCTCCCCGACAGCATCATCCTCATTAACACCTCAGACTGGCAGGGCCAGGTATGATTGACAGCTGTTAAAGCAGCATGGCACTTTTTTGTAATGGCTTGTATTGCAAATGATCAAAAGTAGATTTTGGCTGTAGATAAAGCTTTACTTATTTGTATAATTTTATATACATTTTTTGGTCACACTTTATTTTAAGGTCCTATTCCCGCTATTAACAAGCCATTAAATGGACTTTTGCCCCAATAAACCCCTTATTTGCTGTTAATTAATAGATAGTTAGGTAGTTGCTAAGTTTAGGTATTGGCTAATATTAGAGATGTAGAATATGGTCATGCAGAATATGTACTTTATAAGTACTAATAAACAGCCTATATGTTAATAATAGGCACACTAATAAACTAGTTAATAGTGAGAATTGCTCCCTATACTAAAGTGTTGCCAGATTTGTATAAATATAAAGCATAATGTAGTTGCTATATTATCCTAAAAAATGTTTTGTCTTTTATAGTCATCATGGCTGAAAAATACCAAAATAATCAATACAAAAATACAGTAAAAAATATTTATTTGCAATTTATATTTTCAGAATTTATTCTTGTGATTTAAAGCTGAATTTTCAGCAGCCATTACTGCAGTATTCAGTGTCACATGATCCTTCTGAAATCAATCTAATATGCTGATTTGCTATTTAATAAACGTTTCTTGCGGTCTTTGCTGTTTAATATTTTTGTGAAAGTTATGATTGTGGATTTTTAATTATGTTTTGTTTAATGGAAGGTCTTCATTTGTTTGAAATGGAATTAACAATGTAAAAGTCTTTACCGTCACTTTTGATCAGTTTATTGCATCCGTACAAAATAAAAGCATTAATTTCTACAATAAATTATGCAATCCCAAATCTTTTTAATGGTAGTGTAAATTTTAATAACAACGATGACCAAATTTGACTAAATTGACTTCTGATTCTGAATCATAAATATGACTTATAAGCATTTGGAATAATAAACCTGACATCAACACAAAAATAAATTGACTTGTGCGACTCTTTTCCTGTCTTTTTGTCTCAGTATGTATCTGAGGTGTTACAGAATCACGGTCTTCCTGTTGTGTGTACGTGCACCACGGCTGACATACAGGCTGCGTTCAGCACCATCATCTCTCGCATACAGAGATTGTGAGTCACACACTTAATTTCTTCAAACTTCTGTCACTTTGTTTCTACTGCATATTGTACTCTGTATGATTGTGTATGTGACAAATAAAATTAGAATTTGAGTTTTTCCAGGATAGTGACACACTATGCGCTTATTTCTCCTTTTCTATTTTTTCGTAGCTGTAACAGTAACTCAGTCACACCGTCTCCTGTGCGAATCGGGGTAGCAGGAGCTCAGCATTACCTGTCTGTAGTTTTGCGTTTGTTTGTGGATCACCTGACACATAAAACCCCCGACTGGCTTGGGTACCTGCGATTCCTTATCATCCCACTAGGTAAGTGCAGGAGTCAGGGAAAAAATCTGCAGGCTCTGGCCAATAAAGCACTTTCAAATAAATAAAAATATGTGTGTGTGTGTGTGTGTGTGTGTGTAGGGGTTCATCCAGTGGCTAATTATCTGGCCAGTATAGACTACAGATATAACAGTTTGTTCCAGGACTCAGCGTGGAGAGATCTTTTTCACAAACCAGAAGCACCAACTTCAGGTAACCTTAACTTTACACTTCAATACTCGTTAACATATACGTAGGAGTATGTATTTTAATTGTATATTTTTGTATTGTGGAATTATTTTATGTTACTTTTTTTTGTCATTTAAATATACATATATATAGTATTGTATTAAATAAGTTTGTATTGTATTACGTAATAAATAATTTATAATGATTTTTAAATATATTATAATATTTTATTTTTCAATATAGTGATATATATATATATATATATATATATATACTATAATATAATAGTATGTTATTATTGTAATTATTTATAATTAGACATGATTATATAATATATTAAACATTTTAATTTTGTTTCAATATTTATAATTTATATATAAATGAAATTTATATACAAATTGAAATTATGCATATTTTCTATATTTATTATTGATTTTCATATTAAATAAGTAATTCATAATATCAGTTTTAAATATGAATTATTTAATTAATTATTATGGTTAATAATGTCATTTTAAATATCGAACAAATTTATATAAATGTAAACGAACACACATATGTTAAAAAATGTATTTAAAAATATCGACATTTTCTCTTTTCTTCTCGTTCAACCTTCTCCAGCAGTTCAGGAGAGTCCAGATGTGGTTTCCAGGGTAACACGGTACATGCTGGGAGCAAACGGAGCTCATCAGCTGCCCATAGCGGAGGCCATGCTTACCTATAAGCAGAAAAGGTGATACACGGATACACACAGCAGCCCAGATCCATATATTTATAAAAGAATTAAGCCTTTCAGAGGAGGCAACATAAATGTTGTTTGAAGAACACACTGAAAAGGAAATATCAGTGTGATTTATAACATGGTACCACTCTATAATAAAACATATTCAAAGATTATGCTTCTCCACAGTTGCATTTGGCTAAATACAATTAAGAATCCCTTAATATAAAAGTGCTTTGAATATGTGTTATTAAAGGCTGGGTTCATTTTCTGATGCCTCGAAGATGCAGATATCTGGTTTTCACTCAAAAACGCACTCAATCCATTTTGTCCGTTTTCCCAGATATTTGCATCTATTTCATGAGCATCCTCCTCCTTAAAGTCATGTTTGGACAGAAAGCATGTGAATGTCAACGTTTATCATCTCTGTCTGTAAATAACATACTTTATTCTCTTTATATTTTCTTTTCCTTGCCCTCTCTGAAGGAAAAAGAGCTTTCATTTTGATTTTGCTGTAAGGTATTGTGGTCCTCCTGCCTGTGCTGATACCGTAGCCAATCAGAGACATATCATCTTCCTTCCTCTCGCTCACTCTTCTCCTGTAGTATCGAGGGGAATTACAGCTGAGGCAGAGCCAAGAGATTCTGTTCAAACTCTAGAGATTCTATCCACACTTTACAGTTTGTGGTCTATGCTTGTGTTCCTGTAGATGCCATATCGAGCATTGCAGCTTCTACCTTTTATTTCTCCTCCACCTTCTGATGACTTTGGGGTTAGCTGTTTTGTGTAATAAAGGCTACGGTGTGGAAAGAATCTGAAGGTTTTATTGGATCTCTTGCTGCTCTGGGATATGAATATTACCTCCATCATCCTCCGCACACCTCTGATGTCCTTCAGCAGAGCACACAATGTACCAAAGCCTTTTCAGTTTAAGCTTCTTAATCCTAAATGTCCTTCAAGGACCCAGGAAAAAGTATGTAAGAATACTTAAATAAAACCTCTGTAGAGGACATCAAGATTTAGTTGTAACTGGTAAAACGTTTTTGTTCTGTAATACATCCTTTTTTATTAGGCAAGGCGAGACAAGTTTGTATTAATTGATTACTAGACTAATATTTCTTTTTTATAAAATACATACATACACAGTCAGACAATTCCTGTTATATTATCCTCTGTTATATTACAGGTTGATTTCATATAATCTGTTATAGTTAATAAAATGTCATTTATTTTTTTACACTGTTTTGGGGAACGTTATTACAGTGCCATTCAAAGGTTTAGGATCAGTAAGATTTTTTATAGTTTTCTTATTCTCATCAGAGCTCATCAAAAATATATATATTTTTTTTAGGCTTCCTTGATAATAAACAGTTAAAAAGAACAGTGTTTATTTAAAATAGAAATGTTGTTACAAAGTACACTACAATTCAAAGGTTTTATTAAGAAATTAATTAAAAAAAAAGTGATAGTACAGACTTTCAATGTGAGAAAAGGTTTCTATTTTGAGTAAATGCCATTCCTTATAATTATAATAAATCAGCATATTAGAATGATTTCTAAAGGCTCGTGTGACACTGGGGAAATAAATACAGCATTAATGAGCATAGGAGACTCCATTAAAAGTATTACAAACCTTACTGATCTCAACGTTTTGAATGGCAGGGTGTACAGTATGTCATTGTAGTGTTGGTATGTAACTCTGGCATGTAAGGGAAATTTGTGGGTGTTGAGAATTTCTGGGTCCTGGACAATTGAATAGTAAAATCAAAGATGCAAGTGATTTCAAACAATTCACTTCCAAGAAATATCTGAGGTGAACAGACTTTATGATGGAGGTAAAAGAATTTCTTCATTTTCTGTCTTAGCTTCATGTTCATTTTCTCCCCTCTAGTGATCTCTCTCTCTCTCGTCAGAGTAAACAGCCTAAACTACACAACACTCACACACTCACAGTCTTGATTCTCCGAGCAGGTGCTTGAAGTATTGCTGCTGATATTGGCTGAATTCTCAGTTATTGGTTTAATCAGTGTCTCCATATTTTCCAGTTTGCAGAGCAATAGACCATCTGTTATGCCTTTCACTGACAGCAACTTCTATTTCGGCTCAAATGCACTCTGTGAACTCTCTATATTTGGGCTTGTGCTGTGTTGTTTTTGGGGTGGTTCGTTGGCACAGATGATTTATTCTTTCAGTTCTCTTATAATTTGCTTCTGGTTTTGGGTTTTGCTCTTCCAGTGATCAGAGATGGTTTAACAGAACATGAGATTTCAGTCTGAATGTAAATCAGCTGATGCTAAATGAAGTATTATACAGTATATATTCCCTTAAAAGCTCATTTTCATGCTGAACAGAGTGGTCATTTTATGATTCATTTGATTTTTGAATATAATGTACAAGTAAGAGATCTATAATCTCTGCATTAGACCATCTCTGGTTGAAGTAGCCTGAATCTGAGCCATGATTGGCTGAGAATGCTTCTTTCTCTTGTGGGTGGGGCAGTGGCATAACGGCAGCAGTCGATCAGAATTACGCTGGCATGACCTGCTTTACAGCATTTCTTTGTAGCATGTCTCAGACACACTTTATTAGATGACTCAAAATAGTCTGTTGAATGTAATTAAACGCTCCGTATAAAAAGAAGAGTGAATGAACACAAAATCAGTCCTTTTCTCCTCAGAGATCAAAATATTATTCTGAATTTATGGGGGTTTTGTTAGATATAGCATGCAGTTTATAGGGCTTTATTTACCAGTCAGTAAACCATGTGTTTTTCTTTCTTCTCACAGTCCTGATGAAGACTCGTGTCAGAAATTCATTCCTTTTATTGGGGTATGTGTCCATTTACAATGATGTTTTTATAGTATGAAATGTTGTATTATTGTTGTATTTGGCTCAAACTGTATTTGTTTTTTAATCTGTGTGCAGGTGGTGAAAGTAGGGATTGTTGAACAAACATCTGCCGCATCTGGTTAGTTATACTGTCAATATATTATATATTAAAACTGTAGTCCTTAACTTTTGGTGCTC
>JAUCMS010000022.1:12394333-12444526 GCA_032357445.1 Enteromius radiatus | reverse complement strand
ACCCCCATATAGCCAAATGGTATGATCATAACACCCCGCGGATATTCGACTGTGAGATCGGGAGTCGAATCAAGCTCATCGAATCGTCGACTATTCGAGGACACCCCTATCGAACACTATAAATTATATTAATGAGTTTATTTTTAGTGTATGAGTTTGAAATTTGAACAATAAGTACTAGCACATAAATCAGGGTGGGTTAGCTTCTACTAATCTGCTACTGAAATATTTATTTCAAATTCAACATGCTATTTTTAGCATCGTGATTCTTTTTTTGCATAGTACAGTATTAAAATATTTGATTGAAATATACACATTTAATCACAATAAATATAAACTGTATATTATTTAATGCATTTTACTTTTAGATTTATTAAGTTGCGTTTTGCAAAACATTTAAACACAGCCTGTAACCTACATTTATTATGTTAAAATTAGGTTATTACAAAAACATTGCATTAAAACTTACCACCGACAGAAACAGTCGGCTCTAGTGCTTTATTACAAGCAATCCCACAGGTCTTAAAGAACTTTGTTTTTCTACTTCCACATGTGTTTCTATAATGTTGCCTTGTTTATCTTAAAGTGCGTTTTTTCCTCGTTTTAAACCTAGCCAAAAAAGCCACGTGTTGACGGTGAAACACTGTAGACTTAAATTATATCCTTTTCTTGGAAAATTACTACATTTCCATATTAATTTTTGCCATTAAAAATGCACTTTAATTTAATGCGTGCAAAGCTAAAGGCACGTGAGATGTTATCGAAATTGCAGCAAAACACTGCAGGACTGAACTTGACCACCCATGCTGTAAATAGTTATTTTAAAATGTAGTAATATTTCAGATTATTGTTCTTTTTTATAACATTATTTTATATTATATATATTTTTTTTTCTTTGAGTATAAAAAAACATGAAACCAAACATTTTTTCCTGGTTATTGCACAGCTGCGTCCCAAATATGTTACTAAATGAGGTATATGAAAGCAACAGTTAGCTGCCATGGACATTGTTTAAATAAACAGTTTAGTTTCGTTATACAAGTATGTCTGGCTGCAATTGGTTAATCAGAAATAAGTGTTACAGAGAACTGTGTTTATAAGCAAAAAGGGTTGCTGAACCATGTCCAGTAAAAACGTAAACACTTGCTTCGGTCCAAATATGGGCTGCAGTCGAGCTTACAAGGTCAGCTTTATCATCATAGCTGTCTGCTATACTGCCTGAGACCAGCAGGGGACAGCAGAGCTTGTGTAAAGATGTTCAGAGTCACTGTAGACATGATCTTCTGAAATAACACAAATCTGAATAATGATCTTTTATAATAACCTACTTTCCTGTGTAGTTGATGTCTCTCTCTGTCTTTCTCTGTGCTGTAGTTCTCTTTTGCGGTATGGAGGGAGTTTGTCTCTTCAGAGTGCCATGAGCGTGCGTTTCAACAGCATGGGGACACAGCTGCTGGCTCTGCGCAGACGTCTGCCTCCTGTCCTGTACGAGCTCCACTCTCGTCTGCCCAGCTTCCAGTTTGATAACCAGGGCTACTTCAACTCCTGTACTATGAAGAGCTGCTGCTTCGCTGGAGACCAGGATCAGGTTAGATAAATAGAACTATGTGTGACAAAAGTGCCTTTGGTTTATTGAGTGCCATCCAAAAGTTGCAGGGAAATAAACCTTATAAACTACCAGTAAAAACTGGGATCAATATTCATTTTTAAAAAATAAATCAGATATTTTTAATCAAGCAGAGACCTATCAAATCACCATATTTTAACAATTTTTGAAAGGTCATGCATTAATGGCTGTTGAGAATTTAGCTTTGCCATGACACGAATAAATAATATTTTAAAATGTATTCAAATAGTTATTTAAATAGTAATAATATTTCCAATAAATAAAAATAAATGCAGCCTGGTCAGCACCTCTTGGTCAGACTTGATTAAAAAATCTTACCAAACTTTGAACTCAAATATTTTGTTATATTATAGTAGATATTTCACCATTTACCAATATTTTGATAATAGGGAGGGTGTCCAAGATGGAATGGAAGTTGTACTCGGGTTGTAAAGTGATGTCAACATGGTAGCCACCAAAAGGCAACCTGTTCCATGCAGAATAAAGCAGCTTTTATTAGGCTGCTGATTTGACTATGGCTGTTATGATTATCCATAATCATAGTTTAAAGAGTATTATTTCCTTCGTTTAATTCCTAAGTGCATCTTCATGATTAATCTGGTTTTAGATCCCGTCCATCAGAAGCCAGTGAGACTGGTTAACAGGGATAACTCAGGCATAACAGAATTAACTAAATCTCCCAATGACCCATCTCTAATAAACCTAATCAGTCTGACTGAACAATGTAAAGTTAACAAATAACTAACTTATGATTAACTTAACCAGTCCCTTTTCATACATCTGGTAGGGTATTATAAGAGTGTGTGTATGTGACTGATCACTGATTGTACAGGAGAGGTTTTGTGTGTGCACGTGTGTACAAGTTTGTGTGCATTCTTGTTTGTGGGTTGGTGGACGTGTGTGTCAGTTGATGTTGAGTGTGTGTGTGTTTTCAGGTATGTTCAGTGCGGGAATGTTGGGTTATGGCTTGTAGAAGCTTGTTTTATCAGTGTTGAATCTAAAGCTCAGCAGATGCTCTTCTGTCTGTCTGTCTGTCTGTATTCGCTCTGGTCTCTTGGGTTCTGTGTTTGGATTTTTTTGTATGTTTGTCCAGCTGTTTCTGCTCTCTCTTTCTGTCTGACTGTCTTGCACCTCCTTCTACAGAACAGTGGATTATCCTCACTAAACTCTCTCTAACATCTGAACAGCTCAGTGTGTTTGTTTTACTTAAAACTGTTTTCAGAAATTAGAAAAATGTGTCTGAAAACTTCCTCTTAGGGAAAAACTATCTAGTTTTTTCCCGTTATAAATGAAGATTAGATATAAAGATATAAAGATCATATATAAAATAACTGTTTTCTATTTTAAAATGTCATTTTGTGATGCCCAAGCTGAATTTTCAGCAGCCATTATTCAGTGTCACATGATCCTAAAGAAGTCGTTCTAAGATGGTGATTTGGTGCTTGATAATTATTATTATTATCGATTATTTTAGAATTATTTGATTTATAAGAAGGTTCTCTTTACTGTCACTTCAGATCACATACTTACAGAATAAAAGTATTAATTAAAAAAAATATATATATTTTGGTGAATATAAAGTTTGAAGAAACTATATTTAGAACAACACAGCATTTATTTTAATGTATTTTTTTTTACATTTGCTGTTACGTTTAATCAATTTAATCATAAATAAATCTCTAAATGTTTAAATGGTAGTATGGGACAATCATGTGTGTATAGTTCTATATATTCTACATATAGTTCTTTTTGTAAACCGTGTCATATTTCTCTAGAAGTGTTGCTTTGGTAATAATCTATTTCTATGTCGTTTCAGTACATCTTGTCTGGTTCAGATGATTTTAACCTTTACATGTGGAGAATCCCCAGTGACCCTGAAGCAGGTAAACACAGTCACTCATGCACAGTCTAATGTTGTTATTATTTATGGACTCATTCTCTCTTTGTCTCGACAGGAGGTCCGGGTCGAGTGGTGAACGGGGCTTTTATGGTTCTGAAAGGTCATCGGTCCATTGTGAATCAGGTCCGCTTTAACCCTCACACGTACATGATCTGCTCTTCGGGGGTGGAGAAGGTCATTAAGGTAAGTTGTTACTCGTATTCAAAAGAGATCGTTCATCAAAACAAAATAAAAAAGCTACCCTTGATAGGGTAGGGATACGAACACAGCCCACAAGGGATTTTAACTTCTTTTGTGATACTTTTGGGGTGTATCGAGGAAGGGAGCAGCGTAAACATCCTACATTATGTTTTCTTTTTTTGTTACACGGAAGAAAGTCAGATGGGCTTGGAACATGAGGGTGAATAAATGGACAATATGTGATTTCTGCATAAACTATTTCTGCCTGACATGAGCAGACCTGCCACACACACATAGTAGAAAAGATTCTGCATATGTTAGAAAGATCATCGGGTCTGAACTTGTGTCTGTCCTACATTTAGCCTTAAATGAATTTCTGCTGTCGCTGATTCAGCCACACCTAAAACCCTAAAGGCACAGAATCTCTGCATTATTCTGACTTTACCTGTCTCACTGACCTTTATTAAACAGTTTATTTGCTTGTATCCTTATGAAGCTGAGAGTTACAGCTTCACAACTGCAGCTTCCTAAAATGTATAACGTAATCAGCGGTTGCTTTTTGAGATGTAATCATGACCACAAGGTTTTCAATGTTGCTGTCCAGCTGTCATGCTCTACGTGAGTTGGCGTCTTCAGTCTTGTCATGGGCTATTGTGAGACTGAGCGAGACTGTATCTCTTTCTGGTGGTTCTTGTGAAATCTGGTTTGGCAGGCAGTAGATATTGAGTAACACTAGAACACTGTGGGCCTGTTCTTGCTCACTAAACTCAAGAGTCAAGTTTGTCAGAGACCAGCATGGCATGTTTTTTGTAACACACAAACAGACCCACATCTGCTGTGTTTAGAAGTGGTTACAGTGATTTATACACATTTGGTTCTGTAATAATTCTTGAACATTTCTGGGGTGTTAAGGCCTGTTTCACACTCGCGTATGAGCAGTGAGTGAGTAAGAAAAACTGTAGCGTAACCACAAACCCTGACTGTCATGTTGTGCTTTCACACTGACGGCATGTCAACTGTGTTTTAAGTCTATAATTCGTTTTGATGTTAAATAATCTCTTATGCTGAGCAAAGCTATATTTATTCCATCAATAATTGTAAAAATTTGGAGTAAAATAAAATGGAGTTTAGTCCTTTAAGGGCAAAGCCATTACTCCAGTCTTCAGTGTCACAGTATCCTTCAGAAAAAAATCTAATATGCTCAATAAACATTTCTTAATCTTATCAATGTTTAAAATCAGAGTTCTTTTATGAATGATTATTTAAAGAACAGAATTTATTTGAAAAAGTTTAGAATATTTAAATGTCTTTATTGTCAATTTAATGGTTCCTTTCTGAATAATTTTTTTCCCGACTCTAAACTCTTAAACAGTAGTGTACGAAATGTTATATTATAATAATGAGATTAATCATAATTTTGGTTGCCATCATTGACAATAAGGAATAAACTAATTTTAAAAATGGAAAAATGTCCATTTAGTTTTGTGAGTTTTTAATCTAAATGTTAATTTCTCTAGCTTTGAGACATTATACCATATATATATATTTTTTAAATCTTACTATAACCTTTTACCTGAGATGTGTATACATTTTTTTTTTAAACGTAAGGAGAAAAAAAGATGTCAGCTGTCACCTCAACACAAAGTAAACAAAAATGGTTTTCTTAAGCACAATCATAATAAATTAAATATTACAATTTTGATTTGTGTTTGTCTACATACAGTATATACACACACAAAATGTAAAATGCTAAATAAATGCCTGTTCCATGTAAAATGGGCCTAATTCGCACCCTTTGTCTCTGTAGGTGTGGAGTCCTTATCAGCAGCCAGATAGTGTTGGTGATCTGGAAGGCCTGGTGGAGGACAAGTCTCGCTCTCTCTACACTCATGAGGAATACATAAGCCTGGTCCTCAACAGCGGAAGTGGCCTGTCACATGATTACGTCAGCCAATCAGTGCAGGAAGACCCCCGGATGATGGCTTTCTTTGACTCTCTGGTTCGGCGTGAGATTGAAGGGTGGAGCTCGGACTCAGACAGCGATTTGAGCGAGGGCGCCATACTACAGCTGCACGCGAGAGCCCGGCGGACCACACGCTCCACGCGATCCACGCCACGGTCTCCTGCTAATGTATCTGCAGCGCATCACAGCGACTCTGACCACTCCTCTTCATCCTCGCTGGTCGGACCGGATGCATCCGGGAGCGAGCGGACCGATCAAGATAGGAGCGGATCGCAGAGGAGTCGTACGAGGCCACGTGTGTCTGCTTTTCTGCTAGATCTTGTGAACGAGGACTCCGATTCCAGCGGTTTCTGGTTGGACCCGATGCCCCGTCCCAGATCTCCAAGTCCACGTGAGAACTCAAGCCTTTCTAGCCATGCCTCCTCGGCAGGCGTGGCCTCCAGTTCTAGCTCCTCCCCCAGCTCATCTTCCAGCTCCTCCTCCAGCACCGACGGTGTAGACGAGGAGCTGCGCAGGAGCAGGATGCGACAACGTAACGCAGCCAGATGGAGGCGCGACATGGGCGTTTCAGGAAGAGACTCTGCGCACAATCTTCACGGCGCAACCGATTCCTCCAACTACCCCAGCATTTCCATCCATGATCCGTCATCTCCCTCTTCATCCTCAGGCGACGAAGGCCGACCTTTCAGGAATCGTGGAAAAGAAAAACCAAGCGGACACGGCTCAAGTCCCACGCACTTATCTGAGAGACAAACACAGTCCAGATGTAGACGCCGCTTCACTTCCTCTTTCTCAGGTGGTGATGATCCTTTGGAGAGGGCGAAATCTCGAGCGGGCTTTCTTGTGGAGTCTGGGGAGGAACCAGAGCGAGGGAGAACTAGTGGGGAAGAGTTAAGTGCTGTAGAGGAAATAAACGTGACACTCAGCAGTCGCACCCCAGCAGCTGGGGTTAACGGACGTACACATGCAGATGAGAACCATGCAGACTCTATTCACCCAGAATGCTCTGGGGCAGAACTCAGTAAGGACCCTGGT
The DNA here is from genome assembly GCA_032357445.1 of Enteromius radiatus. NCBI lineage: Eukaryota > Metazoa > Chordata > Actinopteri > Cypriniformes > Cyprinidae > Enteromius > Enteromius radiatus. Next base: position 12,437,821 of record JAUCMS010000022.1, on the reverse strand, counting down.
GACTCCAGGACCCAGGGGGAGCCCTCTGGAAGGGAGATCTCCAGCGTTGCTGGAAAACGGACTTGTTCGGACTCAGGAGACGAGGACGATTCTCCATCGGAGAAGAGGGCAAAAACGTGGTGATGTCACAGCACAACTCACTGACTCAGAGTCAAACTTTTTTTGAGTTGTTTATCTTTGGACGCTTTTGGTTTATTATTTTTGAACCACCTTCCCTTTTTCTCTTTACCTGATGTCATGCATTCTGGGGGTCACACCACAATGATGACACTAAAAAAAAAAAAGATATTAGTGATATTAATATGTTATTGGAAGAAAAAAATAACTGCAGTGCTTTTGGTTTTGTAATATTTTAGTTCCATTGAACCTGTAAGTTTTATGTTGGGGGTTCCAGATTTGTTTTTGGGTTTTGAGAATTTCAGAGCATTTCTACAAGGATGCCTGTTCTGAGTCTGTATCAGTGGAACTGGGTGGGAAGGGGGATGGGGGGGTGAAAAACAGTGTTTCCATGGTAGCTGCTCAATGAGAGTTGTGCATTAAAGTTCTGTTCCAGTGTTTCCATAGAAACCCTCTTGTTGTGTCTCTTCTTCCTCATCTTCCGCCATTTAAATCATAGATATGTATAGGTAGATGACTTATTAGCATCTGTTTTTATGTGGTCTGTTTGCAACTCGGGTTATACGCATATATGAATCTCTATATCTGTAGTGGACTTTGAATTTAAAATGACTCAATACAACACGGTGAGATTTAACAGGCACTACAGTTTAAAAAACTGCAATATTAAGGTAATGCACATTAAGAATAAAAACCAAAACACCTGTTAAAACTTACCTTACCTGTTAAAATGTATCTCTTTTTTTAATGAATTAAACATTTTGTACATTTATGTAAATTTACTAGCATAAGTGTCCGAAACGGTAATTTACATCAAATTACCGTAATGACGCAGAGTAAATGCATCATCTGTGTCAGAATTTTATGAATTTTAAATTTCAACGGCTCTGCACTGGCTAGTGTAAACATCTCATACAAGCTGTACAATACCGGTAAACCCGTTCTGCGTTCACACAGAGCAGATTACCAGTAATTTACTGGAGATGTTACAGCTTTTCATACTGGTAAATTGCCAGAATGAATTTACTGGTATTTTTAAAAAGGTCCTGTTCACACAGGATCTCTTAACAGTAGTTTGCTAGTAAAATCTGTAGGTGTGAAAGAGGGTATTGACTGTTCCAAGATGGCGGACATGTCAACGGGTCTGGAGCAGTGTGGCATCTATCTTTAAATATCTATCATTCTAATCATCATCAAACAGTTTCTGTGTGAGTGTTCTAGGATATTCTGATGTGAGAAACGTCACCATGGTGATGCATCAGTATCTGCTCTCCATCTGTCTAATGGAGCGGCTTGAAGGGCCAAGTGAAAGATTAATGAGAGCATATATGATAATGTTGTAGGTCAGTGCAGGGTTTGTTAACTCATCCTCTACAGTCTCACAAGTTCTAATAAATCGGGTGTTTTATAACATTGAAGATTTAAAACTGCAGGGAGAGTTTATAATACAAAGGACACAAAATTTACTCATAAGTCGCTGCTCACTATCTATGTATGTATCTGTCTATCTGAAATAAGTTAAGCAGGGATGTATTTATTGACTGTGCTGATTAAGCATCACAACTGTAATCAATGATTATTACTATTTTAATATGAAGCGTCATATGGCACTGAAGACTGGATTAATGACTGCTGAAAATTCAGGTGTGTGTGAGGCATATGATGTCATCATTGTCAGCCCTTAATCTGTGACTTGGGTGATATTTGCAGACCAATCAAAATGAACTAATTTTGTCAAATAAAGTGAAATCTTCCAGAGAGAGCTGTGAACCCTTTGTTGGAGCCCAGTTATTGAGTTTGACACAAAACAACTGCAGAAAAGTTCCTGCGACTGATGCTGAACAGATTCAACTGACACCATTCAGAGAATTCACAGAGTCGCTGAAGTTTTTGTTTAATGAAAGCCTGCGGATGAGGAACAGGTCTCCCTTTAGGAAATGAACTACAGCTTTCCGCTCCCCACACTGGCCACATGCTCTTGCCTCAATGAACAGTTCAGGGCAGCCATAAATGGAATCATCTCTCTGTTGTTGAACACGATAAGGAAACTCCACCCAATGGTAAGCACTGTACTGGAATTGCTGATTGACAGTTATTTGGCTGATGTCATTCATGAATACTAATAAGACACACCCTCTCATGTAGATGTGTGATTTGTCCTTACATGACCCCTCCTTTAAAACAATCATATTGGGTTCTGTTCCCGTTAAAATCTACAACACAGGCCAGTTTTACTCACCTGTGGAGTCAAGGGTTCATACATGACTTTTGCTTGCAATATTTCTCTTGACCAGGATTAGAAATCAGCCTGAGGGTTAAAATATGGCCTCCATTGTTTAGTTTTTTTTTTTATTCCATATCATAATTATATTAGTCTAGTATTATCCTAGTATTAGAGGTACTAATTTAGCAGCTCTGAATGTAAAATGTAGTTGCTTGTGTTAAAGATATCTTGTGCATTATTAACAGCTGCTTAACATCAGTAATGTTGATTTTGAATTCTCTCAAAAAAGAGCTTTTTTTAAAAAAAAAAAAACTATTTCATTTAAAATGAAACTACCATTTTTATATGGTCAGAATACAGAACAGAGTCAATTAATGAATAGTAATTTATTTCTGCTTATGTGGCATATATGCCATTTATTAATTTGTATCGTTTAAAAGAATTAGCATTATTATTATTATTGATTTACAGGTAATTCAAAAGATACTAAAATGAAAATCCATTTGCGTGTGGGAGGGCTGAGGCGACAGAAGGATGATGATGTTTTTGCTTAGCTGTCAGCACCCGATTGTGTTTTAGTTTCTCTATCCTGTACCACTGTTAATCTTCTCAGTCCGCCTGAAATCAGCTGTAACACACTCTGTTATCAACAGGAAATGAATTATCTGTACCCTCATGCCTTCTTAAAGTCCTTGTGTCATGAGGGGGTTGGTTATTCTTATGTTTTTAAATCAAATAGGCTATTCAAAACTGAGATAATATTTCACAGGGTTTGCCTTCATTGGGGCGGCCAGCATCTTATCAGGAACATTGTGACAACAGCTCTAGATACTGTTGAGTTTCACACTCGAGGGGGGCAGGGGGTGGTAGTGCCAGTTTGTGCTGGATTATAGGCAGAATGCTTTCGAACTGCTTTAGAGATCATTCGTGAGTCACCTTCCATGACATGGTCTTGGGCTTCATTAATGTTTCACATTAGGAGACAGTAAGACTAAACTGTGTGCTTGAGTGAAAATAGAAAGTTTGGCTTTGTTTAATAGTGTGTGAGAGCATGAAGGAGTGTCTGTGTGATCCATGTTGGAGCTATGCATGTAAATTAGACATTCTGTTGTGATATATATTGCAATGTGTGTGTGTGTCTGGTGGACCATCAGGTTTAAATTTTGTCACAGCTCCTTTGAATTTAGGAGGTGGTCCAGTGTAGTGGATCATACAGAGTTTGTTTTGGTAATTTACCAGACATCTTTTCTTTCTCCAGTTGTGAAAGGTGTGACTGGATTTATTAAAATGATTCATTGACCTGTGGCTCCTGCCTGTGTACACTCACATATATGCAGTTTTGTTAACGCTGGTGCTGATAATGTCAGCGTTTATGCAGATGTTTAGATGACATATGAGTCATTTGAATAATTTCTGAGTATATACATAGCTGAATGTTGAGCTTGGCACAAATTACAAAAGGTCCAGTGTAAACATTTATCTGACTAATCCCAAAACCAATCTTCATTATCTTTAAAGCAGATTCACCAGCCCTTTATAGTACCAAGGACTGCAAAATGACTATATTTTCAAAATGCCATTTAATGCTAAATGAGGCAGCCGAACACTTTGACATTTGAACCAATTACCATCTTTATGTGTGTGGCATGTTTTCAAGCCTTTATTTTATATGGAAGTGCAGCTTTTACAATTGTTATTACCATTAAAAATGCTTTATATTAGAATATATTGTAGAACGTTGTTTATTTGTGTGATGGAAAATAACTGAAAACATTATTACATTGAGGTTTAACAGGCACTATTATATTTAACAGGAATATGCTTCAGGAGAAAGTGTTTCCTGTTTACATAGCTACTCCTAGGTCAAAAGTTCCCAGGTTTGGTGCTTTGGATGCCACAAACTGTCTGAGCAGCTGCACTGGTGCTGTTTTAAAGCGTCTGAGAACGTTTAAGAATACAGACATGCTGAATAGCTTTACGCTCGTTTCCTGAGTACATTTCTGTTTATTCATGCTGAACAGAGGAAAAAACTTAACGTGTTAGCGAAATATAATGGAGGCGAGCACATAAATAAGTTTGAAATTAGTCGAATAAAGGTTTTAAGTTGACGAGACTTTTACTGCTTTGATAAAGAAGCCGCGTTGAGAATGAGATCTCACTGTCTGTGCGCCTAACCCGTGACGTCACTTTCCCAAACATTCGCCGCTTGGAAGTTTGTCCTTATATGGAAGAGCGCTCCAGACTACAGCGAGTGCACAGAGCGCGAGTGTGCTTCTTCTGACCTAGTCATACTTTTAGGGATACAATTGCTGAAGTATGTTCCTAGAATTTTGCTTCATCAGATAAATCATTCTTTTAGGCCTTTAAATGGAGACTCAAATAGAGACAAAAAATAATAATAATAATAATAAAAATTTAATAAATTAAAACAGAGAGACAGGTTGATATATTATGTTATTATATTATTTATTATTATAAAAATAGTTTTCTATTGGGTTAAGGTTAGTTTGTAATAGTCAGAACTATCTTTATTTGAAAACAATATAAATCTATGGTAAAGCACTACATAAATGATGAAGGTGTTTGTGTGTGTGCCATACAGAGAGGGACAGCCTCTGTGGTTGTTTAGCTTCTGCAGAGGGGAACTTCTGTTCACCAGGAGGGGGCTTTACCCTACATGGCAGAGGCATTCAGTCCCAAATAACGGCCTTCTTCGGAATGCTGGGAGGATGGAGGCAGGAGGTGGACTTTGAACTGATGCATGCACTGAAGATGTGATGTAATGGTGCGAAGTTTGACAGCTCTGACAAAAGTGACAGGATCAGGGTGCTTTAGTGCAGTACAATACATACACATTGTATTATATGTTATGTATAATGTACAACACAGTATATTGTAAAGTACAGTATAAAAATGAAAAAGTAAAAAAGATCACAACTCAAGATTTATTATAAAATTATCGGATGCTTAAAACCTGATAGGATAACACATTTTTGCATTAGTATAGTAGACAAACAGGTGACTGCATATTCAACAATGTATATAATACACTAAAAATAGAATAACATAAAAAAATATATATATAGCCTATATAATTTTTTTGATATATAAATGTACAAATGTGTTGCAAAATGAACAGCATAATTAGAGAAAAAAAAAGTTCAATATCTAAATTGCATTAAATTGAATTCCTTTCCATTGCAGAATTAGCATGAAATGTCCATGTGCATATGTTTTAATGTATGTAATATAGTTGGGTATAGTGACTTCAGTAAAAGTGCACTGTGGATTTATGAAAGGAAAAAAGCCAAGTAAGTAAGATGATCCATGCTGTACATCACAGGAATGAACTGCTGACCCTAGTTCAGCTGATGCAGAGCATCAAATACAAGGCGAACATCTGTTTGCGTCAGAGCACGCAATGGCTGTTCAAACATGCCCTGAATAAACAGAACTAATCATTTCAATCCCCTTCCAGAAATAACCATAAGGATTTAAGAAAGGAAATCTCATAATCTTAAACTTCACAGCCTTTCTTCCCTTGGTTAGAGGTAATGAATATGAGGAATATCCCCTGCCAGAGCAGGCAGACTTCTTTATGGAAGAGGTCTGACCACATATGGCCTTGATCTGAAGCAGCGGCAGCTTCCACTTTCAGTCTTTTATCTATTCCCATAATTTATAATGGTGTGAAAGTTTCACATGCTTATTGCCCTGTTGGAAAATTCCAGCTTAAGATGGTAGCTGAGTTTTGGAATACATTTTAGCTGGTGCAAGCTGGTCAAGCTACCATCTTCCAAAAAAAGCTTGACCATCACAAACTGGTAGATAATCTGTTGCTAGTCCAAGATGGTCTAACAGACTAGTTAATGACCAGTTGGACCAGAAAAAAACAGCTTAATATTGTATCCTTCGCCACTTTCCTCACCCCGAAAAGAAGAATATTAGTGCTGTGTTACCTGAGACACGGTGAGATAAAACAACTTAGGGTGTGGTCACCTGGAGGCAGTGAGAAAACATTAAATTATTATTTTATAATAGCAAGAACTGAAATGCAATTTTTTTTTAAAAATCATTACATAAGTGAATACAAACATAAATCCATCCTGCAATTATTTCAAGTGGCGCAAATATCCCTGAAAGCTCTTCTAATACCTACATCCATGCAGATGTAACCCGCCTGGGTCCGCTCGTCGACTCGTCCTTGCTCCGAGCGGGTCTGGAACCCAGGTCGAGAGGCATGGGACTAACAAGGAGACTAAAGGCCATGACCTCTAGCATCAGTCACTACAGTGACTCTTTTTTTTGAGATCAGGGGAGTGAGGTTTACTTGCACAGCACCAACTTGCTGGCCTCCGTTACACTGACAACCTACACCAACTCTATTAAAGGACAGCGATGTTAGCCAATCACCATTGAACTTCTTTTTACTGGGCGGGGTTTAAAGGTTTGCGCACCAGCCAATCAGGCTCTCTGCGTCATGCTTCTTTTTATTTTTTACGTTAATGTGAAGTTTTTGCTGCCGATGCTCGTGCTGGCGGTTCTGCCTACTCGCCACTCTGGATAGCGGCCGTGAAAAAAACGGACAGAACGAGAAAGACAAGAAGACACGGACTTTGGGGAGAGTGAACGGGACAGGGGAAAACGAGGCAGAGGCGTTAGTTTGGTGCTCATCGTTTTAAGTGCGCACGGGAGTGTTTACTGCAGCGCTCTGTGGGAGAGAGAGAGAGAGAGAGAGAGAGAGAGAGACCGGAGGACCGGAGAGAGACGGGAACAGCAGTTCAGAATGGATCACCACCACCATCAACAACATCATCATCAATATGATGGAGGAGAGAACGACTATATGCAACAAGAAGATGACTGGGACCGGGATCTGCTGCTTGACCCCGCCTGGGAGAAACAACAGCGAAAGGTACGCGCTATAATCTCTCCACTCCACCAGTTTAAAGTGTAGAGGGAACTTGCAAAGCAGAAAAAAAAAACATGAAATGTGGATATTTAAGGGGCCCGTGCGGTTAGTGAGTTATGGGCTGCCTGTGGAATAGGCTTTGCACTGCGACGCATTCATTTATTGTATGTATAATATTTGTTTCCCTTAAAACATGCGAGTACAGAAAACCAAAAGCGTATAAATTGTACATATTCCTTCAACGTTAGCCTTCATTATAAGAAACTTAAGGAACATCTGTTGCGGGATTGCGCATGTTTCTATTTAGTCTGTCCATTCATTTGAGCGTTGTGATGGCCCGCCCCCAGTCAAACGATCCGGGACCCTGATCACCGGACACCGTGCGCCCACCTATTCTCCTCGCCACGCGCAACAGATGTCAGCGACAGCAGCCTTTGCTCTGTGGACACAGCTCATATGATCCGCTGCGCTCGTGGAAAGCACGAGCTCACTTTATTTACGCTCACGGCGCGCAGACCCTGTTTGCCGCTTTAACGTGCGACCCATGTAGATTCCTCTTATCGAGTCCATTTCCCTAACGATTCTTTAGTGCTTTTGAGGAAGTATCTTCAGAAAGAAAGTGCAATTAGTATTGCGTTTACTGTCCCCTGTTGCCAAATGATGATGTAACATTAGATTACAACAGAACAGATATAAAAAATAACAAACAACTGTAATAAAATGGTGTTATGATTACGCTTTTCCAAATTCTACAGAACGTAAACTAAATTTTAACTACGCGCTTTTATATGAATAACTAGTCAGCAGCTAAATGGACTAACGTTAAATCTCACAAGTACAAGTTTTGATTCATTTCGTAATAATTTGCAAATAATAATTGGCAAACAATAATTTGTGGTTCAGAAAGTGATTCAGATTAATTTAGGAACCTTTCACTCATCAAAATGATTTGTTCATAGGAGTTGTTTGCTTGAGAAACGTACCTCGCTGGTTCACTTCAAAGGAACCGGTTCATAAGAGTCATTCGCTCGGAAATTGGACAATACAGATTCATTCTCAGAAGCGGTGTTGCGGTGAACGGTAGTTGCTAGAAAACACTGTCAGAGTATTTTAGTACGGTGTTCAGTTCTCATCAGCAGTGGAATGTACCGTTTACAGAACCAAACGTCACGAAAATCGCTCGGTTCCTGTATGTTTAACGGTCCTGATTAAGAACCGGTTCTCGGTTGTCAACTCCAGGTCCATGCCAGCTCTCTTAACGCATTCCGGTAGACCGTTATTTGAGGGAGGAGGTGTTTATAAAAATCTCTCGGATGTAATTTTTTTTGCACAGAAGTCTAAAAACTATTTGAAATATGAGTGAAACATTTGTCGCTCCCACACTCTTTTCCTCCCCCTTGGAAAACGGGGAGGAAAAAAGAGAACGAGTGCTGGAATCTGCTGCGGTTTGGGCTGGGCTTGTCAGGGAGCGAGTCTGCCCAAAAATGGTAATAACAGACCCCGTACACGGCTGCTGGAAAACTTTCCCGCGTTTCTTTTTTTTTCTTCCTCGAAAGACTCCTGAATGATGTCATCAGCTACCGGCGGGAAAGACTCATGCTCAGGTATTCGAGCAGAGCTCCTACGACCATAAACCCGTGACAAAACCATGTGTCAAGAGTTTTCCACCAGACCAGACATGTTCAGTTTTACTTAACTGAGTGTTAAGAGAGGACATTTACCCCCTTAAGAAGTTTTCCATCGGTAGCAGGATCATATTTTTTAGAATTTTAAGACCCGTTAACCGTTATGTATGTCAGGCTGTGTATATATATATATATATATATATATATATATATATATGTATATGTGTGTGTGTGTGTTGGGTCAATTGGAAATGAGAGACACAACTAGAAAAGGGCCTGAGGTGTTTTTTCCCCAGTCTCGGTATATAGGCACGACATTGTGATAGAGCATAATTTCCGACACTGTTCATTAACGACAAGCACACACACATGTTTGTTCCATACTGCCTATTAAACACCCTCTGTGACTTTAATGATGCATATGTATGTGTGTGTCAGAGAGAGACAAATTGGTTATTGTTCTGCATTCTGACAGGGCCTAGAGGTCAGTAGAGAAGTGAAATCTGTTTTGCAAATGCACACACACACACACACACTTGCAGGTATAGAGTGCAGTGCCCTCACCCCCATCTCATAAAAGACATATGGACTAAGTCAAATCTGATTGGCTGCAGTTTATGTTTATGCATGAAAGTATTTAAGCAAGTTCAGACTAGACCAACAGAATAAGAAACACACATTTTCCTGTCTAAAAACATCTGTGTACGTCTGTGAGAATTTGTCTGCAATTTGAGAAAAAAAGCCCCTCGGGCCGGACGGGTGTGAGGTGATTCAGCTTAAAACTGCAGCAAGACCTTATAACCTCTCTCTCCTTTTTGCCTGTCCCCATCTGTGAGGTTAGATTTTCATTGTTTTTGTACACGTGTCCAGTCCTGATGCTTTCTCAGCCAATTATCGAAGGGTTAGGGGTCTTCAGTTCCCACAGTTTAATTTTTAGAGAGTTCTGTTATTGTTCAGTGAATGTACTCTTCATTTACGCTACCTTTCAAAAGTTTTGCATCAGTAATTTTTTTTTAATGAATACTTTGATGAAATGTGACAGTAAAGCCTTTTACACTAGAAAAATTCTAGGTTACTAGTAGCACAAAAGAGACAGAATTGCAAAAAAGAAAAAAAAAAAAAGATTCAAACCCTCACTGTCCTAAAAGTTGTAATTGGTTTCACTAGTGGCACAAAAATATATAAGACTCTGCAACTTTAAGTAGAGTTTATCTGATATTGCATTCAAATTTGCGACAATGTTCGACAGAAGTTTTACCACAGGTATTTGCCACCACCATTTGACTTGAGGATATTTTATAAACCTGTTTGTATCATACTTTTCATACGTTTAAATGCTAGTTGAACATTTAAAGTGCTTTGAATTTTTTAATTGCATGTTAAGGATCCATGAACCACAATTCGCTCTCTACAAACTGTATCCTAAGGTCTCAGTAGTGAATTTCCTTTAGAAAATGTAAAAATACTTAATAATTTGCCCTGCAGTGTGTGGAGCAGTGCTAGTGAGTTAAGTGTTTCCATACTGCAGTAGTTTAGTCTGCCTTAGGCAGGTTTTAAATGGTTCTGTTTGCAGATCCTGATGATCTGATAAGACAAAATGTAGATCTTCAAAAACAGGAAACAGTTCAGCTCTAGGGAATCTTAATCAGTCTCATATCATTGGATTCTGAGATCTGTATCTCTCTGACAATCTGCATTGTGTATTTTCTTGGTGCATGTCTTCAGGGTAGTAAAGCGTTAATGTAGGAGGGGAAAAACCTGTCTTTTTCAGTCTAAAGAATTAAACTAGGTCTACTTGTCGTAATCAATCCTCTGTTTTTCTCTATCTGTCTCACTTGTTCTCTTTCTCTCTACCTCTATTAGAGGGGTAAGTTGAGTGTCCCAGTGGGATACAGTGGCTGCTTTTAAGGCGGCCTGAGGTGAGTTTCCTGAAATCTGTCGCAGATCTCAGATCTAACAAGAATCTAAAATTATCTGTGAAGATACTGACAGACGCATTCTATCTTTCTTTGCTGATGTTTAGGGAAAAACTCCAGCATTCGGTGAAAGATGGTATGAGTACTAAGCTCTTAATGGTAGCTGAAAGCATAATCCAATTAGCCAAAATGTCTAATAAACCAACTCGCAAGTGGCAGGGTGTGTGTAAAACATTGTGAATGGCATCTGCTTCAATTACGTGGAGTTCTGCGGGCACAGATGCCATGTAGGCCTGCATAAAACACGTGATATCTTTAGGTGTCATGTCATGCCTGAGTTTTTTACCACTTTTTTGAAATCTCTTGTGCAGAAGGTTTAGAAAGCACAGAGTGATGGACCACCATTAGTATTTGATATTTTTAATTCTATGCATTCAGTGCGCTTGTTATTTGAAGAAACCAAAAGCAACAGTGTCCCAGCACTCTAATTAGGGCCAAAAATGGGAACCAAACCAATTTGCACGGTCAGTGTTTTTCTTTCCTTTATTTTAATTTCAAAGAATTAACAGAAGAAAAATATCTAGAATTTGCCTTATATAAAACTATTTGTTTATATAATTGTATTGTAATAAACTTTAATATACACCACAAAGTAAAAACATGAGTCAAAGTGAGACATTTTACTTTTTTGTAAATTAGAGTCTGAAAAACTTTCAAATAGCTTCCAGGATAGATAGTTGACCCAAAATCCTCATTACTTATCCTTTTCCAGACCTGTGTGATTTTTTTTTTTTCATTTGATGAACGTAAAAGACAATATTTTAAAGAAAGTTGGTAACGAAACATTTTCAAGTTACCCACCAGCAACTGTTACCCACTGGTAACCCCCATTCTTCAAAATATCTTCTTTTGTGTTCACTAAATGTATATGCTGACAGTTTTTGGATTTTTGGTGAACTGTTCCTTTAAATTCATTAACACTCTGCACACATTCAATCTTAGTCATAAGCCTAATATAATAGGCAAATAACAGCTGCTCTGTTAATGTCTTGTCACATTCAGTTATAAATTACACTATGTCAATCAGATAAATCGTGTGTTTTTTATTCCAAACAGTGATGTTTTGTCAAGACAGATACGTAATTTGCATCACTTATTACTTTGGTCATTTAACATCTCTATCTTAAAAGTTAAATATTAAAGGTTTGGCTACGTTAGCTCTTTCAACTCTTAAACTGAGGCATTGAGCTGGCATTCATGTTTGGTTCAGTGAACAGTGAACGCTGCCGCCTTTGATTTGATCGGCCAACTCAATCATTTTGACATCAATGAATGCTGTCTAAAAGACTGTTAACTAAAAACTTTCTTTCATCTTAACAGAGCAGCATCAAGAATATCATATATTGGGAGGACAATTTGACCATATCTGAGTCCTATGGTTGTCACAGCCCTGCAGCTGTCTGACACAGGCTCCATTTTTATTGCTTTTCCGCATGTCTGACCATTCCTAATGTTTATCCACTGATCCACTGATGTACAAATGCAATTGTGTTTTATTAAAAAATGTATTAGGGCAGATTGAATGAAATCCGAGCACAGACAGTGGAAGATTAATGAAATGCTCAAATTACGTTTGTCTCATGATTTCATTCAAAACGGTAAGATCATGTTTTATTCATGCCTACATCTTCACTCTTCATGACGTAATGCGTCATTAATTAATGACATCATAACCAGCACGTCTGTGAACGACAGCTGTCCCCACCAGAATGACGTGCATGACACAATCTCTGTCATTTCCTGCCCTGGAGTTTAATGTCAGGATGTGATGAGGTACTTTATCCCTCACTGTGCTCTTTCAGACAGTGAAAGAACAGCTTGAATAGCTCCACAATAGCGTAGAAAATGCTGCCACCTCATTTGCTGAGACCGTGTGTGTGTGCTCCAGCCAGACCGAGATGCTGCAGGATGCAGTTTTTTGATGTGTGTGTATGCGTGTGCGTTCTTAAAAAGTTTCATTTATTGACTGTGTTTGATCCTCCTTCTCCTCTGCATTTTGCAAAGTCAAATATGTCAAGTTTTTTCTTAGTGAAAGTCTTCATGCAAATTATTATGTGCCTCTCCTAACCTGATGATGTTTTCCAAATGAGGACTTTGTTCTTTGTATCTGTCTGACAGACTTACCCAGAACCAGGCACTATTGTTCCTTATATAAAACCGTATAGATAATGCAACATCGCTGGCAGCCGCAGTGAGTAAGTATGTGCTCATGCGCTGTGTGTGTTTTAAGTTTAATTAACGTGAAAGCAGAGATCCGAGCGAGTCAGCGTTCAGCTCTAAGTGAAGCCACTGGCGTTGTTGATAAGATTATTAATGAGCCATTAAACTCTGTGTCTGGAAACGTGAAAATAAGAGGCAGACTCACCTTAGGAGGGTGTAGTGTGTGTGGGGGGATGGATAATGTGGAATGCGTGTGGAACCGAGACAGTGGGCCGCGTGTCTCAGGAGCTGATCAGCACTTCCTGTCTGGAATAGAAAGCCAGCAGGCACCAACAAACAGCCCACTAACAGACAGATAAAGGGTGAGAGAGGAAAAACAGAAGGGAATTTAGTTGTCTTTCTAATACTCAAGGATAGGGATGTGTTCTGAGCAGTAATGATGTTTGCCTTAGCAAGCAGCACTAATGTCAAAGATAAACTGAGACAGGCATTTTATCCAATGAAAGGGGATGATGTCATTGTCTGTGCAGTCAGCATTTTGTTTAAACAGGTAACAGCTGTTACACCTGTCGCACGTGCTCACCTGAGTGGGCGGAGGTACACAGGCATTTGAGTGTTGAGAAGTTTTATTCCTGATTTCTTTCTCGGGCTCTTACACTGAGACTGTTCATACAGTGGCCCCAAAATATATTTAGTCACTTCTACATAAAAATGATTTATGGCATTGCATTGGATTAGGATAATTGCTGGTCTTAAAATTCTGTCTGACCATATTTATACATATCTTCCATAAAATGTACATTTAAATCAAAAAATTAAATACAATTTAAATAATTAGAAATGTTAAAAAACAATTAATAAAATAATTTTTATTGTTTTAAATAGTGAATTTAGGCATTACTACATTATAATGTACTCTACCAGTATGCATATTCATGCTAAGATCTATTAAAAATTACACTTAATATTGATATTACATTATTAGTGTTTTTGAAAATAGCTTTTTAATGGAGTGTTAATTGACAGCAAGGTAATCTAAGATTAATTTCTTGATTTTTTTTAGTGAATTATTTAACCCTGTAAAGCCCACTCTATCATATTTGATATGCAAATTTTGAAGGCATCTAAAATAAATTATACGATCAAATATGATCAAAACTTTTCTGAAAATACAACCTTCTACGTGCCCTTTGTTGCCTGATTGATAGTTTATACTTTTTGTATCACTTCAGTATAGGGACCAATTCTCACTGTTAACTATTTGCTTATTAGCTTATTGGCTGTTTAATAGTATTTATAAAGCATATATTCTTTATGACAATATTCTATCACTCTATCACAACTACCGTGCTAACTATTAATAAGGTGCAAATTAGGAGTTTAAGGGAAAAGTCTTAGTTAATGGTTTGTTAATTTTGAGAATTGGACCTTAAAATAAAGTGTCACAACTTTTAAAGGCCTTAGTGTTATTTTTCTATTCAGATTGTGGTACGCATGTATTTTTGCACTGGTATTTAGCATTTTTTTGAGTGCTCACATACGTTTCGGAGCTGCTCTGTATATACTTTAAAGATGTTCAATAAAAACAGTTTTCACTATGGCTGTAAATAAACAGGTCATGTGCTTGGCTTATGGGGGAGTTTGTTTGTGTGTATGCGTGTGTCTCGGACCACCTGATTGTTTGTAGGTTTTCAGGCATTCGTAGTTTCTATGGCAACCCCACAATGATGAGCTGTGTTGTATTTCACACCAGAGAGAGCGAGAGAGAGAGAGAGAGAGAGAGAGAGAGGGCAAAAAGAAGGAAAGAAAAGGAGTGAAACAGAGGGATAAAAGCTATAATGAAGAAATATTTGTGGTGTAGGTGTGAGAGGAAATCTAGCAGCATTCTTGCTGAGTGAGCAGAGATCTGCTGCCTGTGTGACTATATTTACATGCATTTGTATATGTGAGTATACATTTGCATGCCTCTGCATAGACAATATGTGAATGTGTCCTTGTTTTGTACATTTTTTGAGCTTATAAGCTTAGTGTGTTTTAGTGTAAATTGCTATATATATATATAGCTTATTTCTCTTTAGCAGTTGAGCTTTATTCTCAGAAACCGAGCTAAACTGTATGCATGTTCATAATGTTTATATTACTTTACTCTCATTATATCGATCAAAAGTGGAAGTAAATGTAGTTTGTTTGGTGCTGTCTTGGTGAGAACAAGATACTTCTTTTAAAAACATTAAATCCCCCCGAACTTATAAATTATAGTGTGTGTTTGTGTATTAGTTTTGAGATTTTAGCATTGAATTAATATGCAAACAGCATCCTGTGCTTTAGCTGTTTGCATGGTGAATCCCTCTTAGAAAAGTTACATCTTTAAATTCATCCTTTCATTAAATTCAGCACTATGTTGAACTGTTCTCGAAGAAGTCTTATCTAAACGCCCCCTAAGAAAACCAGTCAGCTTAATTACACAGGATTTTAAAAAACTATTAGTTGAATAGTCGCTTTGGCAGCCCGGCAGCTAGTTAAAAACATGTTGTTTTGCACAACCCTCAAAGAAAAGCGTGACATCCTACAGCGGGCATATTCAGTGAGTTTTTTTATTGGAAGAAATCTAGTTTGTGGCATTGCTTACAGAAAATTATGGTCGCTCGTTGTATCTTGCTATCTTGTTTTAGAGTTTGTCTTCATGTTTAAGTGTGTGTAATTAACAGCTTCATAACTTTTATTCTTGATTTGCATGTTGAAGTTGCAAATCTGCAGTCATGGCCAGTGTCTGCACTTCCTCTTGAATTAATTTATAATCCTCCTGCTTGACTCACATTTTCCCATGTTATTGCCTATTTCCTTTTAGTAGCTGCCAATTTCCACAATGTTTCTCACCTGACCTGCGCTCTATTACCCATAATCCATCATTAAGCTGTATCCCATCATGTAGCAGTACTGTCTCTCCTCATGTCCAGATCTAGAAATTTCTCCTGGCCTCTCAAACTCCTGCTTTTACGTGCACACGCTGAAGTGTCTCTGATTCCGTTAAGTGGCATATCAATCGTATTAGAGTGTGAGTGTGTTTAGCTTCTGTTCTGCTCCACAGCTGTTTCTCATCAGCTCGCTAACATACCGAAGAATCCTGAAGCCACAGATACTCAGCGCTGCCATGACAACCTCTGTCGAGCGCTAACCCTCCCCTACTCTATCTCTCTCACTGTCACAATCAGGCATGGTTGTAGATGAAAACAGAATTACCATTCAAGCGCTTGGCTAGCACAGGTGTTTGAAATAAATAAAACTGGTTAAATTGATTATATCATCAGTAAGTTACATTTCCTTTTTTAGAACTTTTTATTTATGATAGTAAGTTACATTTCCATTCATATTTTAAGAGTATTGTACTTTTGTGTGCTGTTTCAGGATTTGTGTAGCACCTACAGCTCTGCAGATTCTTCTAAAATGCTTACATTTGTGTTTTAATAATGTTACCAATCATTTCAGTGTGCATTTCGTAAAATATTGAAGTTTCATATGAGTCTTATTTGCACATTACAGGCCATTTAAATTTGCATTGTGTTTTTGGCTTTATTTCTCTTCTAAACTTGTAAATCAATCTTTTTTTTAGACATTTACTGCGTGGTGCAATTCTCATCTACGAAAGGCAGGGACGCAGATTGAAAACATTGAGGAGGATTTCAGAGATGGGCTCAAACTCATGCTGCTCCTAGAGGTCATTTCAGGTCAGTGACCTCTAACCCAAGTCACACCTTGAACCCAGTCCATCCCTTTTAAAGCTTGTATCTTTTATCATCATTTGAAAATTAGTTACACATAGATACACAAAGGGTACATTTTATAGCATTAGCCGATAGAGAATAGACATTTTGACAATAGACAGTATACTTAAAAATATTAAAAACAAGAACAAATAAAAAAATAAAAAAAAAGTCAATCAAGAGCTTGTAGATCTAATCTGGATCAGGAAACTATGCTTTAGTCTCTATGTTCCTACAAATGTGCAAAAAAAATTAAAATAGTGAAAAGAAAAAAAAATTTAATCAATTTTTTTCTTAAGAGAGAACTTAGAAATAGAATAGCATATAAATGTTAATAAAAATATTAATGTACAAGTTGAAGTCACTTGAGGGCAGAATGTTGTATGTGATGTAATATTATGTAATATTTACATTTTGCTTTGCAGGAGAACGCTTGGCCAAACCAGAGAGGGGAAAGATGAGGGTCCATAAGATCTCCAATGTGAATAAAGCTCTGGAGTTCATTGCAAACAAAGGAGTTAAACTGGTTTCTATTGGAGCAGAGGGTAGGTCCCCCCTTTTAGCAGTGACCTATATCCTGCAGGCTTCCCGGGGTCATGAGTTCAGTGTTTCAGCATGTGAGATCAATGACTATCAGACGCTCTGCCTGTATGTGATATGTACTTGTATCCCATGTCATAGGAAGCCCCTCCCTATACCATACAGTTAAATAGGTTAGACATGCAGTTTATAGCTGACATATATTAGACCAATCTATAGTGTCATCAATTGTGTATTTGTCATTAGCTGTTAGCTGTTCTCTCTCTCTATGTATAATCCAGAGCAGCATTCCAGACAGATTAGCCATCTACCAAAGCCTTTACCTTGGTCACATACTGTTACCAGTTTGTGTGTGTGTGTGTGTGTGTGTGTGTGCGCGTATGGCAGAGCCTGGATACACTTACACACATACCGGGATGTGTGTATTATGAGATTAGCTTAAGAAGAGGGAGAGGAAACAAGCATGTTTACCTAGATATTTAAATGGGGAGTTCCCATCCACATCTATGTGTAAAAAAATATATAAAAACAAATAATTAGAATGAAACTTTTTGGCGTATTTAGAAGTAAGTACAGACATTATTTAGTCTTTTTTTAAATGTATAAACCGTTTAAGAATGTCTCCAAAAAGGACCTTTCGAGAACATGTTCAGCAGTTAAAAGTATAACAAAAGTTTAGATAGTTTAGTTACATTGTTTTCATATCAAAGAAAATAACCTAGCAAAGCTATTGCCCTGCACTTTAGACTCTAAAACCTTGCTAAACACTCACTAATGCTCAAACCTGTTCTTTACAAAAGCTTAAATTATATTTAGGATATAATTAAAATATAAATGAAAATAAATTTGGTATTTGGCATGGCGGAGGGATGCCAGAGGAATTATCACTGTTTTTTGTAAGTGTCATTATTTTCATAACAATAAAATATTTTTTTCACAAGCTGTCATAACTTTAATGCAAAAAAGGTGAAATTAGATAAAAGTCATAAAAAAATATATATAAATATATTTCTAGAAAGTGATATAACCTTGTGTAAATGGTAAATTCACGCATGTTTATTATTATTATTATAATTTCTTGTAAATGCTGTATTAACTGAATTATATAAACTGCTTTCTGATATGGCTTTAATTTGTAAAATGATCTCATTGTTGAGCCGTTACAGTAAATATGAAGCTGGTGTGTGTGTGTGTGTGTGTTTGTTCTTCTCAGAGATTGTTGATGGTAACGCTAAGATGACTCTGGGGATGATCTGGACCATTATCCTCCGCTTCGCCATCCAGGACATCTCGGTGGAGGGTATATATAAATAACACATACGCACATACTTTTCAGTTTATAGCTTAAACATACTGCATTAGATCTTGAAGAAAGGCAGTTAGTTAATTTGTCTATTAAATAACATGAGAGTAAACTGAATGACTGACTAAAAATACAGTTCTGCTCTTTTGGATTTCTGAATATTCGTTGTTTAATACAAATGTAATGTCAGGAATGCGTGGGTCATTTAAATGACAATTTTATCTTTCCACTCCTGAGATTCCATTTCATTAAATTGTGTGTGTGTGTGTGTGCAGAGACCTCAGCTAAAGAAGGCCTGCTGCTCTGGTGCCAGAGAAAAACAGCTCCCTACAAAAATGTTAACATCCAGAATTTCCACATCAGGTAAGCAGACAGGAAATGGGCATTAGAGTGAATGATGGGAAAAGATCAAGACTGACAGAAATACTGCAACTGAGTGCTGAGATACTGCATCATATTTGACATTTCTCCTTCTGTCTCTCTCCCTGTCAGTTGGAAGGATGGATTGGGCTTCTGTGCACTCATTCACAGACATCGTCCAGAGCTCATTGATTACGGTAAACTGCGCAAGGTGAGACACTACTAGAACCTCTGACCACATATAGAAAACTACAGTAGGAAAGACCATGACACATGCTTTGATATTTGCTCTCACTCAGGACGACCCAATGACTAATCTGAACACCGCCTTTGACGTCGCTGAAAAGTACCTGGACATCCCTAAGATGCTGGATGCAGAAGGTGAGACATATAGAGGACAGGTTACTTTCTGTTCCACTTCACTGTGAAATTAGGTCAGACCTCTGTCTAAATATAGAGCTGTAGGAGGACTGCAGGTATGTGTGTAGGTTGAATATCGCCCCATTACTGCAGGCATGATTGTGGATGTTTCCTTAGCATAGTCTGTTCAAAAAGATTTTTGTGACCCTAGAACACAAAACCAGGGTTAGTTTTTGAAATTGAGATTTATACATCATTTGAAAGCTAAATAAGCTTTCCATTGATGTATGGTTTGTTAGGATAGGACAATATTTGGCCGATGTACAACTATTTAAAGACTGGAAATCTGAGGGGGCAAAAAAATCTAAATATTGAGAAAATCGAAAGTTGTCCATGTTAAGTCCTTAGCAATGCATATTACTAACCAGAAATTAAGCTTTGAGTCGCTGATAGCCTTGTGGGCAGTGCGCAGACATACAGTGGCGTCTGCAGTTCGAATCCTGACTCGAGGACCTTTCCCAATCCCGCCCCCTCTCTCTCTCCCACTTCCTGTCAATATTGATCTGTCCTATTGTAAAAAAGGCTACAAAATGACAAAAAAGATATATTTCCCGAAGGAAATTTTCACAATAACTTGATGGAACATGATCTTTACTGAATATAATAATGATTTTTGGCATAAAAGAACAAAGATAATTTTGGCACATGCAATATATTGGCTATTGCTACAAATAAATCTGTGCTGCTTAAGATATTTAGGTGGTTGCACTAGATTTATGTTCCACTTTTAAATTCTGTGTATTAAGCTTGTGCAATGAATTTGACGTACAGCTTTGGTGTTCTGTTCATAACTTTAGTACTTTTTAAAAGTATTTTTACGATCAAAGTTAGAAAATCTTTCATTGATTCACATTGATCGAATGTTTAGCATGCCAGATGGCATAATTGTTCTTACATCTATTTACACACTGAACTGACTTTTCTATCTTGCAACTTTCTATTTAAACATAAAGCCACTTTACACAGTAACTGTGTCAGCATGTTTTTTTTAGTTTGCACAGATAGAAAACAATACATTATACAAGAAAATAATACATTTTATTTGAACAGAAACTCCCAGAAACAGTGTAATGTTCCAGAAAAAAAGATTTATACTAATAAATATGTTTTACATTTATAGTTTTTATAATAATATATACTTTTATATATATTTTTAAACTAGCATAATTTGAATCTGAACATCTAATTCACAACAAACGGGAAAAGTGTCAAGTGGCTGTACTGCAACATTTCATTTAGACAAAAACCTAAACTTACCAAAAACGAATTAACTAATTCCTTCAGTAAAGTCAAAACTTGTTCAAACATTTTGATGATTAGCTTTATTTTAGGTTGATTATAATAATTCCATATCCATTTACAATAACAAATGCTTTCTTTACACAGGAAGTCACCTCAGATGGGCCTCTGAAATGTGTGTGATGTGCTCTGATTATTCATTTATTCTCTCATTACTTTAATATCACCCCCTTCTTTCTCTGCAGATATTGTTGGTACGGCCCGTCCCGATGAGAAGGCCATCATGACCTACGTTTCTAGCTTCTACCATGCCTTCTCTGGGGCGCAGAAGGTATCGCAGGGCACCCCTTCCAATGTCATGAACTTCTACACTCACCCAATACGTCTCTCCCCTCACCCTGTGGATTTTGTGATCACCAGTAGCAGTTATTACTGGTTGTCGTGGTTTCCTACTCTCCTAACAGTCTGCCTCTCTTTGACTCTTGCAGTGCTAAGCTCCGCCCCTCAGGGCTCATGCTCCTCCTACAGTTGCACGAGTCTTTCCACCTGTTGCATGAAGAACATGAAGTCTTATGATGAAGGCATGAGTGTGTCTCCACTCCAGTCTCCTAAAAAAATACTCAAATGTTCCCGGAGTCAATGAGACTTCCTGGAGACCTCTTCATGCCTTGTATCATTTCTGTAGAACTGTGCCCCGTTTGCCTTTGTGCCTATGCAGTCTTTTACTCTGTGCTTTTTTTCTCTCCCTTCCTCTCCACCTCCTTTTCTCTCTCTGTTCCCGCTCCCTCTTTCCCTGGGCAGATATCGTTAGTACGTTGCGTCCCGATGAAAAGGCCATCATGACGTATGTGTCATGTTACTACCACGCCTTCTCAGGCAAACAGAAGGTGAGCGCAGACAGACATCAGCCAATCAGGACACAAGCTTCCACATCACAGCCAATCAGACCTCAGCCAATCAGATCTATGCTTTCATTAGAACCCTAAAAAGCAGTGCCAATAAAGAAATGTAAGACATGTGTTCTTCACTAACCTGAGCCTTTTTGAAAAAGAGTAATACTTATTATAGAAATAATATACCTTAGAGAGAATATTGCTGCAAAGTACAAATTGCATGCAACATTTAGATGCATGTTTTTGCAATTAAATCAAAACGATTTAACAGTTTACATTTATATGAAATGCAATTTGATGCAAAGAGTGTTTTTTACACACTTTAAGTAGGCAGTAAGTACATATTTATATGTAATTTCATAAGTACTTCTATTGATTTTCTTTGAAATATGGTCATAGTGTTATGCTGCATGTATGCAAGCATTTATGGTATGCTAAAATATATTTTTAATGTAATTATCATTGAAACTTCTGTCTTCTTGTATGTCATGTATTTAAATACATTTGCAATGAAGTTGTAATTAATACATTTGACATATGATAAATATGATGATATTGAATAACACTACAGTTTAAATTATAGTCAAGTATTTTACATTTGCATTAGTATGTTAGCCAACATAAACATATACGTTAAAGTAAACATTTTTATTTACAAAGTTTTTAAAACTGTTTTTAAGTGTGTTAAGAAACATAATATCATTAAGTACACGTAAGTGCACTTCATTTAATTAATATTGCAAGTATGTTGCTATCTGCAAGTAGTTTTTTTCATATACTTTAAATATTTGATTTAAACATCAAATACGACTAAGCAAACTCCTTTTTCACAAGGGATATTGTGGTGAGGTCAGTCTTGAACGATGTCACTTAAAGGTCAAGAAAGCACCTGCTCTTTTTACCTGTCTGCTCCGAAACTTCATTGTGATTTCATGTTTGGCTATGATTGTAATCTCTTTCTTTCCTGGGTTTTGTCTCAATTCTGGCTGTTTCCATGGCAACCGTGCTGTAATATTACATAACACACCTAGCTTTGTTTTTTCTCCACACATCTGTACACACACATAGGGCTCTGATATAGCAACCATCAAACTTCTTTACGTATTAAAATACATGTTGACGATCATGTCTGGCTAGAACAAACATGATCGTCAACATGTGCAGTCGGTTCGTTCCTATTCAAATGACTTTTATTGTTCATAACTCATTATATGTTTGTACAGACTTAGTCCAGAAAATTTGTTTAAAATCAATAGCCATTTCCTCCGCAGACTTAGACAAGCTCTTGAGCCTTAAGCCAGAGAAGCCACATTTTAAGCAGCATATAACACAACATACATATGTTGACACTTTTTAATTCAGAATCAGTTCAGACAGACCTGTGTTTTTTGAATCAGTTCAGATTCAGACTCACGGTAGAAAGTAATAGCTCATTCAGAGAAAGCATGTTTCTCACTGACAGGGTGAATGTTACTACTTCGCTTTGCTGATTCATCACATCCAGCTGGGTTTCCTCAACTCTTTGTGAGTGTTTCTGAGCTGATGACTAACATCCCTTGATAAATAGTTTCGTGAGTCTGACGGTAAACCCACCAGAAAAACACTTTCTCAAATCCACACCCATTCACGATTGTTGTATGCAATATTTGAATATTTGAATGCTAATTTAATTAGAAAAGACAATATTATATTGTTTTGGAGATAGTCATAGACTCTTTGTTTCCAGAGAATTAAAAAAATATAACAATAAATGAAAAGCTGGGTTTGATGAATGATGAAGACAGAATTTTGAAGGCCAGTTCAGTTCATTAGTTCAAAGCAATATCACATTTTTTGTTAGGTTAATATTTTTTTTATTTTAAACAACCAAATAAAACAACATCAATAGTTACAAAAATGATTTCTATTCATATTTCAGCAGCTTTTCCAATAAAAAAAAAAGTACAACTTCACTATTGGTAACAATTTTGTGCCAACATAAGCAACATTTCAGATTAGCATTCATAAGAAGATCATGAAACTGAGAGTGACTGCCTGAACTGTCTGTCACGGACAACACTAAACTGAGCTTATCATTGTTTTCTCCTCTTCCTTTCTGGCTTTTAGACTTGCAACTCACTTCCTTACCTCCACCCCCCCCTCCAAAAATACACACACATTTGTAATCAAACACGCACAGAAGGGTTATATGATATTGACATTGCAGTTGATTACATTTTTTAACGGCAATAAATTGACTTGATCACCTCAACACACTTAAGCACACAGTATCTTAACGGTGTTGCCATGGCGCTGATGTGGTTTCCACAGAAACAGAAGCAGATTCACTCTGTCCTTTACCCCCTCAGGCCGAGACAGCAGCCAATCGGATCTGCAAAGTCCTGGCTGTCAATCAGGAGAACGAGCAACTGATGGAAGACTATGAGAAACTGGCCAGTGATGTGAGCACATTCATTCATGTTCTCTCCTGTTCACTCCCATCCTCCTGTCCTCTCTGCTCCTCACCTCTCTTCTCCTGTTATCTCAACCTGTGCTCATTTAGGGCCAGAGAGAACTTTCAGTAATTGAGACTCAGCTAATGTTTCGCACATTTAACTCTGCAATACTGTTAATGTCATAGAAAACCGGGCATTTAAAATTCTGCTTTCCAGGCCGTGCAGATCTATAAACATTAAAGGATCTTAAAATAGCATTGACATTTTTATACGGAAAATATTTGCTCAGCTTTTAATTACTCAATTAGCAAATCAATATTATGAGAGGAATCTAAATTAAATTATATATGTATATATATATATATATAAAAGATCAAATCCACAATGAGTGGAAAAATAACGGAAATGTATTGTATAAGTTATGTGAACCCTGCGTCAAATTCATGATAAAAACAATATATACCATATTTAAAACTTTCTCTTTTTCTCTCTCTACCTTCTTGATCTCATTCTGTTTGCTCCTAACTTTTTCCAATGTTTTATCCTCTTTTTTCCCCTGTTTTTGTTGTTTCCCCCCATTTTCTTCTGTCGCATGCTCTTTTCAGCTCCTGGAGTGGATTCGCAGAACAATCCCATGGTTGGAAAACCGCGTCCCAGAGAACACCATGCAGGCCATGCAGCAGAAGTTGGAGGATTTCCGGGACTACCGGCGACTTCACAAACCACCCAAGGTTCAGGAGAAATGTCAGCTGGAGATCAACTTCAACACCCTGCAGACCAAACTCCGCCTCAGCAACCGGCCTGCTTTCATGCCTTCAGAGGGAAAGATGGTCTCGGTGAGAACCAAACAGACTTACGACCTAAGTATCTCCCCAGGATTCAGAGCATTTAACTCTCTTAATTGGATTTGTGATGTTGAATTATTCATCTGTGTGTGTGTAGGATATCTCAAATGCTTGGGGAGGTCTTGAGGGAGCAGAGAAGGGTTATGAAGAGTGGCTACTAAATGAGATTCGCAGACTGGAGAGGCTCGACCACCTCGCAGAGAAATTCCGCCAAAAAGCCGCAATCCACGAGGCCTGGACTGACGGTAATGCTTCTTTTTATTAGTTTATAAGGCTCATTCTCTATGTGGCATGGCTGATTTGTGCTGCTCCCTGTAGGTAAGGAGGAGATGCTGCAGCAGAAAGACTACGAGACAGCATCCCTCTCAGACATAAAAGCTTTGCTGAAAAAGCATGAGGCCTTTGAGAGTGACCTTGCAGCTCATCAGGACAGAGTGGAACAGATCGCTGCCATCGCACAAGAGCTGAAGTCAGTAAACTCATCAAAAGATGTGATCCAGACATTGCTTTATAGCTTATATGTTTTGTTCTAAAGCAGACCATAGTTTAATAGTTTCACTCTCGTTCTCTCTCTAGTGAGTTGGAGTACTATGACTCTCCAAGTGTAAATGCTCGCTGTCAGCGGATCTGTGATCAGTGGGATTCACTGGGGGTTTTAACTCAGAAACGCAGCGAGGCCTTGCAGGTAAAATACTTCTATCATACACCCCCATGGAATTAATCCTGCAGGAGAGGGCAGTGTTGCGTCTTTGGTGACATACTGTGATTTCTGTGCTATAAGTGCACTGCACTCATTAGAGCATGGATACCCGACCCGGGCCCAACGGGACCCGACGGCACCCGACGAGCTGGGCCGGGTTCGGACAGATATTTAGAAAGGATGCTCGGGTTCGGGTCGGGCTCGGTCACATCAGCGCGATAAGGCATTGACAATTTAAAATGTAAAACTGCTTGTGCGTCTGTGTTATAACGGCGCTTTTTGTTAGGGTTGATGTCGGGCTGGGATCGGGCTCGGACATAACTATCTGAATGACTGTCGGGCTCGGGTCGGGTTTGGTTACTGCTCTGTCGGATGCGGGTCGGGCTCGGACAGAAAAATGCGGCCCGATCCGCGCTCTAACTCATATGTGTGTCTTGGCTCTGTCACTTCTCTTTCAGAGGACCGAGAAACTGTTGGAAACGATTGATCAGCTGTACCTGGAGTTTGCCAAAAGGGCAGCGCCCTTTAACAACTGGATGGAGGGAGCAATGGAAGACCTGCAGGACACTTTTATCGTCCACACCATTGAGGAGATACAGGTATTATACATTCATCTTTTATCCATAATTGTAATTTATTAATTCAGTATATCTGTCAATCTGTCTTCACATTTGTTCTCTCATTAGGGCCCTATGAAAATACCATTTATTAAAGTGCCCCTATTGTGGGTTATGAAAGGTTCATATTTTGGTTTTGAGTGTCCCAAACAAACATGAAAAAGCATGAGACTCATTTTAAAACAGACTTGTTTCAGTGACTCATAGTTGACTCTCTCTTTTGGGAGACAATAACTTTATACACGGTGCACTTTCAGATTTAAAACTTTGCCGAATGTTTTTAGTCACTTAGAGCTGTGTTACACACTACATGAAAGGTCATTTTCAAAAATCCGTAACAGAGGGCCTTGAAATATTTGTAAGGAATATCACAAAATATACGTTTTGGTCCATGTTTTGCATTAAACTGTAAGCCTCTGTTTTTTACCAAGAATTTAAAGGAATAATTCAAATATTATTTCATTGCAGTTGAAAAGATTAATTAGTTTTATGCATTAATTTGACCACAGTTTTGGATAATCAATGTATATTAGAGTTTAGAAAAATGAAAACAAATTAAGAAAAAATAATGCATATACTGTATATAATAGGGCGCTATTGTTACATTTTTAATAAATAAATTGGTGCTTTTCACATAGAAGTTGATATATAAGAGTGAAAATTGAAAAGCTGCAGAGGAGGAATGTTTTTAAAAGTTATAACACCTCTCTTTGTGTGTGTGTGTGTGTGTGTGTGTGTGTGTTTGTGTGTGTGTATCAGGGGCTCAGCACAGCCCATGAACAGTTTAAAGCCACACTGCCTGAGGCAGATAAGGAGCGACAGGCCATCCTGGGCATCCATAATGAAATTGCTAAAATAGTGCAGACATACCACGTCAACATGGCTGGCACCAACCCCTACACCACCATCAACCCCCAGGAGATCAATGCCAAGTGGGATAAGGTCAGAAAATAGACTTGAGCAAGACAAACAGAAGGGAATCAGAGTTTTCAGACAAATGTGGCAGGTTTTACATAATTATGTAAGAAAATGGGTACAATCAGAGTTGTTTAATTCGCCACCACACTGCTTTCTCCTAATCTCCCCATTCTCTCTTTGTCCTCTCAGGTGAGGCAGTTAGTACCCCAGAGAGATCAGGCCCTGATAGAAGAACACGCTCGTCAGCAGAATAATGAGAGACTGCGCAGACAGTTTGCTAATCAGGCAAATGTCATTGGGCCCTGGATCCAGACCAAGATGGAGGTGAGACACAAGTTCTACTAAGAGAAAATGAATCGCATTCTCTTAGGACACTTTAGAGAACTTTTGGGAAAAAAAGACACTAAAAATGTCCTTGGTAATCAGCTTACATATATTATGAAACAAGATAATTTGGTTTATTTACATACACAACCATTTTTGGAAGGAAATTAATACTTTTATTACACTTTTACTTTTGAAGAGAAGTGACAGTAAAGATATATAGAATGTTACATATGTTCATAATGTTTCAATTAATCAAATAAATATGGTTCTTTTAAACTTTCTATACATGTTTAATAAATGCAAGAAAACCCTTGGTGCAAAGATTCAGGAAGGATGGTGGGTGGCCTCTTATTTTAGTATTTTTTAATTTTCAATGCTTAGGAAATTGGCAGAATCTCTATTGAGATGCACGGGACCCTGGAGGATCAGCTAACCCACCTTCGGCAGTATGAGAAGAGCATTGTAAACTACAAACCAAAGATCGACCAGCTAGAGGGAGACCATCAATTAATACAGGAAGCACTTATATTTGACAACAAACACACAAACTACACCATGGAGGTATACACACTCATATAAACTCTTAAATGCTCACATCCAAACCTCCAGTGCATTGGTATGTTCCTGAAGTCTCTTTTCTTCCTCTAGCACATCCGTGTGGGTTGGGAGCAGCTCCTCACCACCATCGCTCGCACCATCAACGAGATCGAGAACCAGATTCTGACCCGTGACGCCAAAGGCATTAGCCAGGAGCAAATGAATGAGTTTAGAGCCTCGTTCAACCACTTCGATCGAGTCAGTATCACACCGCACAGTCCAACACCACAGTTTAACATCTGTAAGAGCAGTAGGACGACTGAGACCGTAAACTCTGGGGGGGGGGACCAACAGAGAACTGTTGGTTAAAAACATGATTTTTTAAATCTTGCAATTGGCTGCTGCAACATTTTGAATGGTATCTTGCAGACTTGAGCAAAATGTAAAGTTTAAAAGCCTATTTATACAAAGGAAGACAAATATAAAAAAGTAGTTTTAAAAATTGTTCTACATGTAAAAGTGTAGCAGAGACCACACCATAACAATAATAATATTGTTAGAATCACTTTCATGAAGAATATTTTATGAATTCTACAAACACTGAATCAGTATTCTAGTCAGTAGTCATCCTTCTTTAAGGAGTTTGACATTTAAAGCTCCAGAGAACACATTATCGTGCATTGGTGTGGGCGTTAATATACTTCTTGTTATAGGTATCTTTCATGGTGTGAACAAAACACATCTTTCATGCGTTCCCTTTTAGCTGATAAGTTCTATGAACTGAATTGGACATAAGTTATAGGAAGTTGAATGGGAGTGACAAAAAGTAGAACCTGATAAATTACACTTCAGAGAAATTCAGCAGGTGATGACATTTTGGGGAAATGAAATGTTTTTCCATCCTGGTTCGAGTCTGTAACACCTAAAAACTTTGAAACTTCAAGCCTTTTTTAAACTTTCAGATTAGACCTAGAAAGACATCATTTTTTCAGCTCTTTTTAATTATAACTCCTTTAAAATCAAAATCAACGACCTTAAATAATATGTGTAAAAGTGTAGCACAACCCTGGTACCTTGTGGTTCCTTGTCCTGTTTTAAAATGGGCAAAATGCACAAATTTCTGAGTTTCTACTTTCATAGCAATGCGTTTGTATAACTGATGTGCATAGAGAGAAATTATGATATATGTCACCCACACAAGTCCCAGATTATAGGCTGCCACGCTAAAACCTAACGCTGCACTCAAAGCCCACACAGTGCCGCCCAAGACACCTTAACATCATTAAAACAACACAACATGGTTAACCGAGCACAACAGGCACCTTTTTGAGCAGATCTGTCCTCACAATCACTCTCTGTCCTCACTCACAGCACAGTACCGCACAGTTTGTCCTAACGTTTGTGCACTTTTCTCTTCTTTTGTCTCGTTTTTCACTTCTGCATGGACCCTCTTCCACCCCTCCACATGTCTGCATGACATTCCCTCACCCTTCCCATGTGTGTACTGCATGTCCACGCTGCTGACCTCTGACACTCAGGACCACTCGGGCAAACTGGGCGCTGAGGAGTTCAAAGCCTGCCTTATCAGTCTGGGCTTCGATATCGGGAACGACGCACAGGTACACACACCAACACCAGTTAGGGAGTTCAACCATTAACCACACTCTTTTTGTTTTGTTTTTCCTACTCTATTTTCCGTTCTCCTTTCGCTCTCTCATTTTCTCTTCTCTAAAATGACTTCCTTCACCTATGCTCCTCCCGTCCTCTTTCGTTCTTCATCTTCCTCTCTACTACTACCTGGTTCTGTTTGTCCCTGCTGGGTTCCTGTAGAAGAGAACAGGCATGATGGATGCAGAAGACTTCAGAGCCTGCCTCATCTCCATGGGTTATAATATGGTAAAGCAGAGAGTTCAAATCTCCATGGGCTGTGATCAGGTTAAACTGAAAGTTGTAGTCCCCATGGATAATGGACTGGTAAATCATGTAATCTGAAACTGATATTAATAATCCCTTTGGATTAAACTGGAAAGTGAGAGGTTTATGATCTACATAGTGTATAATATGGTAAATCACTTTTAATCTCCATGAGTTATCATCTGGTTTCTGACAGATTTTGATGGGTTAGTTGTATCTTTATGGGTTATTATTTTAGTAAGTATTTCTATTTTAGTAGGCTACATAGTATTAACTATTTA
The DNA here is from genome assembly GCA_032357445.1 of Enteromius radiatus. NCBI lineage: Eukaryota > Metazoa > Chordata > Actinopteri > Cypriniformes > Cyprinidae > Enteromius > Enteromius radiatus. The sequence continues at coordinate 12,407,717 of JAUCMS010000022.1, read as the reverse complement.
ATAAAAGTTAAAACTATGGATTTATATCTTCTACATGGTATAACTCTAAAATAGGATGGCCACTTTCAACTTGAAATTGTGCTTCCACTTATTTTAGCTGTATGAAAACAAGTTAAACAAAAGATGTGTATGCAGCAAACTGGTGTTATTTTGATTCATTTGTCTCTTCGTAAATGTACTGGTTTGCTGCACATATAGTTTTTCTTTTTACTGCACTTTGTTGTTTTTCAATTATACATTTACAGCAATTAATAACTCAGAAGTCTCACACATTTGCATGAAATAGCTTACTTCCACATTGAAAATTAGGTGGATAATATGGTAAAGCAGAAAATTTGAATCTCACTCTATTATCTGGTGAGCCAGAATTATGCAGTTTAGGTTTTCTTTATAAGTATTATTTATATACTATTATTTTTAAATGATATATATATATATAGAGAGAGATTTTAGCCATGTGCTTTTGTGTATAGTTTCACTTATATATTTTAATCATTATTTTTTACTTTATTTTCTTCAGGTTTATTTCAGTTACCAAAAGTGATTTTTAAATTGTAAAAAAAATGTAAAAAAACAGTAATGTGGTTATTAATTGAGAAAGTTTTTTACATATCCATACAGTAGCATCAACTGGGAAAAAAATAGAGTTAAACTGTTATAATTAATTATAAGTTAGCATGGGATATAGTCTGGAATATATACATGTATACATGTATTTATATAGTTTAAGAAATTATTCTTAAAGTGAGTGATTGGAAAAACAAAAAAGCATAAACTATGCTAACCCTGTGAGAAACAATCTTCAATCTTTCATAATGTTTTCATAGTGATTTTTAAGAGCTGTTTTTCTCATGTGTAGGGAGAGGCGGAGTTTGCCCGCATCATGAGCATTGTGGATCCTAACAGACTGGGAGTGATCACATTCCAGGCCTTCATTGACTTTATGTCTCGTGAGACGGCTGACACAGACACCGCTGATCAGGTCATGGCATCCTTTAAAGTCCTTGCTGGAGACAAGGTACATATACGACTTCCTAAAAAATCTTTTCCCAGTGTTAAAGTGTCTGTAATAATAACCAAATGAATTTCTCTCTCCTCGCGCAGAACTATATCCTTGCAGATGAGCTGAGACGCGAGCTTCCTCCAGACCAGGCCGAGTACTGCATCGCCCGCATGACGCCTTACAGCGGCCCTGACGCCGTCCCGGGAGCTCTTGACTACATGTCCTTCTCCACCGCCCTGTATGGGGAGAGTGACCTCTGAACCGTGACCACGCCAACCTGCCTTCTGATACAAATATGCGTATTCATACACACACTTAGCTCGCGCACTATGAGAGTAAAAGTGGCTCTTCAGTGCTGATCTAGCACCAACAAGCAGGGCAAGCAGAACTGGTCCCAGATCAGCCCATCAGAGCAGCTTCCATCGGCACCACCCAATGACGTTTGCTCATTTTTGTATCCTCCTATCCGCCCAGGCCATTCCTGTGTGTCATATACAACTTCCTGTTCTTTCTCCAGCTGTGTTCATGAAGCCTGTCTTGGGGTTTGTGTCACAAAGATGCAGCCTTCACATGCTTGTCTGAGTTATGCGTTTGTCACATTGAAAGAGAGAATAGGAAATGGGACAGGACATCCTGATACTCTTTTCTCTGTGTAAATGTACAATATGCAACAAATGGTTACAATATACTGTAATTAAAGCATGTGGTAGGCAGCATCATTGTGACCTCTGACCCATGTGATACTGCATGATCATGTGTTACGATTGATACGCTTTTTTACATACAGTAAATGCTTGTTGATGAGACTGTTTTTTGAACGCTTTCTTGTAATAAGTCAGACTTCATGAACAGATCTTCCCCTTTCTGCTTCCAAGCGCAACATTGAAAAACTCCCTTCCAGGAGGAATGTTTTCTGTATTTTTACTTCTTATTTTGTTTGTTTTTTTCCTCTTCATAAAGGAATAAAGTTAACATATTTTATTATACAGAACAAAAAAGGTATTTTTCTTCACCTTATTAAAAAAAACTTTAAAAATTATGAAAATTTAAATAAAGAAACAATCACAATTGGGTGTTTGTGTTTTTTAATTGCTTGTATGAAAGAGGAGTGTGAAAAAAGAAGACATTTTCTATATTACACTATTTACATAATTTATTTCATATTATTATTGATGTATCATTTTGACTTTGTGCTCTTTGACAAGTGATATACTAACAAACACCATAAAAATAATTCACTTTTCTACACTGAAAAAAATTGCAAACACAACACTCATTTTTCATGAGCTGAACACGAAGAGCTAAATCTTTTTCCAACTACAAGCCTATTTCTCTTAAATATTGTTCACAACTCTGTGTTAGTGAGCACTTCTTTGCCAAGATAATCCATCCATATCAAGATGCTGATTAGACAGCATGATTATAAAGGGAAGTGACTTGTGGCCAGGTATGGTGACCAATACTTGGAATTTGTGCTCTGCATTTAACCCATCCAACGTGCACACACACAGCAGTGAGAAGTGAACACACACACACACAGTCGTGTGTTGAAGGTGAAGAGAGCACTGGTTATTCATTACCCCCACCAGACCTGGGACTCGAACCTGTGACCTTTGGGTTATTCATTCCCCCCACCAGACCTGGGACTCAAACCCGTGACCTTTGGGTTACAAGTCCAACTCCCTATCCATTAGGCCACGACTGCCCCAAAAGCCTTAGCAGAGGATGGTTTCGATCCATCGACCTCTGGGTTACCACTTCCGACCACCCTGCCGAAAACCACCCCAGATGGGACTCGAACGCACAATCCCTGGCTTAGGAGGACAGTGCCTTAACCATTAGGTTACTGGTACTCCAAATAAAGGAGTGCATAGGAGTGCCTCAGGCTGGCCACTTATCAAGTTTTGATTTCTTGAGTTTTATATTTTCTGGTAAAATAAAAGGTCCTAAATTTATTTAGAAAATACACTTCCATGACAAAGAAAGAACAAATATAACGTTTTAATATACGTTTAGATATAATGTTACGAGATATATTGTGTTCCTTTACATCTGAAATGAACCCTGGAAATGTGCTTTCCGTTTTTAGACTTTATGGTTTACAGTGGAACCAATTACTCGTTATTTAGTCCTACACGGACGCAATACGAAGTCGTTCCGGGGTTGTGGGTTTACATGGCGGCGCCCATTCGAGTCATGTTAAATAATGTCCTACTGGCTTTATTCTCACTAATATGAAATAGTAGAATGACATGCGACAATTAAACATGTGGAATCACGTTCGTAAACTCCAAAAGAACAGGACGTTGAAATATGGGATCCCGATGCTGGTGAGCGCTTTAATATTTGTTTGTATGCTGGATGAGCTGTCAGTCATTATCTTCCAGGTTTTCTAGTTTTGTTTTAAAAGTTGTGTAACACAAACCGTAGAAATAACTAGACTGAAATCATGGTTTAGTATTTATTGTAATTTTCAGCAATTACAAATATGTTGTTTAAATGACGGTCAACTGTTATTTTGTGTGAAAGTGATAGAATTTTTGTCCAATATTACTAATATTTAATGAAGATTTTTGTACTTTTTTGCCTTTTCTGTTACATGTTTTATGAGTGTATGTCTTATTAATGCGTTAAAATGAACAATACGAAAACATGTAAATAAACACTGCAGCCTAAAAACAATGATAGAGACATTTTGATAGAGAGACGAGTTCATTCAGTTTTTTTTTTCGTATTGATGATATCGCTATTGTTTACTGACATCAAATGTACAAATTCTCTTTCTCGTTTAAACACTTGTCAACTACCTTTAATACCAATAATCTTAAAAATCATTATATCTCTGCTTGTCTGAAGCTGCTGGTCGTGGGAGGGTCGTTTGGATTGAGAGAATTCACTCAGATTAGATATGATGCACAGAAGATAAAAAAGAAGGTATGTAAAACTAAAATATAACATCATATAATCTTTTCATGTACAGGCCAAGTGACACTCTCAGAACTGATTTATGCTGCTCGGTAAAACATTATTCTAGCTTCCTTTTTGTTATATTTATTTTTTGCATGTTTGTTTGTTTTAGCTGGACCCTGCTCTGGAAGCCCGGGTGAATACTAAAAACCAGTCAGCCATCCTTCAGGATGAGTATGAGGTAATGAGAGGAATAGATGGAGAATCTGTGTGTGTGCGTGTGCACTGATGTTTTATAGTGCTATAATGTTTTATAGAGCCATCTGCTGTTTTGCTGCGGACTGGACGTTATGTTTATTTTTTTGTGAGGTTGTGGTAGACTAATGGTTAAGCATCTGGCTAGTTAAATGCAATCGGTGCAGGTTTGGATCTGACACAGAGTGACTCAGGAACTGTAATCCCAATTTTGTCATGCAGTTTTTCAAACAGGACACTAGGAAAGTTGCTAGTTAGCTGTTTAAGCTCGACTTGGTGCACTGGATGGCACTTGGTTCATTTAGCATCTCCAGGTGGTTGAGGCTGTCTCTTCGACTTTAAAAAGCTTTATTTTTAGCCTTGCAGCCAAGAAGTTACAATGCCATTAAAGCTGACCTTCTGCTGCCAGACAGTAGTAGAAGAGCGCCCTCAAGTGGAACCCGGAAAATGTATTCCTCTCACAGCAATTCATTAGATGATAAATATTCGTTCGGGTCATGTGTCATCCTAATTATTTTATTTTAGATCTTACATTGACCCTCCATGAATCATAAAACAAACAAACACCCTGCTGTAGCTGACTCATCTTTGGTAACTAGTGTACTTAGTTTAGTGTTCTGTTTGGGGTCATGCAGATTTAATTCAGTGAGGTTGATCAAAAGTGACCGCAAAGGCATTTGCAAAGGATTTCTGTAGTGCTAGGCAATGATTAATCCCAGCATTTAAAATAAAACTTATTGTGTACATAATATTTGTTTGGTCTTAAAAAGCTCACAGATAATGCATTTTTGTAAGACATGTTTCTAAAAATTCTTAAATGTCCTAAATTAGCAAATGTCTAGTCCTGGCTTAATCTATTTCCTATCCGGGAAACCAGCCCATTGTGTACACGCAGTTTTATTTTTGGATGCGATTAATAGTTGCACAGTACTAAGAAAAAGGTTGTTTAATATAGCATCTTTTGCTCCTACAGAAATTAAAGGATTTGGACTTGGATGGATGGAAGAACATTCGTGGCCCACGTCCCTGGGAGGATTCGAAGGAGTCCCAGGAGCAGCAGCGAGCTCGACTCCATAAAGGCACATAGAACTCTAAAAACCTTCAACTCCCCCTGCTGGCCCACACATGTAAGACACCCCTAAAACAGTGCAGTTTACCATGGTTGTCACTGTATAATAAATCAGCACGATCACATTGCATCTAGATCAGAAACAATCAATTTGGACTCTACTGTCTGGCATATGGAATGGCACTTTTTTGTCTTTTTGTTTTTTTAAATATACATCCTTTGTGAACTTGTGCGGCAGGGTATGTATGTAGCAGACTTTCTGTCCACTTTGGTGCTCATTCATTTTTATGGGTTGTAACCATTATTCCATGACAGTTCATGTTCACACTAATGCAGAATTCAAGGTCCAGTACTGTATCTGAGTGAATAAAACCCCTTGTTCTTTCAGTGGTGCAAACAGAACCGACGGTGCCTGTGCCTGTGGTGGGTGAATGGTACAATGGTGCTTCTGCACACCTGTTCTGGATCAGCCTACTGCTCGCTGTACCTCTCATTTCAGCCAGCATGTCATGGAGTGTGTAGTGATCAGTAGTTGTTGTCTTTTCTGCAGCAACCTCAGGAAAACCAGGTTCGGCTTTCGGTTTATTTAGGCTGTCGGTCTCTAGCAGTGTCTCTCTGGGTTCTTGAGTGAGTGAAAAGCTAATAATTTAAATAAACAAAATATAAATAAATGTGGTTGCACAAAATTAATCAAAACAAATCTGAAATTGTGATTTTAATGTGGTGTGATTATGAAATCGAAGGCTTATGCAGTGTGTTTCAGAGTGAAGAATGGCACTGTGTTTTCAGCACCTCAGTGTCTGACTGTGCAGTGAGTTTAATGTGCATCATAGGAACTTGCAGGTGAGACTTTTAATTGTACCAGTATTTATGCTAACATTCATACATGGGGTCATTAGATGCAAAATTCACTTTACAAGGTATTTAAACATAAATGTGTGTTTGAAGTGTGTGTACACCCCCCCCCCCCCCCCATAGTGATAAAAATTCACCCAGTGTTTTTTTGTTTAAACCCCTGTTTTAAAATCTCCTTTCTCAAATCAGGCTGTTCTGAAATTCCTGTCAGACTGATAGTTCTGCATAGGCCTCTCCCATAATAGTTCATTGACAGGATCGTCTTACCATAGACCTGTCCAGAGTGAGCTATATATGACTACAAGAATACAGATTAAGCAATTGAGGCGTTTTTTTTTTTTTGTTGGATGTAATAATGAATATAGCAGTCATCATTTACTCCCAACGTCTGAGCTGCTAAAGACACAGAGAATTACTTTCATTTTGAAGGAAATGCGCTGATCCCGATCTACGTTTATGTTCACGTGAAACATTTTTGATCCATCTTTATCTACAGAAGAACTGAGTATAAGGATTTTTATGAATCTTTGCAAACCACCTTTCCTAATAATGTGCTAGTAAGCTAGGAAGTTTACAGTCTGCGCTTCACTCCATGGAAGAGAGGGGCGGGGTCAGCAGAGCTCATTAGCATTTAAAGTAACATGGACTAGAATGGTTTGATAAAAACAGATGATTTTGACAGGGTATAAAATTAGTTTTTTACACTATGATTGATGCATAACCAAAGTATGTTATAGACTTTATCAACTTGTGTAAAATGGGCATCTGATGACCCCTTTACAGAACTTTAATTTATTATGTAGTTGTAAGTTTTCAACACTGTTTACTTCAGTAAGACTTTATTTTGGTGACACGATGTTGGTGTTGAGCCGAGTTTGACCTATGTTATCATTTATTGTGATAATCCTGCATTTTAACCCCAAAACTTGTCCGTTGAAAGTGTCTGTGATTGTGGTTTTACGCTGCTCAGTGTTATATACAGTACTATGCCCCTTGCACATCATCATCCATAAATGCATCAGTGAGATGCTACAGAGTCTAATCTTCGGTTTATCTTGCGTCCAGCTGTGCAGCACACGGTCTTGAATCAGTGTGTATTTCCAAACAGCATCCAGGCACGGGCTGCCGCTCTCAGGCTAATGTTAACGCCAGCACTGACTCATCTGTGTGATGTGAAGCTTTGTTCGGAGGCACATTTTAACAAGCCCCTGCTGACTTTCCCTCTTCCCCCTCGTCACTCTCCTGCTGGAAATTCCAGCACTGTCATATCATGTGCTCCGTCACTTTAATTGCCCAAGTGGGAATGATCCTCAAGGGCCGAAGGGAACACGTCAACAAATCTGACTTCAGGAGTCCAGATATCCTCAAGGGGCATTAAAGCCACTCATGTGTCCAGTTCGAGTCAAAACAGTGTTGACAGGGAAAGGCTCTTGTATATTTCAATAAACTTTTGAAATGTTTTGGCTGGTCAGGAGAGGAGCACAAAAACAGGCTAATTAATTTGTCATGACAAGTGCGGAGTGCTTTTATAACATTCACTTGCTTTTATAACATGTTTCTTGCAGTTAAATATATATCTTAACCCTGGATGACAAAACCAGTCATAAGCAGCATGGGTATATTTGTAGCAATAGCCAACAATACATTGTATGGGTTTAAATGTTCAATTTCTCTTTTACACCAAAAAACATTAGGTTATTAAGTCAATCTCATTTTATGGAGTTACTTTGTAAATATCCTACCATTAATATTACATTTTGAAATATCTATTTAGTAATATGCATAGCTAAGAACTTCATTTGGACAACTTTAAAGGTCATTTCTTAAATATGTAATAAAAATATTAGCAAAGAGTAAAAAGCCTTGCTCTAAACGTCAGATGACAAAGCAAAGTAGGGGTGACTTGAACCTGTAACCTCTTACACCAGATCCTTAACCATTAGATTAACAACCCACTAACAGATTTATGTGGACAAGCCTCCTTTGCTGCAGTGTGAGGAAGCCACTTTTCCCTGAAACACTGAGCAATTTATCTGGCTCTCCACTAAGGGTGGCACTTGCATTTAAATTAGACCTCTTGAACTACAGTCAGACCTCCACCACAGAGCTAGAGCATTAGTAAACATCTTTATTTTTTATTCGTCATTGCAGAGATGAACATTTCAGTATAATTCATTCCACTTGCACTGCCGCAGAGAAACAAAATGGGCCTGCAAATAAATGATGTTACCTAGTGGGTTTGTGTGCATGCTTCTAATATTAGTTTTGCAGACTAAATCTTTAACATTGTTTTAGAAATCGGGCTTTAAATTGTCAAGCTTCACACGTAGACGCATGTACAGTGCTACTTTTCAATTAATTCTGAGCGATTTTGTTACGTACTGTTTTGTGGTTGATCTGGTTAGAATAGTAACAGCCACTTAATGGGGCGTTCCCACAGAACGCATTTTCCTATTCCTCTCAGCTACTTTTCTGCGTAAGCGCGAGTAGACGGACATTTTTTTGATGTTTCGCGTCTTTGGCAGCGTCTCGCGTATGACGCGGGGTTTACGTTTAAGTGTAAGAACTTCAAAAGCGTTTTTCCTCATTCAGCTGCCCGCGTTTCAAATATAAACACGTTCTGTGTGAATGGTCTCTTTTGAATGTCAGATTTTCTGCCCGTTTTATTCCACTTTCTTTGTTGTCTGCGACAGTTTGAATTAAAATGCAAATCAGAATAAGATTTTAGGAAGCCAAATTAGTGTCAGGGACCCAAAGCGGACATCTGAAAGCAGCCAGAAACAAAGTTCCTCCTTCCAGTGTTTTTCAAAATTGGACCAATTCGAAGTCAAAGGTCAGTGGGAGCTTTGTGACTTGGAAGATGGTGACACAAATGAATCAATTCCCACAGGAAGCCAGTCCAGAAGCTATTGCAATGCACAAAGGAGACTTTTAGAAGATGCTGTGAAACTGGACTTGTCAGCTGTAAATATGACTCAGTATGTTTGGCTTAAATCCATCAGATCTCACCTGCAGAGCCTCATCACTGAGGAGACGTAAGTGCTGTCTTCTAACAGGGCCTACGGTTCCTGTCCTGAAAGATTATAATAAAATGTACTTAAACTTGATTTATGCATTCTTTGAAGCTACATGTATGTTTAGGGCCAGTAAGATGTTAATCAGCAAAACAGTAATCCTTTTTCTCAGCAAAAATGCATTAAAGTGATTAAAATTGTGACCGTAAAGACTTACAATGTTACAAAAGATTTCTATTTTAAATAAATACCATCTTTTGAACTATTCATCAAAGAATTCAGAAAAAAATGCATCACAGTTTCCACAAAAACACTGGAAAAAAACAGCATTTCAACATTATTTCATAAATTAATCATTAACCAACATACAATTTGCATGAGTAGAAAGTTAAAATTATTTCTGAAAGATCATGTGAAACTGAAGACTGGAGTAATGGGAGTTATTTCTGCTATCTATAGTTTAAAATGTAAGATCGACGTTTTAAAATAATCTCACATTGATTTACTTTGATATGAAATTTGGAGAAATGAAAACCAAATTTGAATGATGTCTGTACATTAAGCATTTGATTCAGAAGTTGGTAGCGTTTTGGGTTTAGAACAAACCCTAAAGACAGTGTTATCTAGAATATATAAAAAATGTCTATAATGTTCTGTCTCACAAGCAGAATAACTAATAAACTGTCCTTTGTCTTTTGCAAGTAAACATGTTTATATGTTCTTGCATACATATAGGCCTGTACTGTATGTTACAAATGTGTGTGTGTGTGTGTGTGTGTGTATTTAAGCGTTTCGTATTTGTATAGTGTGCAGTCATGTTCTCAGACTGCGGTTTGAGACTCCCTCACACGTGTGCTTCAATTTTTCATCACAAACTGCAAGAAAACGGCATCAATTATTAATCACAGCACTAAGAAAAGAAGAAATCAAATTCAATATTTACTGCATACTTCCTGAGCTAGCAAATCACATGGCAGAGAGGATAGAAAGGTGTGTGTGCGTGTGAAGGTTACACAGGGGGCCTTGCTGTGAAATTGGCAACGTTTAGAGGAAAACCCCTTTTCCCCTCCTAGAACAAACACCCACATGAACTCTTAGTATTGTAATTATCTATTCGAGCTCATACTGTATAATTAGCGTGACACGCACACCTCTACGCTGAAGCAGATAACATCAGAATCAGACAAAATTCCTTTTCATGCATGTAATGCTGTATATGCATAGCTTATTGTTTTTCTTTGTCATAATTCTGTGTTCTATAAATATCCTGATGCTCTGCAGCAGAAGGACTGTTCAGGCAGAAAATACACACACATACACACCCTCTGGCAGAACTACGGCACAGCACACACACACACACAAATGCATTATCTCGTAGACACACAACCTCAGATTCATTCATACTTCAGCACACACACACACACACACTTCAGCTCTGCCAATCATGTTTGTACACATAAGTATACTGCCACTAACATGCCATCTGGGCATCTACACACAGAGCACAGACTTATTCCATCCCTTTACTCTGTGGCATCAATACACAGATATAGATAGATACTGTGGTGATGTTTCGTCACAAATACACATTATAACAACTTTATATAAGATTTTCCAATTTTCATGTATTTTAAAATGTTATTTCCTGTGGTGGCAAAGCTGAATTTGCAGCGTTCATTACTCCAGTCTTCAGTATGGCATGATCCTTCAGAAATTATTTTGTATATGCTGATTTGCTGGGACATTGTATTACGAATACATCCTCGTTATTTCACGTCTTTAGAAGTGTAATCTATTACCCATTTACAATTGTTATTTTAAGAAGAACATACACCATACACACATACACCAAGGATGCTTCAAATGTGAATAACATTTTTTTAGGTATTATCCCTTTAAAGTTATGTGGAAACCATGGTGCATTTCCTCCCAGAATTCTTTGTTGAATAGAAAGTTCTAAATAACAGCAATTTAAAGTCCACATGAACTAGTAGTTTGCTACCAATTTTGTTTCCGTATTGTGACGTACTTCAGAGAGAAACAGAATATTGTATGAGGAAAACGGAGGGCGTCTGTCAGGCTCAGTAACAGCAGCACACAGGTGTTCAGATTTCTGGTGATTGTAAACGTGTGGTCGCGGCTGATCCTGGATCTGTTGCGGGCTGACTGTGAGTGGTTTGACTGATCTGTGTTCAGGAGTGTGTGACGGTGTGCAGTTGGCTGTGAAGGCGTGACAGCGTCGCTACTGCAAATTGATTTTCATTCAGAAATGAACACTGACAGTTGAAGGGGCGTGGTTAAGGATGTCGCGCTCATGCCCAAGCCGTCAAACTGACATCATCAGAAAAGGCCCATCATTTCAGAGGGGAGGAGCATTTTCAGATTTGGATTAAATAATACAAAGGCAAGCTGTTTTTTTGTGTGGATTGACTTGCTTAGTTGTTCACCCCAAAATAGCAATGCGAGCTAAGAGATAAAGTCAGTTATATAGTCAAAAAGTCAGATATAGACTTTTTTTTACTTAATAAGTTTTCATTGTATTGTTTTTTTATTTTATTTCAAACTTTGAGTTTAGTTTTCATTTGTTCTTTTTCGTTTTCAGACAACCCCCCTCCCCCTCCCAGGATTTTCTAGTTTATTTTAAGTATTAAACCTGCTAAAGATAATGAGCGAACAGGCAAAAACTGTTTAATGTAAATTAAAATGTTAACGCAGGAATTTGTATAGATATAACGTTTTACCATGTTTGGAAAACAGGCATTTTGATTTAATTTTAGTTCATTTTGTTGTCATAATATGTATTTTAGTTTAGTATCAGTTTTCTTAAATGTTGATAGACCATGCGAAAAATGTCTTGTTTACTGTTTTCATTCATTAGTGCAAATGTATTTACACTTCTTAAACACTGATTGTCCGACTTATTTATCTAAGCATTAAGTCTTGCTGCATGCCTGTAGTGTGTGTGTGTGTGTGTGTGTGTGTGTGTGTGTACGTGTGGGTGTTTTCAGTACATTATCCCATGTCCCCACTTTTCAAAACGCTTATAAATCACACAGAATGAAGTTTTTTGAAAATATAAAAATGCACAAAGTTTCCTGTAAGGGGTAGGTTTAGGCGTAGGGCAATAGCACATACAGTTTGTACAGTATAAAAACCATTATGCCTATGGAATGTCCTCACTTTTCACAAAAATGTATGTGTGGGTGTGTACCTGGTATTCCCTGTGTTATGGAGACCCGATGTTCCCACAAGGATAGAAATACCAGTAAGTTTTGATCTTGTGGGGACAAAATAGCTCATCAATTATACAGAATGAGATATATATATATATATATATATTTAAATGACACTGTTCTGTGAGGGGTAGGGTTAAGGTGAGGTTTGTGTGTTCTAGACAGCTTTGGCTTTGGAGCAGCTGTGGTTTTGAGGAGTCAGAGGAGAGGGTGAGGACACACACACAGTTTGACCTCTGTTAAAGATGACAGATGAGATGAATGTCCCTTCATTTACTGTGTGTGTCTCTGTGTTAATTTCCCATCAGCGTGCATTAGAGCTGGCTACTATAGGTGTTGTCCCCGGTAGGTAAGACGACTGAGGGTGGACAGACATGCTGAATCAGCTGACGGACCTTTTGCCTGCCACACGCCTGTCTCACCGCAGGAGGAGGCAGACAGCTGAGGACTATATCTTCTGTTCTCTGGCTCTCGCTGCATCAGCCTCTCCGTGACTGCTGTGGGCGCAGTGTCGGCCAGAGTCTGCCCATTGATGAAAATGGGAGTATGCTTGTGCAAATCTGCAAAAAAAAACAGTGCTAGAGTGTTTTGAGGAGTCAGAGGACAGAGTGAGGATACACACACAGTTTGAGCTCTGGTAAAGCTGACAGAAGGGATAACTGTCATTTTACTTTAGAAAGCAAGGTCTTGGAATGTTGGATTGACAAAGGTCCAAAAAAGAAGATAGATAGATAGATGTGTAACTAATTTTATTGTACCATTTTTCCTTACATGTTACATATACTTACTATAGTAATAACAATTGATTATGTATAATTATATGCATCTAGCCCTAAACCAAACCCTCATCCTAACCACTACTTAAATATATTATTACACTGTGTAACAATGGGTATCTTATTCTCATCAAGACTGCATGTATTTAATATTATTACAATGTAAAACAACTGTATTCTAATTTAATATACTTTAAAATTAGTGCTGGGCAATGATTAATCGCGATTAATCGCATCCAAAATAAAAGTTTTTCTTTACATAATATATTTGT
>JAUCMS010000022.1:12341234-12364463 GCA_032357445.1 Enteromius radiatus | reverse complement strand
CTCCTCATTACTATTCATGAACCTTCCAAATAAGGCAAAAACATTCTAGGGTCAAATTCTAGGGTTGTAAATGGACCGTTTCTGGGCATTTTTTCCCCTTACCTAAGCTACATACCTTCTACTGTATGTACACATCAGACAACAATTTCAAATATTCTCTCAATGCATTCTATGGCACCTTTAACTAATGTTTACTTTTAGAGATTGTATGGACACTTAATGGTTAATGGTCTTAGGCTAATTTTTAAAACAATATTGGAACCTAAAATGTTCAATTCAAATCCATTTGTAACATTCTAGTGCTTGTACTTTGAAGGATGGCAGGGAGCAAAAGCGCCTGGAGTTGTTATGGCAACCAGATACATTCCTAGCAGATTTGCTGATAGATGTTCTAGAATGAAGGTATCGGCAAATCAACTTGCAATGACAATGAAACAGCCCTGCAGTGTGATTCTGTTGAAAATCACAAACAGTGTCAGAGAATGTAGACAGCTGAAACTTGAAGGTATTTATGCTTTTTAGTGCAGCACACACCTTGGGAAACTGGCATCGTCTCGGCTAAATCCTAGATCACATTTTGGAATGCAGCGGCCCGTGAAAGTGTGTTTCAGGCTTAAGATTCCATTTAGTTCCCAGAATGGTAAAAGAACAGAGGAGGAATATTGTCTTTTCTGATTTCAAGCACACGTGCAAGGTTTAGATTCATTTGTGGTAAGTTCAGGCAGTCTGCCGAGTCACTAGAGCAGGTGGAGAAGCCACTGTAGGGATTTTTTTTTCACCATACAGAAATAAATCTTGTTTACTGTATATCTTTTACTTTTAGCATGCACACACAAACACACACATACACATATACCCATGTATCTTGGTCCAGGCAAATGTATACAAGACCACAGCACTTGTGCCATTCTTTTGAACTTTATATTTAAATATAAAGTAATGTAATTTAAGGAAGTGTCTCTACATTCTTTACCAGTCTGGGCAAAATCAGCAAACACAATGCCAAGAAAACAGAATGTCTAGCAGAATAGAAATAATTGAGCAAGTGAATCTTGTGTTTTGTGAGGATAATGTCATTACCAGACTGTTTTTGACCAGACTGGGTTGTACGATATAAGTTTTTGTGTTTTTTATTTTTTACGTTTTATAAATGACTTCATACGTAACCCTTTTGAAACACATTATAAACAAAAAGCACTAAAAATGTGAAATTGTAAAAGATTGTAAAGTTTACCCTTACTTTACTTAATTCTGACATTTTGATATAATAGTATTTTATAATTATTAGTTCCATGTTAAATATTATTATTTCCGCATATAATATAAACTATACAGACCTCTTTTAATGTACTTAATTAATTTTTTTCTTAAAGAAATAATACTTTTATTCAGCAAGGTTATGTATTTTTTATAAAAGATGTTCTTTTATTTTATTTTTTTTATTTATCAGATAATCTTAATCCAAAATAATTAAGATGCAAAACTGATAAAACATTGATAATACCAAATCAGCATACAAGAACGATTTCTGAAGGATCATGTCATACTTAAGACTGAAGTAATGGCTGCTGGAAATTCAACTGATTGTACAGTTCCTTTAAGACATGATGGAGGCAACAAAATGTACTGCATGGTAGGAATGACCTACATCAGATCACAGACCAAACACGCAGCCCTGTCACAGTCTCTTTTTGTGTGTGTGTGAGTGTGTGTGAGTGCGTTGTCTCTACTCGCTGTGTGAGAGTGAGTGAGAGAGGCTGAGGACGTTCGAGTATAATGTGTCTGCTAATGGAGGGGAAACAGGG
The DNA here is from genome assembly GCA_032357445.1 of Enteromius radiatus. Taxonomy (NCBI): domain Eukaryota; kingdom Metazoa; phylum Chordata; class Actinopteri; order Cypriniformes; family Cyprinidae; genus Enteromius; species Enteromius radiatus. The sequence goes on along the minus strand of JAUCMS010000022.1, from coordinate 12,362,658 downwards.
CAGAGCAGAAGGGAATGAGAACATGAGTATGTTAGACTGAAAGACATATTAGAGAGAGATGAAGCGGCGTGGGTCTGCGGACAGCTGTACTGTGAGTAACTGATCCGAATGGAGGAAGGGGGCTGTTCACAGGTCGAACACTCACACACACATATACATGCACACAGAAACTCTCATTGAAACAGCTGAAAACAGGTGTTACTCACAGTCACAGAGAAACCAGGTCAACATCAATCACATGCTGCGTTATAAATACACACACACACGCTGAGAATTTAGCAATGAAAGAGTGACAGAGTGTGAGAGAGAAATGGATGTTACAGATAAGAGGTGTTAAGAGATTGATTCTTTAAATAAACACTCATGTAGGCTGATCAACAATTTGCCAGTGTTGCTGCCGCGGTGTTGCTAGCTAAGATATCAACTACTCTATAGGGAAATTAGTTAATCCATGATGAAAGCTAGCCTTAAGAGAATTAGCTTTATAATTCTTCATAGAATTTAATCTAATATATGTTTTTTGAAGCAGAGCAGAAATTGTATTTGCTGTTTTTATTTATCTGTGTTTTTTTATTAAAGTTCTACCTACAGTTTGGTAACCTTGACATTTTTTATGTTTCGAAGTCTCTAATCTTGGTCGCTGAAATACTGAACAGTACAGCAACCTACAAAACTACTAATGAAACAACTTTGCAAAACTACTTGATTTCAAGTTGCAGTGTTACAACCTCAGCGTTGAGAAATATAATTAAATGATTATTATTATTATTCATGTATTATTTGTAACAATGCTACAAACAGTTGAAAGCCATATACCACTGCTTTGTCTTGCCAGCAAGCTTGATTAAAGACAGCTAGGGGAATGAATCATAGAAAGATGATATAGTGCGTTTGTATGACCTGTTTGACCTCTGACCCCTCACTTGATCAGTGACCACTGATGTTGTGTTGTCTCTCTCTTCCTTTCTCAGTAAAACCATACAGGTCAAAATCATCGATGATGAGGAGTATGAAAAAAACAAAAGCTTCTATCTGGAGCTAGCAGAACCACGCATGGTGGACATGAGCCTTCAGAAAGGTAAAACACACACAGTGTACAAACAAAAAGATCACGAACTGTGACTATCGTACTCCTCTGCTATTCATTTCATCTATTCACTCATTTCTAAATTCATTTCCATTCATGGCTTTTTATCAGGTCTTCTTTTATGTCTTCAATGTTGTTTTTTTATTGTGAAGAGTAAGCGTTTTGACATTCAGTATATAATGCATTCACATACGGTACCTTTCAAAGGAGATTTTTTAAAAGAAACTAATACTTTTATTTAGGAAGGGTTCATTTAACTGATCAAAAGTGTTATTACATTTTTTTCTCTGTTCATCAAAGAAGATATTTCACAGTTTTCACAAAAGCAAACTTTGATAAGAAGAAAAAATGTTTCTCAGGCACCAAATGATTTCTGATGGATCGTATGACTCCATTATTCATGGAAGAAATCAAATTCTAAAATATATCAAATAGAGAACAATTATTTTAAAATGTAATATTATTTCACAATATTACTCTTTTACTATGTGTTTGATCAGATAAATGCAGCCATATGGATCATAAGAGACTTGATTCAAAATATTCCAAACTTTTGAAAGGTGATGTATATCTGCTTTCACTGTGATTATGCAGTTTTTCTGACTCGATGAATGGATGCTACCAGTAGAGGGCACCTGGATGACCCCACAGGTTCAGATAGAGCCAGTATAAAGAAATAGACCAGTCATAGAAAAGTAAATGAGAAAAAGTGTGTTTTGCCTACTTCTTATAAACAATTTTTGTCAGATAGAATTTTTCATATACATTATTGAAGCATGAGCCTACCCAGCAGTTTCTGAGATTTCTCAATTCAAGTAGGTAGGATGCCTATTGCCTAGATAAAAAAATAGCTACTCAGTGGCATGGCCAAGATGGCCGCCAAGTGGACCGACTTACCTTATAGGGACTTTGACTCAAAGCACATGAGTTCAGTGAAGACCCACAGGGCGCAGCTCTCAAACTGACTCATCTCCAACTCACAAGAAATGCTGCCATGACGTTTTTGTATTGCTTTAAAAATGGCAATGTCTTCCAGACTTTATATAGTTTCCTTAATGTCTTGAGATTTTTGTTGCTTTTTTCACTGACTTCTTTGGAGTTTCAGTATACATTGACCTTAAACGTCACTGTAGGACCTCATGGAGGGTGAGAAATGAATACACACACACACACACACACACACTCCAAGTAGTCAAGTGTGTCTTTCAATATCTCTCCATAAATCAGGCTGACGTGGTCAATGCTACAGTGCTGCGGTGCAGTGTACGTGTTTGTGTTTGCTTGCATGTATGCATGTGTCCTTGTCCCAGTATTATACCCTTCAGAAAGAATGAGAGATGAAGAACAGCTGGTCCTCTCTGTTTGAGCCCTCGTCTCGCCTGGACAACATTAAGCAACCTACTTATTAACTTACCTAAACCACAAAAACAAGACGTTGGCTTGTCTCCTCACTTGTGTTCTTGTAAACAAGCAGTTTATTAATTATTCATTACATTTTTCTTTATTTTCATGCCAACCTGGATTTGAATAAGATTACATTTTATTAGTCCAAAAACATCTGAGGGGAAAAAAGCTCCTCAAAGTATATATATATATATATATATATATATATATATGCACATTCATAACAGTAATTTGTTTGACAACTAATAATAAGAAAAATATGTTTGTTACCATGGAAAGATACTCTCTGTTAATTGTAGCAATTTTATATAGCGCTGTTTGTAATTTAATGATTGCGGTTCTGATTCGGATTCTTTCTAATAATTATGGATCTTTGATAATTCAGTGAACAATTCTAATAATTCAATCAGACTGATGAAGAAAAAATTGTATGTCTTTTTTAATTTTTTATTTTTGTTTAAATTAAAAGTAGCCAAACTGACTCACTTATAAGGGTTTTTGATTTGCTTAACACCATCAGAGTCTTGTTTCTGAACTATTTGCACTGGTTCACGCTGTAGATTCAGTAACGCAGGTTGTTGTTTTTTTGTTTGCACAGAGATGAAACATTGTATCAAATAGGTTGTAGTGTTTTTGACACTGAACCTGTAATAGAAGACACATCACTTGTCCTACATCAAAACATGACTTTAGAACTGCTGATCCTCTGCTGTCGCTGCAAAATACGTGAGAGGGGTTGAGGGATCTAAAGAAATATTCCCAGCTTTATACATCTGAATACAGGATGCTTTCTTTGGCATTGAACCCTCTTATACACCAACTGGATAAATATAAAAATGTGGCGATAGAGACGGTTGTGAAGAAGGGGGTGAGACAGGCAGGAAAGCTGTGAGACAGCAGAAAGTTAAAGAGAGACAACTGAGCAAAAAAAAAAAAAAAAAAAAAAAGACAGGAAATAGTGAGGAGGAAAAAAGAAAAGGGACAGGGGAAACATTTTTTATTTGACGTTTTAGAAATTAATGTTGTTTCTTAAAAGTGTTTTGTTTTAGTAATTTTTTGACAAAAGATATGATAAAGATAGGAAGTATCTTAATCTTTTTTTTTTTTTTTTTTTTTTTTACAAATATTTAAATCTTAATTTAAAAAGGTTACTATTTTGTCAAAAATATTAATTAAATGTAGTTATATTTGTTTATTTTAGTCCATTTTATGTAATTTAGTGCTTGACAAAAAGTAATGCAAAATTTGTTAGAAAAATGTTATGAAGCCATCAAATGCAAAAAGTGCCATCTAAAGGTTTTCTTCTAAAATGAGCATTTTTAATCACCCTCCATAGAAAATGAGCTATTCATTGATATTAGGCTAAAATTTACTCAACCTAAACACTGGAGAGATAAAAATGCTCTTCAAAAGATCTTCATATATTTGTAAAACTATATTTATTATATTTCATATTTATTTAAATGTGTATTGATCATACACATTTAAATCATCATGTTTTCCTCAAATTCTCACCACAGTTCTCATTTTTAATCTCATCTTTGTTATTAAAAAATATATATAAAAAATGTTGTCAGACCTTTATAGGACATTAACACTGAGGTTTTGTTTGGTAGGTGGTAAAAAAAGACAATGAGAGACAGACAGGATGGTGATAAAGATGAAGAGAAAAGGACAAGCAGAAGAGGTGTGAGACAAATAAGCAAAGAAAGACAGAAAGGGTTGAGCCAGATGAGGAGAGAATGACTAGAGCGAGAGACACATGAGAAAACTAGGAGAGGAGTGATACCAGGACAGAGAGACGGATAGGAGATCTATTGCTCTGCATCTGTGTGCGATTAATATCCCATAGATCCCAAACCTGCAACACCCCAACCACATCTCCCAGATGAGTGTGGATCATCAGTAGTGAATCGCTCATTATGTGTGTGTGTTAGAGGAAAAGATCTCTGCATTCACATGTGTGTGGTGGTGATGATGATGGAATAGCTGTGAATAAGCCAATGACAGGGGAGTTTTGGTCTGAATATCGACACCTATGTCCCACGATCCCATTACCTCACAGAACACCGGGAGGAGAGATCTGTCTGGTATCTGTTGCCAGGGTACCATCAGCTGTTGCTAGCGCTGATGTGCAATAGATTTACACTGAACTGTTGAATCGAAGCTTCCAGGAAAGAACAGCGAGAGAGAGAATGTGGCGAATATATTAAATGAATTCCTTTGTGTGTTTGACAAGTCTCTGTGTGTTATCATGAAGCAGGCGTGTAGAAAAGCCTAGAGCTGATTACAGGTTAATAATGTTCATCAAGACACATCCCCCCTCCACCCCCAACCCTACTCGCAGACACATTCGAGCATAAATTATGGGCTTATTTACACATCCAGCTTCTCATTATAGGTCGATATTTTCATCTCAACACACACACTTAATCAAAGCTTGTTTGTTCGCCATCTCATTCATCCTCAGCAACAGAAAATTACAGCACTGATTACAGAACTATTAACGTCATTATATACACACAGAGAAAAAAAATGAGTAATGGAGAGACAAAGAAACTGATTCCTTTAGTTAGGGCTGGTTTTGTAAATGGGCGTGGGTCTGGGTGCTAGATTAATAAATTATGTAAAATCAAAGTTGTTAAATTAGAAAGCCTGATGCCTTAACTAACTGTACCATATTGTTATTATGTAAATTGTCATAATCATTTAGGAAACATCCAGGGGACCTCAAGATTCCCTAAAATAAGACAGAACTAGCATTAAATTAAAGGGGTAATATGATGCTATTATAAAGATTGTTATTTGGTTTAACCAAATATGTTGACATGCTTTAAAGGGTTAGTTCACCCAAAAAATGAAAATTCAGTCATTACTCACCCTCATGTCGTTCCAAACCCATAAGACTGGCGTTCATCTCAAATTAAGATATTTTTGATGCTATCAGAGAGACATCTATCCCTCCATAGACAGCAATACTACTGAAATGATCCCAGATCCAGAAACATAGTAAAAACATCAGTAAAACAGTCCAGGTGACATCAGTGGATGAACTTCAATTTTGCGACGCTACGAGAATAGTAAAAATTGTATGTTTCTGGATCATTTCAGTTCTATTGCTGTCTATGGAGGGTGGGATGGCTCTCTGATGTCATCAAAAATATCTAATATTTGTCTCCCGAAGATGAACGCAGGTCTTATGCGTTTGGAGTGACATGAGGGTGAGTAATTAATGACTGAATTTTCATTTTTACATTATTCCAGCTCCTCTATGCCCTTCCGACAAGCACCGTCTGCTCTCATTGGCCAGCTGACACATTGCATTTTGATTGGCCGAATACCACAAGCTTGCATCGGAAATGTAACGCCCTTTACCATAATTGGGAGTTCAGCTTTCAAAATAAATGTAAAGACAGGTAATAATGTCATTAATAGTTTTACCATCAGGTCAAGCCCGAAAGAGGAACAAAGTCGCGTGACAGACACAGCACTCATATGAATTTGGAGTTCACAAGCAGTGACTGACTCCACTGTGATGTGATCCTAGCTCTCACTCTTTCTCTCACACACACAAATACTTTAACAATTAACAACACATACTTAGTTCATTCGCTAAATCCGAACATCTGGGTTATGCTGCTGTAAGTAATCTTAATGATTCCTAACTGCATCTACTTTTAAAAGGCCAAATTAAGTCCTTTTACTTTCGCACAGAAACACACATGGCTGCATCAACACTAATGTGGTTACTGAAACTGCGCCTTCTTTCTTTGCCTGACCATTCAAACAGCGTTATGCAAATATTACCACATCTTGATGTAGATATGTGAGGGCGTGTTTTCATGAGGCGTTTTAGCACCGTCTGGATCTGCCTTTTCTTTTAGATAGAATAAATGTTTTTGTGGGAGACTTTGTAACTCTGCAGATCTTATGCATGCACAAACAGCTACACACCACAATACTAGAAGTATCAGGATATATCACAAATACTAAGGTCCCACTTACCTGTGTACTTCCATAGTAACTAGATGTGTATGTAGTATGTAACCACAATGTAAGTACACACCGGTACATAGTATCTACAGCTGTAATATTTCTGTAACTTGTAACACATGTAACAACCCTCAGAATGGTGTGTGTAAGTTACAGGACATTGCTAACAACACTTTTTGCTAATGAAAGTACAAATGTGTAACAGGACTAACAGCAAACATACTACATACACATCTAGTTACTATAAAAGTACACATGTATTAGGGATAAAGTGTGACCCATCTACCAATTTGGAGGAAGGCCTTTCTCTTTCTGCTTGTGAAATAACGAGCTGCTCAAAAATGCAAAAAGGTTTTTCTCAATTTTAGGGGACACATAATATCATTACCACAGCTTTAAAGTTCGAAGGAAATCTGCAAAGTAAACGTGTGCGAATAATCAGCGTAGCTTTAGAACCTCTTTGTTCTGTCGCCACGTCTCAAATGCTACTAAGACACTCGCGTTGCTAGGGGCAACCACCTGCTCCGGCGCTCTGGATCGGCCCACACTATCACATCTAATCACATCTGCTCGGTCACACCTGTCGCACCTGTCCAGCTCAGAGATTCCAGGCAGGGTGATGAAACGCTGGAGGCTGCAAATATTTTTATTCGTGTGTATCTGAGTAAATAAATCCTGTCTAACATCTCATTGCATTTCCCTCCACCATTATCTGTCTAATGTTTTCTTCATGTCATTCCACCCCTCCCTCTCTTTTTTTTTCTCCACACACAGCTCTGTTATTAGCTGATGGTAAGTTTGTGTGTGTGAGTGTGTAAGGCAAGATGAGGCCAGCTGCGGTAATTGTGGTCTCGTCTGCCTCACACACGTGTGTCTCCAGGTTTGTGAGTGTTTTAACACGTGCATGAGAAGATAAGCTTTGGGTTGCAGGGGGTTTTTGAAAGTTCATCTCAACTTTCAGGCTTTTCGGTGTGTACTTGTGGTGTGTGTGTGGATGTCCTTCTGAATCACTCAGCACAACTCACAATTGGTTCAGTCAAACAAAGTTGTGTTTGTTTGCATGTGTAGTCTTTCTAATAAGAGAAAATATAGTGACAGTTGGCCTCATTTATAAAATAAAACCAGAACCGATTTCTGTATGAAATTGTTTGTAAAAACTGTGTTACATAAGTAGTCACATTCAATTCAGTGCGACAAGTTGCGTAAGAATGACATTATGAATGTTTTACATGACTTCTGTGCTTGTGTTTCATGAATGAGCCCCTTTGACCCTAAATATGCACCTGAGTTTAGTGCAAATTAATATTACAAAGTGTATAAATCACAAGTCATTTAAAAGGGACAAAAAGCCCACTTGTGGAAACTGATTATAGGGTGCATGTGAATGAAGTGTGTTTACTACTGAGTGTTTGTGTGTGTTTGATGCACTAATAAGACCACAGCACAACACCAAAGTATCTGTTCACCTCTTTATCTCTCATAGATATTCCAGAAAGGAAGATGTCATCAGAAGAGGAGGAAGCCAGAAGAATAGCAGAGATGGGGAAGCCTGTATTGGGCGAGCATGCGAAAATAGAGATTATCATTGAGGAGTCGTACGAGTTTAAGGTACAAATATAGACACAAACGTACCCAAAATTTGCAATTTTTGGCATTATGGAAGAGTTTGATTATGCGTATTTATGTTTAATGTAATCCATTTTGTGTGTTTGCTGTAGAGTACAGTAGATAAGCTGATTAAGAAGACTAACTTGGCTCTGGTCGTGGGCACAAATTCATGGAGAGAACAATTCATGGAGGCCATAACTGTCAGTGCAGGTGATTACCAACACTAAACAACACTGAAACAACTAAAAGTGAAAAAAGAAAATTGTGTTCAAATGATCCTTTTCTTTTTACATATTCATTACAAACAACAACACTAACACTAGTGTTCACTATTCTTTTTCTATTCTGTCTGCTTGTTTTCTATTTAATTATTATAAAAATAAAAATTTAGTGTTAGACTCTTTGAATAAAAGCATCTGCTAAATCATTAAAAAAATGTTTCATACTATCCACAAAAAATATTAAGGAACTGTTTTCGATATGATAATAATAAATGTTTCTTGAGCAGCCAATTAGCATATTAGAGTAATTTCTGAAGGATCATGTGACACTGAAGACTGGGGTAATGATGCTGAACATTAATTTGTCGTCACAGTTAAATATAAAAAATATATTCAAATAGTTTTTGTAAATTGTATTAATATCTCACAATATTACTGTTTGCATGATTAAAAACATGCAGCTTTACGGACCTCAAATAATTGAAGGGTACTCTAGATCACATCAGAAATGTACTAAAAACAACAAAAGTCTGTTATTATATAAATATACACTCATGCTCGTATTGCTCACACACAAATATTTCTATCACTGTTGTGACACATTCCCCGTCCCACATGAAAACTGAGCCCACAGAACTCCTACACGCTTCTCCTTATCCTGCAACCTTTGTCTTATAAACATTTTGGCTAATTTATTGATTTTAGATATTAATAAGAATGTAGTATTATCAGTTCTCTTTGTTACGTTCCACTGTATTTCTCCCCCACACATAAAATGGAAACGTCCCGCATATTAGTCTTTTATGACCCTGTGTTGAAATAAAAACACTGCTGTCACAGTATGTAGCCTTCAATTACCGTGACTATCAAACAGCCTGTGTTACCAAGGAAACAGGACCCCTAAATCACCATGGTGTCAGATAGATGGCTTTGGTCAGGTATGGAAGTTGACGTAAAAAAAAAAAACTAACATTTTACATTTTCCTTTTTGTTTTTCTACCCTCCCATTCTGCTTTCCTTTCTTTCTTTCTTTCGCTCTTTATTTCTGCGATCCTATCTTTATCTCAGGAGATGAGGACGAGGATGAGGGGGGAGAGGAACGTCTGCCATCTTGTTTCGACTATGTCATGCACTTCCTGACTGTGTTCTGGAAGGTTCTGTTCGCCTGCGTCCCGCCCACGGAATATTGGAACGGGTGGGCGTGTTTCATTGTTTCCATAGTGATCATCGGTCTTTTGACTGCTGTGATCGGTGATCTGGCCAGTCACTTCGGCTGCACCATTGGCCTAAAGGACTCAGTCACTGCTGTGGTGTTTGTAGCCCTGGGAACATCCATCCCTGGTGAGTTTGGATATGCTTTTATTTGCCTGTATTTTTTTAATGGGGGTCACGTCTTATATAAAACTTTTCAAAGTTTAGGTTCAGTAGGAACGACTTCTATTCAGCAATTGCATTAAAATGACCAAAAGTAACAGTAAAGATATTTGATATACAGTTACAAATAAATTACGTTCTTTAAACCTTTTTTTCTATTTATTAAAGAATCCTGGGAGGGATTTTCACAAAACAAATATGTGACCCTGGACCACAAAACCAGTCTTAAGTCGCTGGGGTTTATTTGTAGCAATAGCCAAAAATACATTGAATGTGTCAAAATTATTGATTTTTCTTTTATGTCAAAAATCATTAGGAAATTAATTAAAGATCATGTTCCGTGAAGATTTTTTGTAAAATTCCTACTGTAAACATATCAAAATGTCATTTTTGATTATTAATATGCATTAAGAAAGCTTAATTTGGACAATTTTAAAGGTGATTTGCTCAGTATTTAGATTTTTTTGCACCCTCAGATTCCAGATTTTCAAATAGATGTATCTCGGCCAAATATTGTCCTATCCTAATAAACCATATATATATATGTTGTATACATCTCAGTTTTGTAAAATTTAACCTTATGACTGGTTTTGTGGTCCAGGGTCACATATTAAGCAGCAAAACCCTCTTCAGCATTATTAAAACAAATAAATGTTTCTTTAACATCATAATAAAATGATTGTTGAAGGATCATGTGCCACTGAAGACTGGTGTAATGGCTGCTGAAAATTCAGCACTGTCATTACAAAAAAATATATACTTTACCAAAAAAAATACATTTGAAAATAGAAAATGCTTATTTTAAATTGTTATGCTATTTCACAATACTACTGTTTTGGATCAAATAAATGCAGCCTCTGTGACTTGAACAGAACAGAATAGAAGTGAATAGTGTTTTCTCTGAGGTCCCCTTATCATTAATAAAGTTGTTTCTGCCAAAATCAATCATATTTTTTTTTTCATGTATAAGATTTCATTTGAACTTTCTATTTACCAAAAGACTCCTAGAAAAAAAGATATTGTGGTTTCCAAAAAAATATTAAGCAGCACTACTGCTTTCAACATTAATAAAACAAAGAAATGTTTAACGAGCACCAACTTAGCATATTAAATTATTAATGAAGGATCATGCGTATGCATACACATCAACATGTGTCTTTTCTCCTCAGATACCTTTGCCAGTAAAGTTGCAGCGGTGCAGGACAGTTACGCAGACGCATCTATCGGTAACGTGACCGGTAGCAACGCAGTGAACGTTTTCTTGGGAATCGGTGTGGCGTGGTCAGTGGCCGCCATCTACTGGCACATGCAGGGTCGTGCGTTTGAGGTGCAGGCAGGTTCCCTGGCGTTTTCTGTCACTCTCTTCACCATCTTTGCCTTCCTGGCGGTGAGCGTCCTGCTGTACCGACGCAGACCTCACATCGGTGGAGAGCTGGGCGGCCCGCGCACACAGCGCATCTTCACAACACTCTTTTTCTTCGGTCTCTGGTTTCTCTACATCCTTTTCTCCAGTCTTGAGGCTTACTGTCATATACAGGGCTTCTGAAGAGAGGAGATGGGGTGGGATGGGGCGGGGGTTGGAGATCAGGAGAGATAGATGCCAGGAAACTTCTTCTAGTCGTAAATGACAGAGTAAGAGCTAAGGATTGATTTGAAAAGGTCGCTAAGGTTTTAAGCAGGAGTTACAAAAGGACATCATTTCTTCAGATACCTTGACGCTGAAGATGAAGAGTGTGAAACATCTCTCTGAGGGGTGGGACAGTCTGAGCTTTTCACAGTCTATATTTTTCTCAACACCTGCTGAGAACGACTTTTTTCTAATGAAGTATTTTGGGAAAAAAATACACAAAAAGTAACAAAAAGAATTAAAGGGTTCAAAGGACTATTTTCAAATCTGCTTCCAGGATTAGAAATAATATTTCAACAAAAAAAAGAAAAAAGAAAATATATAACTACATGAAATCTGTTATTGAGTGACATTTGAAGGACCCATAAAGTTATTTATTTTTTAGTTTTTTTCCTCGTTTAGTTTGGTAAGAACTTACAGAGCTTACAGCTTTTACCGTCAGGCCAAAGTCCCGGCTAGGGAGAGTGGCTCGGAAACACTGAACGCTGAGTAGACAAACGGAGAAGAGAGATGAATATGAACAATGGCTGAACACTGCATTTTCTCCCTGATATTCCTGTATGGATATAATCTGCTTCCATATTTTTTCTGTACTTTTGTGTATTTCCTTGCCAAGTGTTGTTATTTCGAGAATCACAGAGGCTTCAGAGGGTTGCGGAAGAACAGAATGCAAAAAAAAAAAACCCACAAACAACAAAAAAACATGATACAGAGGGAAAACGAGGCCTTTTTGCATTTGAACATTTATCAAAACGAGTCACTAGTGTATTTTCTGATAACACCATGAAGGAGAGCGCACTGCATCTGCTATTACAGTGGTTGTTGTTTTGTTTTTAATCTGTTTGTATTTCATTCTTTCAGTGTCGTTGAACAAACACAAAGCACCCCAAAGAAATCTCCCACCCCCACTTCACCCCAGAGAGTCCCCTATATATAGAGTCACGAGACCATTTAACCAGGAGCTCCTCTAGTGCGCATCTAAACAGTGTCTGAAGTGTCAGTGATGTCGGTGGTCAATTTTAAGTATGCTTTATTGGGGTCTTTTATGTGGTTCATAATGTTTACAGGCCTTCGGTCCAGAAAAGAGTGAGATGGGTGCAGTACAAACAGATTTGTTTAACATGGTTTTTTTGCATTTCAGGGAGAAGTATAGAATTTTTGGGCAAAGCTGCATAAATAGTTCACCTAAAATTGAAAATTTTCCTTAAAATGAAAAAATTTTTCCTTTAAATCCTTAAAATGTCCATGATTGTTTCTTCGTCGGAAATACAGCATTACTTCACCTGCTCACCAGTGGATCCTCTGCAGTGAATGGGTGCCATCAGAATAAGAGTCCAAACTGATAAAAACACCACAGTTATCTACATAGCTCCCATTAATTAATGTCTTAATCTACACCAGTCCATAATCTATAACAAGGCTTCCTGCTGTGAAAAAGTCAACCCTCTGTTGTGTTGTCCTCTCACATTAAAAACACCAACATATTTGTTTATATGGGACCGTTTTCACTTGTAAACGGTGCTTGATTTGTGACCTGATTCAAAAGATTTGACTTTTTCACTTGAGAAAGCAGTATCCTTGATAGAAGGCTTATATTTCAGCCAGTTAAAAACATCTTAATGATGAATTTGTTCATTACAAAAATGCAGCTTTTTGCTTCATAAGATATTAATAGACTACAGCTACAGTTTGTTTGTTTTTTTTCATTCCGACGGTCATTGCATACGTTGGTGAGTGATGTAAGAAACAAAATTTCTCAGAATCTGTTCCGATGAAGAAACAAACACATCTACATCTTGGAGGTAAATTTTCACCAATTTCTCATTTTTGGGTGAATTATTCTTTTAAAAACAGTCATTATTTCATTTGACTAATGTGTTTCCGTGCCTATTTTTGCTGTAGTGAGCTAAAAAATAATCATGTGGATGTTGTTTCTGTATTATTTGGGCAAGTGATGTTGTATAGATTTGTTTAGGATGGCCAATAAGAGCCCAGAACCAAAGAACAGAACCTCAGACTGCCACCCAGAAGCTGCAGTGGTTCTCTGGGCCACAGCCCCGTTCCACCTCTGTTTGTTTGTACAACTCGTGCATTTTGCGTGCGTGCGTGAGTGTGTGTGTATGTTGCTATGTTGATGTGTTTGTGTTTGCTCATTACAAATACAGGCCAAATCAGTTGTGTCCAGGACACCAGTGTTGAGATCACAGCATCTGCAACAGACGTGTTTCATTTCTGTTATGTTTACATTCATATATAGCTGTGTATGTGTTGCTTGTGAGTGAGAGCAGTTGAAAACGCACTTAATCTCTGAAAATGTAACTGCTGGCACTGCTTCAGCTTGCTCTGTGCTTCCTACTCAGTGGCTACTCAGTGAATAATGGATGTGCTTTAGCTTTACAGTACAAGAATCATCACAACAATTCGCACTGAACATTCACCAGTGCTCTTTATGACTCATACGGGCTCTTGTTAATGAGTTTTTAGTATTTTGTTTTTGTGCAGAAAGGCAGGAGTGTGTGTGTTAGCTTAGCTACACAACAAACACTTTCTTTATCCACACACACTAACTTTGTGAGCATGTACTGCCTACATAGACAGCATCATATACTTCTAATATATGCAACTAATTATGCAGCTTTCTATGATGCCTTACTTTGGACATATTTTAGGTAGCATTGCTTGTATTATCTGTTAAAAATAGTTCAGTCTAATTCAAAAAAGATTTTTGTTTTATTTATATTACCTGATATGTGCACCGTTAACGCTAATTTATTATTTCACCATTTTGATCAAAAGTGACAGTAAAGGCCAATATAACATTATATTTTATAACATTATAAACCTCTAGATAATGTTTAATAAATGCTGTTCTTCAAATTTGTTTTTATTAAAGTATCCTGAAAAATAGCAGGATCCCAAGTTTCACAACTGTTTACGTTGATAGTATTAAGAAATGTTTCTTTAGCACCAAATCAACATATTAAAATGATTTCTGAAGCATCACACTGAAAAAAATGGCTGCTAAAAAAAATAACGTTGCCATCACTCACACACAAACATCTTAAAATACATTAAATTATGGAAAGTTGCTGTACTTTGTAATAATATTTTACAACAGTATTGTCTTTACTGGATTTTTGACCAAATAAACACAAGCTGTCTATTTTTATGCAATCACATGATAATTTACATGAAACACTGAGTTGCTGCCTGTGTAGAGCGTTCCCAGTCAGTCACTTCTGATGTTCCCTGTGTAGGCAGTAGAAGCAAGGCAGCTCACTGATTTGTGGAACACAGCCACTCACACACCTCAAGCTGTTCTGTGCACCAGTATTACGCATGATAAAGTGAAAAAAAAAAGTTATTTACACTGTATTGAGTTTAAACACTTTCAGCGTGCCGCTTGTTTTCTGCCAGCATGTGTTGATGAATGTGTCCGGTTTCAGTCAGAGGGCAGCTAAAATAGATCACCTTCACCACTTCTGTACACAGGTGTGCATGTGTATCTTTGAGATGGTTTGTGGTAAAGGTAGCAGTATTATAAACCTTATTACCCAGTTTGGTTGACTTAGTTAACAGCATTGGGCTCAAACGTAGAGTGTTTAGGTCTTTGAATTGCTCTTCAAGTCTCAGCCTGGGTCAGACCACACACATACACCTATGCACTCACACATGCACACTTGAGTTAACTGAACACTGCTGATGATTGGGAAGGGTTGTTAAGGATATGCGGGTGGGCTTTCATCTAGTATCATGGCATGAAAGTCAGCTGCAACCACCAGCTTTGAACTTTTCTACTGCCAGCTAACACTTCCAGCTGTTTAGATGCAGGTGAACTGGTTGAAAAGAGATTTCAGATGATGTCACTATAACCTTGAAGTCACACAAGTCTTACAAATGTATCAGGGGTCTGAGTCTCTCTCTCTCTCACACACACACACAAACACACTCCTCTTCAGCCTGGTGATGAAGCAGATGGTGGTTATGTTCATCTATTGTTGTTTTCTTTCTTTTTTGTTTTGTTTTTTACTCTTCTCTCACAAAAAATATCATGTTTTATTTTCAGGGAATTATGCATGAAATTGACCTTAATTTAATTAATTTATGTCCGCTGATTTATTTATTTTGAATTCTTTTGGTCAACATAAAAATAAAAAAAAAAACATTTTGAAAAATCTCTGGTATCAGTTGTGATCAATTTTACATGGCCATATTATTTCAATCAGATTGTGTTGTGGAAAGTGGACTGGTGAATTTTTTACTGATTTTAAAACATTTCCTAATTACAATATATCATTTTTGTGTAAGGTTTTTGTTTTATTATTTTTAATAATGTTCTGCCGTTTAATGGCAGAACAGGAAGTTTTGACAACATTCCTGCGATTAGTCAAAAAAGGTCAGTATTATCTATGCAAATAAGTACTACAAATCGTTTTTTCCTATGCAATGACTGTTTGAAGTCTAGTATATTTGAGCTATTCACTGGTGTAAATGTGTGACGACTAAGCCCAGTCTCGCATTAGAAGCTGATCTCCTTGTCCCTTCCGAAGAAAATGTGCTAAAACAAGCTACTTATGGTAATTCGGACTATTTGTCGTGTTAAATAGAAATGTATTGATCTTTCTGCTCAACTCAACCCTTTTCTACTGTAGTGCGCTGTCCAGCCCTGTGGTGCTGAAATGACTCTCCTGCATTTGCTGTGAAAGAGATTTACTGGGCGGGTCTAATAGAGAGGCGAGACGTGATTGATGCGCCACTGCGCCAATCAAAACGCAGCAATCAGGAATTCGTTAACACGTTAAACCACTGGAATCATGAGCTGGGAGGGGGTGAGTGCCGCTGGCTCAGGAGTGGATGAGGGGTGCGGGACAATGTTGTAGCCAATTAAAGCAAAAAGTGCCTTATGTTCGGGACCGAAAGATCATTTCACGAACCGGAGCGGTTCTTTATGAGACGGGCTGCGGGTCTGGAGATCGTTGAGGCGAGAGGTTGCTCGGATTAATTGCTACTAATGCTGCGGCTTTGCGCCTGGTCTTGAGCTCTGCGGCAGGTGAGGAGCTGAACCGGGCCGGGCCGCCCTTATGGATCGGCAGCATGGATGCTTTCAGTTTCCCCTTTAACAGCAGCGGCGGCCCGGACAGCAAAGACAGCGATGAAGCTGCAGAGTCCCGGCCGGAATTTGGCCCTGCGGCGGCGGCGACCCCGTCCGGAGCCGGTTACTGGACCGCCGTGTTCGATTACGAAGCTACCGCCGAGGATGAGCTCAGTCTGCGGAAGGGGGATCGGGTGGAGGTGTTATCTAAGGACTCGCTGGTGTCCGGGGATGAAGGGTGGTGGACAGGAATGATCGAAGACCGGGTCGGTATTTTCCCTAGTAACTACGTGAGCAGTAACGGCATCTCGGAGAAGATTCGGGACACACCGGAAGACTATGGCGATTACTCGGTACCTCAGTTACATTGTGAGTAACCGTATATTTATCTACATGAAACATACATACACCTGCATTCAATGAGAAGATAATGCTTTGTTTTTTTTTGTTTAGCTGTTTTTGCACACACTAATCAATAACCACATAAACACTGCTTCTGCTGCACATTCCCTACTGAAGGGGATATACCTCAACCAAAACCAGTCTAAGATGGTTTACTGATCTTCCAGCATGGCTAAACTGAACCTCATTTCAAAATTGTCATTTTTAAATGTCTAAACCCTTTAAATCCAGCCAATTTACCAGACTGGGAGGCTAAGACCATGCAGTAAACAAGCTTAGAAACTGGGGTTTCAGGTTGTTCTAAGATGGTTTTTAGGTAGTTGACAAGCACTGGTTTTCCAAATAAAAACAGCTGATAGGTAGTCAGTGATGGTCTACCAGCAAATAGATTTAACAGCCCAAAAGACAATCTTAAAGGAATAGTTCACCTTAAAAAAAAAGGAAATTCTGACATCATTTGCTCACCCTCATTTACTCCATTTCTGAATGACTTACTTTTATTTATGTGGAGCACAAAAGAAAGTCGAACTCTGAGGCCCTTTGATTTTCACTGTATGGACAGAAATATTTTACATTAAGATTTGAATATATTTGTATACATTAAGATTTGCTCCCATTTAGAAACAAGCAGGCACTGATTTTGGGTGATGGGGCTCATTCCAGTTCATCCTACAGCGGGGTTCAGTGTGGTTTACATCTGGATTCGTATTCCACACCAGACTCATTGAAACATTTTACTGGTGGGCATGGTTTTTTTCTCCATACTTCTAGGCATTTAGTGTATGTGTTGATATGGGGTCCTTCATTTGTTTGTGCTGTGCTGTGTACTTATACTGAGGAAAATATCTGCTGTTTTGCATTTCTCTTGTGCTCTCCGTTATCATGTGAGAGCCCTTGTGTTGTCAGTCACATGTCATGTGTTGCTGGTGGTCGTCTTCTTTTCCTGAATGGCTGCTGGCCTACTTTTTATCATGTGGTTCTTGCCAACTGCAATATTAATAAGAGACACAGTGGCCCAGACACACCGTCATCTCAGCTGCCGGGGAGAGTCCATCGCACGCACGTCTTTGTTTTACTGCTTTCCATTTTCTCCCACGTCAGCCATCGCTTTTAAAGCACATGTCTCACAGCATGAATCTGCAGATTAATGCCAGTCTCTTTCTGCCTGAATCTATCAGGCATTTGAGCTTTTATTCATATAAAATTCCTGTTTGTTTTCATATTCAGCCCCTTTCTGATTCAGTCTCTCACAAATCACAAATTTTCATCTGTATTCCCGGATAGAACAACATATACACTACCTATAAAAAGTAAAAAAATTAGAAAAATTTGTATTTGATTTATTTGATCAAAATGATAAAAACTCTAATATTATGAAATAGTATTATAAATCTATTCTATTTGAATATATTTAAAAACAACAATTTGTAGTATATATATATATATATAAAATAAATCGACATGCTCCAAAAGATTGCTTTTTTTAGTTAAATGCTATTCTATGAACTTTATGTTCATCAAAGAAAAAATGCATTTGGTTTTCACAGAAATATTAATTAAGGCACAAAAGCTGTTTTCAACACTGATAACATTAAGAACTATTATCAATAATTGTGCAACAATAATAATTTATCAATAAATCAACATATTTGAGTGATTTCTGTAGGCTCATGTGACACTGAACACTGGAGTAATAACTGCTGAAACCTCAGCTCTGCCATCACAGAAATAAGTTAGTAATAAATATTACTGTCTTTACTATATTTTGATAAACTAAAAGCATTCGATATTTCAAAAACATTAAAAACCACCACTGTGACAGTGTTTGAGACAAATTCTCTATTTCTCTTCAGTGCTTCAGATAGATTTCAGTGAGCTGGCGCTGGAGGAAATGATCGGCGTTGGAGGTTTTGGAAAAGTGTACCGTGCCATTTGGAAAGGGATGGAGGTGGCGGTGAAAGCAGCTCGACGGGACCCCGACGAGGACGTGTCCCAGACACTGGAGAGTGTCCGTCAGGAGGCCAAGCTCTTTGCCATGCTCACACACCCCAACATCATGGGCCTTCTGGGAGTGTGCCTGCAGGAGCCCAACCTCTGCCTGGTGATGGAATACGCCCGCGGCGGGCCGCTCAACCGGGCCCTGGCTGGGAAACGCATCCCTCCTCACACGCTGGTGGACTGGGCTGTACAGATTGCAAGAGCCATGCTGTACCTGCACTGCCAGGCCATCGTACCCGTCATCCACAGAGACCTGAAGTCCAGCAACAGTAAGACAGCTGTCAACTTGATTAGACCTTGCTGAAGGTTTTTAAACGTGTTATGCCAAGGACCCCTAATAATTGTAACCCCCGCTTCCTAAAATATAATTTGCAGCTATACAATGTTAATAAACAAATTTCTGGAGGAGCGCCTTCGAATGACTAGCCACAGCTGACACCTCATTCCCAATCAGCCTATTACCTGCTCACCCAATCAGAACTAAGAGACTCCGCCTTAAATAAGCACAATTTTCTCCCTTCCGTATCTCGTTCTTGCATCTTTCTGCCGCCCCTACCGCCGCCTTCGGTCCTCACCTTCCTCAAGGGGGGCACGCGGGGTTCAAGCCGGATGCCGAGCTCTGCCAGACCCTTGCAGTTGAGGGCTAAAACCCCTAGGGCTCAGAGTCCACTGAGCTACCGGCTCGCTCCCCTGGACAGCAAGCCAAACATGCTATTTTACTTGTATGAATGAGAAAGTGTGAACCCGTGAAATAATTGAATGTAGAAAGATACATTTATACAGTCAGTGGAAAATCATCAACATCATATTATAACAAATATATATTGGTATCATAATTAATTAGTAAAATAAAATAATTGATATTTTGATATATTTTGTGTTTTAAAAAAGTATTTATTTTTGTGTTCATTTGATTTGACAATGTACCTTTTTTTCTACACACAATATTTCAATTTCTTTCTGCCCACTATTAGAGTTTTTTTAAATGTATAAACCTTTAAAAAGTAAATTTAGTATTATTTAATAGGACTGTCAAAACAATAAAATACATAGTTTTCAATAAGTCTTTCAAATGGAAAATGTATCTGTAATCATCTCAAATTCACTATTAATTGTTAATATTTTGTTAGCATATTTAATTCTTAGATATTCAGAGATTTAATTTCTGAAAATAACGTGGTAACTTTGATAACCTTAAAACCTTTTTTCTACAAATCCCCTTATATCTTTAATATATTTAATAAGTTATTGGTAGCTTTGACAGGTAACTTAAAAAAAAAAGTTTTAATTTTTTTATATCTTTATTTTACTTCATTATATATTTCATATCGTATGTTAACATAGTGTCACTACCTTACAAAATTTTGCAATAATTTTTTCCCTCTTGTAGAACACTAAAGGTGTGCGGCCCCTGATTTGAAAACCTTTGGAATATGCAGAATATGTGTATATGGTTGTTTGTGTCAGTGGTTTGTATATTATTGTGGATAGAAGGAGTGTGTGTTTTTTGTAGCTGGAGGGCTTGGCTGGTGTATAGGCTCTCTGAGTGTGTAAGTGGTTTGTAATCCTGTGTTGGCAGTTGACTTGTCTGATTGGATCCTCTAAACCCAAAGCGTATTACAGAGGATTTGCATTCACCTTCTCTCCCTGCAACTTGATTGGCTACTTAAAACATTTCCTGGCCTCTCATAGGCCACTCGGATATGATTAGCATAGAACGTTTTCATTGGTTGTGTTGTGGAAAAACAAAGTCAGCTAATTTTAAACTTAGACAAAAACACATGGAATCTTACAGCCAAGCTGTGATGTACATAAAGAAGCTTTTGAACTGTAAATCTAACACCCAACCATCACTGGATTTGACTCATGCCTTTTTCCATTCATGCAATAATGTGTTCTAATGAGGTTTAGACTTGGTGAAGTTGCTACAGTGAAAGCTTTGACCAATTCAGCACCACTCTGGTGGAAAGCTGCCTGTCAATTAAATGCTGAAGACTTCTATTTTTTGATGTAGCTGTAGTAACCTCTGCTTTATGTACTTAATCATCATTATTGACATTATCTCCGCCCCTCAGTTCTGATTCTGGAACGTGTGGAGAATGACGATCTGAGCAACAAGACCCTGAAGGTGACAGATTTTGGTTTGGCTCGGGAGTGGCATCGAACCACGAAGATGAGCGCAGCGGGGACGTATGCCTGGATGGCCCCTGAGGTCATCCGCTCCTCGACCTTCTCCAAGGGCAGTGATGTTTGGAGGTGGGCACCAAGAAATGTGTGTAAGTGTGTGTGTTTGTGACCTACCTACGCCAAAGGCAAGTCCACATGGCAACCATCTTGGCAAGTCTTTAGCATTTTGTATTGTGCCTGTGTTTATTTATATATATATATATATATATATATATATATATAAAAGAAAATGTTGATAAATTTTAATAAAATTCCTAAAAAATGTAGGCTTAGGTTTTGATTAGTCTTTAGTTACTGTAATTTGCTTAATCTAAGAATAATAGAAGTGTTCTTCCCGTTTCCATCACTGAATAATGATTAAAAAAAAGATTATTGCGTTTTTTTTTTGGGGGGGGGGGGGGGTTCAGAATTGTGGGATTTCAAGTTACAAA
>JAUCMS010000022.1:12294083-12324414 GCA_032357445.1 Enteromius radiatus | reverse complement strand
TATATATGTATAAAGAAGGAACGGTAGGCAGTGATGACTATCCAGTTTTGTGTAAAATCATTATAAGTGGGTTACTAGTTGTTGAAGGAAGAGGAATATAGAATATAGAATTGCTATAGATATAGAATTGCTTGAAAATAAGGTAAGGGTATTATATGGAAATAATTTGAAGAAGGTTAATACATTTTGTTTGTACAGAACATGTAAGGAAGGTGGAGGATAAAAGCAAAAAATAATAAATACAATGAGGTGTTTAACAGGACTGGAATGGGGTGCAGATTATCAGTCACTGAAATATATATATATATGTACGTTTAATAAGATCAAGTACAGATTATGGGAGTGTGGTGGAAACCATGGAAACCATGGAAGCTGATTTTACATCAAATCAATAAACAATAATATAGACCTAGTAGATGAATATTATAGATATGTGGAAGACGAATATATTGGAGATTTATATTGGACTGGATCAGCAATTGTTATAGATAATCAAGGAAATGAAAGCAAACGAACATCAAATGATCTGAGTGTGTATGCGGTCGAACTATATGCCATCATGATGGCATTAGAACGGATTGCAAAGGAGGGAAAATAAGTAAAATCTTAATTGGAAGTGATTCGTTGTCAGCACTGTAAAGTCTCAGATCAGGTAGCCACCAGGGTCTGCTGTATGCAATATTGATAACATACATGAGAATAAAAGAAAAAGGTAAAGAGCTTCAACTTATTTGGGCTCCAGCTCAGGTATTTTGGGAAATGAGAGGGTGGATAAGGAGAATCATCAAAGGAGAATTAATCAGAAGGTGGCGGTAGCGCGACGCTTACGGGTGCAAGCCGCCGTTAAACTCCAAAGAAGAAGAAGAAGAAGAAGCGGCGGCAGTTATTTTGTCATCAGCCTGCGTCAGAGTGCGAAGATGGCGTCTGTGGATTTAAGAGGTAACGTTAGTTTGTTGATTTCGCGGACTAATTAGTAGATGGTTTGCTTTTTGCTTGATAGCTTTATTCCTGGCAAGTTCTATTCGCTATAATGTTGTATAAGAAATAGTTTAACAGAATGCTGGCCAACATAACAATCACACTGCTCTTTAGCATTGTCGCTATGGTTTGTTGTTGTAGGCGCGCAGTATTAAATGCAATTATACTAGATATAATTTATTTGTTTATTTTTCCTTGACGGAAATATTCTCATTTGGGATATTGTTTTGTGTCAGATAATTTGCTGGGCATCTCGTGGGTGGATAGCGGCTGGGTGCCCATCCTGAACCCCAGTAATGTACTGGAGTACTTCTCCGAGAGGAGCAACCCCTTCTATGATCGCACCTGCAACAACGAGGTGGTCAAAATGCAGAGATTAACCCTGGACCACCTCAAGTAAGCACTGCGCTGCTATGCCATTAAAACTGTTACCCATACAGCTTATGCACACTCTAGTCATGTCGGTTATGTTTTGTTGCACATGTATTATAAATGAATGTGTGTTTACTGTCACTGCTGATTGTTTTATTTATAATGCATTAAAATACCTATAGCTGTGTTGTTTGTCTAATTGTGTTTTCTATGTGTGTAGTCAGATGGTGGGTGTGGAATATATTTTACTTCACGCTCAGGAGCCGATTCTGTACATCATTAGAAAACAACAGAGACAATCACCAACACAAAGTGAGTTTCTGCTCAATATTTTGCTTTTAATATTGTTAGTTTGGTGCCTTTATTGAATTTTGAGTTGATGTTTTTTTGTATCGGTTGCACTGTTGACAGACTTACAGCTGTTTCATAGATGAAGTTGACCAAACATGCCAGGTTTATTTCAGTTAGCCTGACAATTGATTTGGTTCAAAATAAGTTTTATGAAACATAAATAGGGCTGTTTTATGAAACAGCCCCCAGGTCCCATAAAGTTTAAAATGATACTTATCACAAATGACAATGTTTGATGCAGTTTAAAAGGCATGTTAAGGTTTAGAATTAGTCAAGTCAAGCTTTATTGTCATTCCGTATGTCCATGTGTGGACAAACAGTGGAACCAAATGTTGTGTCTTGCAGGACCACTGTGCTGCATAAATTAACATAAATATGAACTATACATATACTGTAAATAATTGACTATACATACACATAACCTAACTATACAAACTATACAAGAAGTTTACATAATAACTGTGCATGATAATGTGCAGAAAAGGTATTTAAAGTTTAAGAAGCAAATAGTGCAGAATGATTATTGATGATAATTTTATTATATTTAACTGGTATTAACATTTTTAAATCATCAGTGCCAATGTAATGTTGACCTACTCACTAATACTAAATAATTTTGAGTCCTTTTTAAAGTCTTGCAACAAAACAGTTAATATAATTTTTGATACAATTTAAAAACTATTCAAACACAGGATGTTGTTGCAGTATATTTGATTTTTTTATTTCTATATGTGTGTTTGCTTGAAGAGCACGTAATAGATTAATTGCTTTATTAATCACTAATGCAACATGTTTCAGTCTGTGTGACTTGTGCTCATAGGTATATCTTTGTCCCCCTTGTTCTGCAAACTTTGTTCATTTATATTGAGAGTTAGAATTACAAGAGAATTTTACGTGACAGAAGTTGTTTCAGAGGTGGTTACAGTTTAATATTACTTATTGTTAGTAGTAGTATTTGTACAATACTATTTTTTTTTTTTAATTCTGAAAGACCAGGGAATGTTCTTTATCACAATAAAGGAGGTCATTTTTGCTTACTTTACATTCAACCTGCTGACATTAAATTTCTTTACAGAAAAAAGAGCACTCAAATCTTTTTGTATGCTCTGTTCTTTTCCTGCAGTTATCCCTCTTGCTGACTACTATATCATAGCTGGAGTGGTTTATCAAGCACCTGACCTGGGATCAGTCATCAGTTCCAGAGTGGTGCGTTTATAACCCTAAAATAATAATCTCTCTAACTCTTTTATTTGTCTAAACATTACATTTTGTTTTTGATGTGTCCTAGCTCTCAGCGGTTCATGGGATTCAGTCTGCGTTTGATGAGGCGATGTCTTTCTGCCGGTACCACCCATCCAAAGGGTACTGGTGGCACTTTAAAGACCAGGAGGAGAGAGGTGAGAACGCACAGAGCAGCAGGAAGCACAAGTACAACTGTTCCTGTCAGATGTGCTAAAACGGTGTTGTGGATGTGTTATCTACAGAAAGGGTAAAGCCAAAATCTAAGCGGAAAGAGGAGCCAAGTTCTTTGTTCCAAAGGCAAAGAGTTGACACACTGCTACTAGATCTCCGCAATAAATTTCCCCCAACTTTCTATCAGGTATTGCAAATATACACAAAATATTTCTAATTTGTTTCTAAGTTTTGTTTTCATTAGTGGCAATATTCCATTTAAATTCTAATTTTATGTCTGTTTCAGACCAAACCGGGAGAGAAGCCTGTCCCAGGTATGCAAATGCTTGACTCAGTCATCTTATAACATGCTACAGATGAAAATTTTGTCAGATTTACTTTAGTTGTTATGGATTATACACAATAGACGATGCATTTATTGTGTAAATGCATGTCTCTCTACATCATACTGGCATTTTAAAATAAGTGAGTGTAATTAGTAATTCATATCTTTAAAAAAGCAGCATAATATAGTATTGTTTACATGTGGTTTGATTAGACTGACTATCCATTGGAAAATGTAACTGATTAAATGCTTTCATCACTAATATGGAAGAAAGGAAAAGCTATATAGACATTAGTTTAATGTTAACTTTCACTCTCTGTTCATAGTGGAGGTAAAGAAAGAACCAGAAGTGCCGGTTGAGACAGTGAAGCTTCCAGAAGAGCGAGAGACGAAACCTCCAGCCCCTCCTGGCCCTCCTCGGCCAGCTCCACAAACTACACCCAACAAACCACCTCCTGAGAAGCGTCCACGCCTGCAGTGACACACGTGCTGGTCAGCCACAAACAAATTTAATGCCGCAGGACATTTGTGGACTTTTTTTTCTGCACCAGCTAACCATGGGTGGACTGTTACAGTTATTGTATATAATTGCAGTTTCTTCATAATTTAAGTTTTTGTAATAAGGGAAATGAAATGTGTTTGTATTTTAACTCAATGTAGTTTTCCGTATTTCAGTGTTGCTGAGTTGTAGTATTAAGCCATTCAATCACTCGCAGTAAAAATGCACTGTTTTTCAAAAACGTGTACAGTGCTTTTCTGTTTAAAAATGTGTTGTAAGTAATATGCGTTGCTACAAAATTTCTTTTTGTTTTGATCATTCCAGATTTTCAAGTAGTTGTATCTTGGCTAAAAATGATCCTATCCTAATGAACCATACATCAATGGAAAGCTTAGTTCAGCTTTGTGTATATGTCCATAAATTGTAGAAATGTCAATGTACAAAAATAGGTCCTTATGTGACAGGTTTTGTGATCAAGGGTCAAAAATAGAGATGATCTACAGTGCGCAGCGCCCTCTTGTGTTCAGAGTCTTGCTTCGCTGCGTAAGTGTGAACAGTGCTTTGTTTAAGTGCTCTAAAACAGACTCATAGCCAGCAGACATGTTCTCTGATGAGAGTTCAGGTTTATTCATATAATCGTGACAATTAGCTCGACCCAAATACTGCCCGTCCTGGCCTAATTTATTCCACCTGGATGCGCACAGTAACCGCGCGTACAGTAAAATACATAACAGTACGATAGATTCCTGTCTTTTATAATTTTTTTCATGTACCAGTAATCTGACTAAGAGGATGTCGAGAGGGATTGGTTTATTTATTAAATTAACAGTAGTGTATTTGGGTAAACAGGTTGCCAAAAATAAAAAAAATAAAATCACAGTATCGCCCCAGATGTTTTTGTTCGTCGATACCCGCGTTCGCCGCGCGGTAGAGCTGCAGAATAAGGCGCATCTGTAGCGCGCGCAGCGCCACTCTGCGCGAGCTGCACGCGAGCTCCCGGGTGCGCGCAGAGCACGATGGGACGGGAAGCGCAGCGCTGGAGGACCACAGAGAAGAAGATGGCTGCGACGGGGCTCGACGGGCCAGCGCTGTACCTCCTGCTCCGAGACGGATAGAGAGGGCATAGGGGGCAAATATGGGGTCGCAGACCCTCCAGATCCTGCGGCAGGGCGTGTGGGCGTCAGTGACGGGAGGATGGTACTACGACCCCCACCAGAACACCTTCGTGAACGCACTTCACCTTTACCTGTGGCTGCTGCTGCTCTGCCTCCCGTTCACGCTCTACATGGTGAGAGATGCAGCCGTCGGTTTCCCTCTTCTCTCCATCCTTCAGTCGTTATCAGCCCATCTCCGTCTCTCTGTCTTTCCCTCATTCTTTACCCATCTCTCCATCATCCTTGTTCTTATAGCTCATATCTCTATTTCTTGTACACACAGGCTATATGTCTCTTCCCTATTTATTTTGTGGTGTTTCCGTGCTCGTGGAAAACCTAGAATTATCGGGGGATTTTAAAACTGATTTCCAGACCTGGTAATGTCAAGGAAATACGTAACGTTACGCTGTGTATTATTTTCTGGTTATGCTCCGCTTTATGATATTTCATTGCGATGGGGCTCTGCGGTCTGTTTGTTGAAACCGCTGAATCGGTTCTGCTCTGGTTTGGGGAGTATTTGTTTTGGTTTTGACTGGGTTTTTAAGCAGAGCTGGGTATTTCAGACCTGCTGTCATGAGGTTTGCCCCGTCTCAGTCTGCGTTAAAGGAATAGTTCAGTCAAACGTTAATATACTATCATGTCCTCCAGAATCTGAATGAAGGTATTTTGAAGATTTCTTGTTGAAGAAAGACTGCCTGATTTCCTGTGTTTAGGAAAAGATACCCCAAAGAAAGAATTAGCATACATTAGCACACTGGCATTGAATAATAATTTTGGGCTTCCAGTGTAACCTTTAAACAGTTTTCTGAAGAAACGTTTCCCCCTACAATAATAATATAGAGATGATATAGTTCCATAATTTTTTAGCTGAATTTGAAGTGTCAGACTCACTCTTCTGTGTCATATGACCCCTCTGAAATCATTCTCAAAAAACATTTATTATTATTATCAGTGTTAAAAATAGATGTAACGACTAACTAATGTTGTGGAAATCATTGCTCATTGCTAAATAAAACAATTTCTTTTTTATGAATATTACTGACTCCAAAGTTTTGAATGCTACAGTTCTGAATGTTGATACCATAGGCGCCAGTAAAAACAAACAAACCTTCCACCAACCCATTGTGGCTTTGTTTATAACACATATCAGCTCATTTTTAGTATACTTTCAGTGTAGTACTCTCAACTCTGCCACATTTGACCATATTCAACCTAGTTCCACATCTTTACAGAAAATGTAAGAAAAAATTACAGTTTCCATCTTTGTCATAACAACTCTTGCGCAAAAAAATCCCTCTTTAGTATGAAACATTATACTCCGGGTTTGCATGATATATATTACGATGTGTATTATTTTTAAAGCCATGTTTGTTCGGTTGGTGAAGTGTCAGGGCAGGTCTGTGTGTTAGTGACTGGTGCCACTCTGTCCATATTTAACTCTCTGCACAGATTCATGCGTCTAGGTTCTGTTTGAATACTTTCTGTGAAAGTTTTTGTGAATGAACATTGATGAATATTGGTCTGGGTGTGTGTGTGTGTGTGTGTGTGTCAGATATGGAGGGCTGTTTAAGGGGTTATGGTGTTGGGTGGCTGTGCTAGAGACACAGATGTCTGTTCGGTGCCAGGCTGTTTTTAGCTTCTGCCCTCTGGTTGTGACTGAAATATTTTTGCCTCTTTTCATAACCCTGTAACTCTGTATAACACAGTCCTATATTTGTGTATGATATTTATACAACGGAGGGATCCTAATAGGCTGGCATATGCGAGCATATCCCAATATCACAACCCCAATGCTTTGCTTGAATGTCAACATTTGTAATGCAGTGGCTTTTTAATTCCTTGATGGAGAAAAATGATAGATCAATATTAGATCTGTATGTGCAGTACACAAATGTTCAAAAGTTGTGGTTTTGAAATAAGTCTTTTATGCATTTTAGGAAAGCTCATTTTTCAGCAGCCACTAGCCTACTTTAGTCTTCAGTGTTACACATGGCTAAATTGGTGCTCAAGAAACCTTTCTTCTTCTTCTTGTTTTTTTTAAAGAGTTGCACTGCTTAATATTTTTGTGGAAACTGTGATGAATTTTCTTTCTTTTTTTATAGGATTCTTTGATGAACGCAGAAGAACAGTATTTTAGATACATAGATCTTTTTGTAACATTAGTCTCTTTATACTATTGTCAGTGCATCATTTGGGGAATAACATTAAAAACCACAATTAAATTCATTTAAGTAACTCTTTCTGTGTCTTTCATTCTATGTAGGCCTTGCCCCCCACGATGGTGATTGTGGGGATCTACTGCGGGGTGATAGCAGGTATGTTTGCGCTGCTGAAGGCAGTGAATTATCGCCTGCACACTACGCTGGATGAGGGGGAGGTGGTGGAGCTGCGGGCCAAAGGCAGCGAGGGACGGGGCCAGGGGGCAGAGCGCCAACACGAGGGTACCGGCGCCCGTCAGGAAGACTCAAACAGGCCTGGGTAAGAATCACTGTTTACTCATAAGCCATAACAAAATGTAGTGAGTTGCTGCACAGTAAACAGGTCTGATTTAGCTTAGGAAGGCTCTGGAGTGGGTTTGAAATGGCTCATAGTCTGAATCATCCCGAGACACGTTGTGAATCATCTCAGGGTTTAAGTCTTCTCAAGAAGCATTCTGATTTGGTTCAGGGAAGTGGTGATTTTTTTTCTAATCGTTTCATGTTTTGAATCTTCTTGGGAGTCTTCACAGGAAGGATTCTGCTCAGAAAGGTTCTAGTTCAGTAAAGTTTTGATTAAAGAGACAGTGTTGCTCAGCAGTAGAGATGTTTCTGAGAACTAATCTGCTGTCATGCTGGATCCATTCATCGCCCACTGAGAGAGAGAAAAAAGGGAGGAGGGACAGGGGTGAGTGAATCAGGAGAACTGAAATAGAGCCTTATAAACCAACACACACAGTCTGCTGCTCGTTCACTCAGTGGAGTCAGAAACGGTCTGCAAACTTTCAGAGGTGAAATAATTGCTAGGTTGCATATTTTCTATGAGAGCAAGCATTGCTGACCGAGTCAGAACACATTAAACACAGTAACTCAAATCATGAACCAAGCATTTTAGCAAAGGTCTTCTCTTTAAAAACATGCTTTAGAAAGGAACACATAGCTTAAGTTCTTGCATTCTTATCTATATGTGGAAGAGAAACAGAGCCTCTATATACTATAGCCACACATCTTGAGGGGCACACTTAGTTGTCCAGATCTGTGCATGGTAAGACAGCTCTAATTAAGAAAATGTATTTCTGCTTTGGGCACTTGATATGAAGAGCTCATGTGTTCCTAATTTCTCCAGACCCGCAAATACGTCCTGAATGAAATAAACGAGCCACCCTACCGGCGCCAAATGGAATGGCAAAAATAATGAAATGGATGGATGCTGGTTTCAAGCTGTGGGATTACCATTCACCGCTACCTTTTATCCTTTGGGGGGCCAAGCAAAATAAACCTCCTAAAAATATTAAAAATAGTATAATCTCCCAAAACGGGAAGGGAGGAGGGATGGATCTCTCTGCCTAATGGGTGGCAGACATTAAATAGAGAGAGACGCTAGAAATGATCTCCTCACTGCCGGTGCCTGAGCTGCTGTACAAGTTTGATCATAAATGACATTGTTAACTCTCTTGAACCCTTGGGGCTGTTCCTCTGTTAGTGTTGCTAGGTAACTAACCTTTTGTGTGTGTGTGTGCAGGGATCCAGGGGGTGGAATAGAGATGTCTGATTTTGCACGGGAGGAGACACCACCGGTCGACTGCAGTTCACGAAACTCTTATGTAGGAATGGATTCTAACCATCAGGTGTGTTTGCTGTTTTGTGTGCATGGCTTTTTATTCATTTATTATTTTAATTGAAGCACTTTATCACCCGATTTTTTTGACTAATAAATCTGTTTCCTGAGATGTAATATGGTTCATACATGTTATATAGTACAGAAATTCATTTCCACTGCAATTTGCCAGTGCCACCAAAGCAAATATTTTTGAGGTCACAACACTTATGTTAGCAAGCTACAAATGTTATCATAATTTGCAATGTAAAATAACACTTATTAATACTTAATATTTGCTTTATAACTATTGTTTTGTGATTATGAAAAGACTTCGGTGATAGTTACTTTCGGTATTATTATAATTATTTTTTTTTAATTATTTTAATTATTATTTATTTTTAAATCACATGTTCCTGAATGTCTAAAATTACCAATGAGACCATTGGGTGTAATGCATTATTAATTAATTATATAATTACTGTAACTTAATATAAAGTAAAATTTAAACACAGTAAATAAATTACAAAAAATAAAAGAAATAACACATTTAATTAAAAGAGCAGTTTCATGTCAATGTTTATACTGTTAAACATGAAGGCATTTAGAAAGAAAATATCTTTTTTTTTTTTTTTTTGGCATGTACTGCACTGATTATGTGGTAAAATATGGTAATATTACTGTTATTAGGTATTGGTGTTATTAGCTAAATTAAGCTGTCCTGGTTTAGAGTCTTTGTCTGTTTGAGGGCAACCCTTCAGTCAGAATCTCTGCCTTTCGCTGCAGTTTAATTGGTGAAACCTCAGGGGTGTTATGTTCTGGCTTATTGTAGTACTGCTTGTCCCAGACTGTCTGCCTTTGTGTTGGGTTAGAAACTGTTTGTTGAATCCTGAAATCATAAAGCAGAATCTGAAGCTGGAAGTTACATCCTGTGATTAAATGACTGATGTGTTTTTGTGCAAGTCTGCTAAATTAGTAACGGTAAAGGGAAGTTACAAACATCATGATCTCATGTAAATGACTCATCAGAGCTGTTTCATTGATATGATCAATCTCTTTCTCCCTACAGATAACATCCCATGGAGGCTCAGTCACCACCAAACGTGAGACATAGATTTTGTTTTTAAACTTCTGACAGTAACCAAAAAAGAAATAGTTTTATAAATAGAAATTCTGTCATTATTTCCTCACCTGCCTTTAGTCTTGTCTGTCTTTTTATCAATTATTAATGAGTATGTGAGTGTGTAGCCTAAGATGACAGAAGCAGGAACATTATAGGGTGTTCTTAAGTGTTCACTAGAAGTTGTATGACTTTTTTTGAGTTGTTAAAAACTCAGAGGATACTGTGTTGTGAACCAGGTTTACCTTAGCTAAAAATAGAAGTGTTTAGGATCAAAGAGAAGAGGTTTTCTGCAGACAGCAGCGATATGTCTACTGCGGGCACAGGGCAGGTCAGCGATGTGTTTGAATAAAGTTGCAAAGGTGAGCGGGAGAGAGAGAGCAAGAGAGAGAGGGCGGATGTATTAGGTTAATGAATAAGTTATAAAATTTGACCTTCTCTGTCTCTCTCTCTCTCTCTTTCTGTTTGCAGGGGCAGGTGTTGGAAAGGCTCCTGATGACATCAGTTTGAGTTTGGCTCAGAGTTGCAGTCAAGACCAAGGTGTGAATCTTAATTAATATCAGCTATAGAAATAATGCAATGCAAATTAGTGTGTTTTAACCCAAAAATGAAACTTCTGTGTACAACACTGATGCACCGATCTTTTCTTATAGGATAGATTTCCAAGATAATACCACCAGGTTTTTCTGGGCCATATGTTTTTTTTTCCCCCTAAATGGGCTCACAGGGTGCTTTGGTGGTTTGGGATCGTTTGGTTTCTCAGAGCCATCCATGCAATAAAACATCTTTGTGTCCTAAGCAGAACTGGGAATTGGTCGTTAGGCTTATATTTTTACTGACTGCATTTTTATTCAACTGTAAAGTGTTTCATAAAAGCTGAAAACCTGTAATATAGAGCTGAAACTTCTCTAAGATGAAATGGATGTCTCTTCAAACCTGAAGTTTGTGATCAGTATAAAAGCCTATTGTGAATAATGAGATGACATAGAGAGGTAATGTCAGCACTGCATGCTGGAACTTTTTAAAGCACATAAAAGACCTTATGGACAGTGCTTTTTGGATAGTGTGCAAAATTGATTCTTGGTAATGGAGTTGTAACTGATTTTTGGCAAAGAATTGTATCGTCCTTAATACTGCATTAGTGCTCAAGAAACTGTGTGTGTTTATTATGAATGTACATAACTACGCTTTGACCTGACCCTGATTTATTTAAGCATTTAAACATGTTTTGGGATTCAAAAACTGCAAAATGGGGTCTCTGGGCTTGTTAAATGTTGGACTGTATTGCTGGATCGTCATTGATCCAATGATTGGAAAGTGGCTATTTAGTTATTGGTTAACTTTATAATAAGGCCTGTACTGCCTAACAGTGAGTGAACATTGTTTCAGAAAAACACTACAACACTGCCACTTTGGGTTGTGCATGTAATGAGTTTTTTTTAGTAAACCACTGATATAATCATTATATATGCACACAATTACATTTGATGCAAGATGGCTTCTGAATGCCTAAACCTAAAGATTGTTAACTCAGCAAGTCTTCCTTCACTATGAAATTCTAAACGGCATTATTTAACATGTATATAACAACTGAAAAGTCTGCAAAATGTAAAGGATATGATTTACACACTAAATCCAGCAGAAATAAATCCCGCATATATATTTGTGACAAAAGTTAATACCTGCACCTTACTACAATTTTCACTTATTTAGTGAAGTTGACAATTCTCTACTCTTCAACCCATTCACCACTTTCTCTGATCTGCTGTAAATCCTACAATCAATCACATAAACATGTTGCTTGACTCCCATTGGAATGAACTGAAAGTGCCCGCTTCCCTGCTCTTGCTCTGTGCCAGTGTAAACACGTTATAATTGATTTAAGTGAAAAAAAGGAAAGTCACAATTAAGAGCAAGTCATTCAATTTTTATAACAACATGCTCCAATAAATTGTTTGCAGTTTGTCTGTTATGCACTTCAATCTTGGAAAATTTTCTTACACATTTTTTATGCTTCTCTTTTTCTCTAGATTTGATGTCGGACCCAAAGATGTTCTGCCTCGTCTCCAATGACTCTTTTGCCTCCATGCAGCCATCAACCTCATTGGCGCAGGACCTTTATGGCTCCACCCCTCACCCTTTTAGTCAGTCCCTGTCCTCTTGTGACACCGAAATTACTGCCCATCTTTCCACTCACTCACAGTCTTTCCGGAAAGAGTCATCTCGACCTCGTGGATTGCCTCGCACCTCAAGTTCTGCTGGATCTGCTTTTCCAGATCCTTCTCTGCCCGAGTTCAGTCTGTACCCTCCACCCCGTCGGGGAGGACTGGATCCTGTCTGCGAAATGGAGGCCTCCAGGTCACAGAGGGCGATGGAGAGCTCAGAGCAACCGGACTCTGGGACTCCCGGCACTTCAGGAATGGAGTGTCACAGATATCATCCGAAGGAACGCCACAGGATATCACGGTCTGTCTCCCGGGAGACAGGGGAAGGAGAATGTGCTGGGGAAGGAGGATCTGGGTTGTACCAGTCAGAGGGTGTACAGGGGGGTCGCGAAAGAAAAGGTGGACGGAGTGCAGAAAGTTTGCGGAGTTTAAGTACACAAAGTAGTGGCTCCACTGAGAGCTACTGCAGTGGGACGGATCGCGATACCAATAGTACTTTGAGTAGCTTGCACAGCGAGCAGACCAGCTCCACGCATGTAGAGAGCCTGCTGTCGCTGTCCGGGGACGAGAAGGTAAATTCGGGACATACCGACCCGCGTAACTCTAATGTGGCCTCGGGGGAGGCTAATAAAAACCCCCATGCCAACGAACTTGCTACCAAATTGCCCATCGGCGATGCTCCCAAACCCGCAAACTCAGATGGCCAACAGGGGGAGGGAACTGTGGAGGTGGCATCAAGGACTAGCGTAGATGTCTCTGCTGGTCTCTCCCACCAGCACCAGGAGGCAGAACTAGACAAAATGCATCCCAAAACAGCCAATCTCGTTCACCGGGCTGCCTCCTCGTCCGCCGCCAGCCGTAGTGGCCGGCGACGAAGCGGTAAGCAGCGTGCGAGCAGTTTTGACGCCAGCAGACATCGGGAATACATTTGCGGACGTGGCATGGCAAAGCCTCGCTCTGCAGTGTTCATGAAAGGAGAGGAAGACTCCAGTGATCAGAGCGAACTTAGTTGTGCCTCCAGCCTACACTCCACCCACCAGCTCAGCACAGACTCTTCATCCAGCACACCCCACTCCTGCCCCTCTCCCGAGGATCGCCGGGGACCCTCGCTGAGGGCCAAAATTAACAGTGCGCAAACCCACGGTCAGAAGGACAAGGAAAAGGAACGGGAGAAAGAGAAGGAGAAGGGCAAGCGCAAAGCTTCGCGACGCACTCCGAGTACAGGCAGCGCCAAAACTCACGCCCGGGTCTTAAGCCTGGACAGCAGCACTACTGCTTGCCTTAATGACCCCCATCATTTGGGGGCACCAGCAAGTTCCAGACCCCTTACCACCTCCAAGTCGGACCTGGAGGCGAAGGAGGGGGAGGTGTTGGATGCGGCATCCCTGCTGGGAAGAGCCTCTCAGCTTGAGTCAGTGACCCGTTCGAGAAACAGTCTGCCTTGCCCTATTTCTCTTAGTCATACTCAAGACGCAACCACAGGATCTCGAGGTGAGCACACAGCAATGCGAGTCTGTAAATGCACTTATTCACTAAGGGCTGGTAAATGGTTAAAGAAATAATAATGGTTCTGTCATTATTTACTCAACCTCATGTCATTCCTAACCTGTATTTGCTTCCATGAAAGAAGTTTATCAGGATATTCACAATGCATTTGAAATGAACGGCGACCTGGGATTGTCAGAGTTAAAAAATGATAAAAAGCTTTATAAAATACCAAAGCCATAAGACAGAAACAGACTAACGTTCAAAGTCACAGTGTAATAAAAGTAAAGTTAGTAACTTGGGGACTTGGTTCAATCCATTGGTTGTTGATTGGATGGTGGCAGATCTGAATGCAAGCTTGCAGTTGGGTTAAGGTAGACTGAATGATCAGAGATGTCGGTCACCTGAGAGTACAGAGTTGTTTTAATGGAAGATTGAGTTATAATGTTTCAATTAAAAATTACAAGGTAAATAACTTAAATGTATTCTTAAGTCATTTGCATTTCATGTTACCATGTCATTATTGACGTTTATATCTCATTGATGTTTGCATATATTCAAATGACAAGATGTGGCATGGCAGGTTTAACATCAGTAGTACAGAAAGTCAATAGTACATTGCGATTTGTATCCGATGGTGTTTGGCGAACCATATCTGAATATGCGCACATTCAAAGACTTTCAAAGACCCAAAGATATTTCTTCTTGAATGCCATTGGTCACCATTTACTTTCATTGTAAGATAAAGAACAGAACGTTCTGCCCAACGTTCAAAGAAAGAATATCGTAGAGGTTTGGAATAAAATGTGGGTGAGTAAATGATGACAGCGTTTTCATTTCTGGCTGAATTATCCCTTCAAGTGGTGATCTCCTCCTGAGATCAGTCTGAAGTGCTAGACATGTGAGGTCTGCAGCAGGTCAGATGGATGTTTTTCAGCAGAATGGAGCCGATCAGATAAACAAGCTTTGCCCAGAAGCTAGTAGATGTAGTTGTAGTATGTTTTGCCTGTGCAGCTGTGACCCACAAACCCCTACAGAATTACTGAAGTCTTACTCTTGACAGCCTGTTGAGTCTATATATGGAAGATCTGCAGGGTTTGTTCCTCCTCTGGTTCAGTCGTCATGCAGTCTTTGTGCAGTGAATTGCAGTGTGAATGTGGATTCAGTAACGATAAATAAGTTTGGCCCCTCAGGTTCAGATTCAAACATTGCTAGTGTTTCTGTTTGGAAGCACAGAATGTGATACAGTATATAGAGACGTGTGTGATATTATTTGTGTTGCGTGTATGGTGTTTTTGCTAATATTTAGAGGGTTTGAAATGTGAGCTTTATTTCTGATGGGTGATGCATCAGTTACTGGATTGTGTTTGAGGGAGCATTGCCTAATGTTCTTTGTCATCATGTTATATATTATTACATATTACTCAAAAATGAACTGGTCTGAACAGCATAGCAAAAGCATTGTTCTAGAGTAAACCATTCTGTCTTGGTTTAAAACCCTTTTAGTCCAGCATGAGATTGTTTAGACTGTTTTATTGCAGTAGTAAAGTTTTACTTTCAGTGATAAGTCATCAGATAAGGTCAAAGTTCATGCACAGTGGGAGCGCTGCAGTTAAAGTACACTTTTAAAACGTCTTGCAAAGGCAGTGCGATTAACCATCTGGATGTAGGAAGATGACAAAGCAGATTTACTTTATATTATCAGTGTAAGTTTAGTTAGAAACGTTACCTTGAATTATCACAATATGTTGTATTGAGGATTCCAGGATGACACAGAAGTTTTTAATATAAGATTTAAGATCCTCCAACTTGTTCTTTTAGACAGATGCCTTAATCTATTAAGCATGTTTTATTAGATTGTGCTTACTCAATTCCTTGAGGAAATGTTATTATTCAGTTAACTCTTTTGAAGAGATTTTTAAAGAAGAGAGTTATAAAAACATAATATTGTTATAAAAACATAATATAATTATATAGTTAGTATATTTCTCACCATGAAAATAGCCACAGAAGATGGAATGGCATTAAACAAACAAACAATACATTGTATGCAAGTTCCTAAGTATGTTTCTTTAAATTGTTGCCGCCTCATGTGTAATTAATATTAAAATGTATTTAAATAAATAAAATTGAAATATAAAAAAAAAACATATACTGTATACATATCAAATTATTACTTATTCATTTTTTATAAAAATATATATATTTACATACATTTATTGTATATAGTATTATATATAGTATTTTAAATACATTTCTATATATGCAATCAGGAGCCTGTTTTTTTTTTTTAACTAATTTTTTTGTTATTTCCCCCCCAAATATCATGTTGCATTAAAATGACATGGGTAAGCATCAGGCACTTTATATTTCTGTTTGATTCTTGTGTCTACTCTGGTCTTGCTTGCAGCATTGCATGTTGCTAGTTCAATAAAAAGCTCATTTGTGGCTTCCCTACTGATGGACTCCCTCCTGCCTTTCTCTTCTTACGGCAGCCCCAGGGAACGATGACACGGTCACATTTCGTCGAGAGCGTAGTACGTTTCGTCGGCAAGCGGTGCGTAGACGGCACAACGCAGGAAGTAACTCCACACCCCCCACCTCTCTCATCGGATCCCCGCTCAGGTACGACTTACCCGGGGAGCGATTGGCTGGCTGCAGAACACTAGCTTTGTCTCACCTGTGCTGATGTCTACTTAATGACTCCTTTCAGCACATTTCATATGCTTTCTCTTTTGCTTATACATTTCCACACTTCTCTGGTGCATTGCATGAAATTTAAACTTTAATTTGTTTGCTGCCCTCTTCTTACTACTGTACGGACCTTTAAACCATCCTCATAGAAGCCCAAGCTGATCTTTTTCTGATGCGCTGGTACAGGATGCCAGCATTCTTGCATGTTGCTTTTTCCATGCAATTCAAGTCTTGGTTTTTGTTCTTGCATGAATTGTTTCAGTACTTCTGTTTATTTTTTCCCCATATCTATTTTTTGAGTCATGTGCTTTCACTTATTCTATCCTGTTCTGATGAACCACGTCACATGGTGTCTAACTTCACCCTCACTGTCACACACATTCACATGCTGCTTCTGGAGTCCCGGAGAGTTACGGTCACTGCAGCCTACTCTCACGTACTAAATCTTTCCATAACCCCCAGACACAGTCAACCTTGCCTTCATAGACAGCTTCAGAAGAAGAGAGAGTTTTGAGTGCTTGATATCATCATCAGACTCAGGGCATTTCTGTCTCTCTTGAAGTGCCATGATTCTCTCACTTAGGTTCACTGAAATCTGTCACAGGCTTTGTTCAGAGAGGCAGCTCTTATTAAAAAATTCTTATTTGTTTAGCCTATCCTAATTACTTTTGTTTAGTTGTTTTATTTGCAAAAAAGAAAAATGGAACATGTTTTTTTTTTTTTTTTTTTTTTTTTTTTACAGACCTGATCCCAACAAAATCAACACAAAAAGTTTAGGGTCAGTTAGATTTTTAAAGAAATGTATATATATATATATAGTTTTTTTTTTATTTTTTATTTAAAATGTTATTTTTATTTTACTTTGTTCGTTATTTGAAAGGGACAATGAATAGAAATTACAATCAAATTTCTACAAAATATTCCCTATAAATGCTACAAAACATTATAAACGTTTTACAGCTCACCATTTTATTCAGCAAAGATGCATTAAGTAGATTAAGACTTTAACATTTTTTCAAATGCTGTTCTTTTGAATGCTGAAAAATGTATGAGTGTTTCCACAGCACAACTATTTGATGATAAACGTTTCTTGAGCACCAAGTCAGCATACTAAAATGACTATGGCATTTACTTTCTATTGAATGAATGGGAAAGAAGTGTATGTTTCACAAACACCACACAAATGAATGTGTAAACACAGTGATGCCTCTAATGCTTGTGTTGCACTGATGAGTTCAGCGGTTTTCCATCATCTCTCTCCAAAATGACAGCCAGCAACTCTCTTATTTCGCTTGTATTGCTGATGCTTGTTTCATTACTATGACAACTTGTGTAGATATTAGGAACATTTTGAAAACCAACTAGTCATTTGGTTGCCTGAGTGACCAGTCAATGAATCAATAACAAATAAACATTTCAGATTTAGCCTCTTGCAAGATCAGATCTAAAAAACTAATAGGATTTTTGTGCATTGTGAGCAAAGCCATCTGTTTCCCCTCACTCTGTTTCTACCTGGTGATGTTCTGTTTGCACACACACACAAAAACTCACAAATCGCTCTTGCTTTTTCTGGCGGTGAAATCAGAATACTCATCCTCTTCTCTTCCCGTTCAGCAGCCCTCTCATTTTACACTTCCTGTCAGCTCTCATAACACTTCCAGAACCCCTATTCCTCTGTCTATCACAACCATCTGTCTGTTTTTCTCTCTAAAACGTGACCTTACACTTCCTTCCAGCATTTTATTCTGTTCAGCCTTATCTTTATATACAAAAACACACTTCCTCCTTACTCTTACTTTATGGACAGGCACAAGTATTTAAACATTCAGTCCTTTTTACCTTCCAAACATTTCACACAACTCACGAACTAATTTTGGCGTTAATTTTGGGAAGTCTTAATTTGACCCTCATTACAAAGTGTTATTTAGTATCATTATATCTCTTTTGTCCCACATCCGAAGTCTTTTACTCATGCCGAATCATGCATATTTCTGCTCCTCCAGTCTGCAGGAAGCTCTGAGTCAGGTATCTCAAGCTTCAGGGTCACAGGTCAGAAGTCAGCCATCCCGCACGCCGTCTCAGGTGACGGTATTGAGCACTAGCGCCTCCCTGCTGGTCAGGAATGGAAGTGCGCAGCTGGAGGGCTGTCTGGATAAAGCGTCAACTGTGGGTGTGGCGAGCCTGCAGGATGAATTTGGTATGCTCTGTAAAATTGCCTGCTGTCTGTCACATCACCTTGTTATCGTCACACCTGCCTGTTATATTTGCATCCTGTGTGTCTCGCATTTGCATTCTGTCTGTCACACTATTTGTCACGCCTGCATGCTTTTTCTTATCACATTCCATTTGCATGTCATATTCAGTCAGTGTGTGAATATTCAGTCGGTGTGCATCTTATTGACAGGGTGTGTTGGCTGTGGAACATTATTTATTGGTTTACTGATCTGCATGCATTTGTGTGTTTGGGATAACACTCATTACACTGGTAACATCATGATCTTATAGGCTGTCCGATTTTGCATGCATGTGAATGTGACATGGTGTTTCTTTGGTAAGTCAAACTCTTCACTGGTGGTCTAGAGGTATTGATGCACTCCCACTGCTGCGGTTAAGGTTTGCTTCCGGTCAGGGAACATGCTTGCTTATTTCCTCCCAAGATCAATAGTGTATCCATATGTCTATAAATATCTCTTGTTTTTGAATAGACAAAGACAACAAAATCATGTTATAGTGGGTTTTATGAGCTTATGAGGCAAAAATGTAAAAACAACAACATAAAAATGCATACTTTCGGTTTAGGATACTTTAGGTTTTGTTTGATAATAGCTTTGATCTCGTTGAAGAATTGTACACTTTTTTTGTTTTTGCACAAGTGTATTTGGTTTTATTTGGTCAGATTACTTAATGTAATCCAATTTACATAATTTTACAATTTGTTTTTAGTGTTTTCCACTTGTGATCAGATCACATAATGGAAACCCTAAAAATAATGTTGTTGTAGGCTGTCAAGAGTAAATGTTTAAAATCTTGTCAGTGTCCTGTCTGTGGCAAAAGGCTTTAGTGCCACACTAATATGACCCTATGTGATGTCTGTTATTTGACCCCTGACCCCTTGTATGTTTGTGTGACTCAGGGAAGCTGACCCCACCCCTCTATGAGGTCGGAGGATGTGACATGTCCCTGGTGAACTTTGAACCTGCAACCAGACGAGCCTCCAACAATCTCTGGTGAGTTATAGCCAGTGTTGTTATTGTGATCCTAAAATAATTAATATTCATATTTAGACTTGGTTTTAGATTTAGTTTTAGTTTACAATAACACAGCACAGTGTACAGTGCAACCAGAACCCAGGATCCTTTTTTGAATATCCCAGAACTAACAGAGTCTTTCTCTCTGCAGGGAAACAGACTCCCACCTTTCCAGTTCTACCTCAGTTCGTTTTTACCCTCATGACCTGGTGAGTGCTACTGAACACACTCTCTCTCACACACACACTGAAAGTTTTCTTTATGCAAACACTCAGACATATAATTCAGCCACAGACTATAAGAGAATACACTGATATTCAGTATGAGATTATGAATTGTGCACAATAGTGCTAGTATGAGTGTGTTTGTGTAAACTCACCCTGGCTTAGTTCTCCTTTCCTCAGATGCGTCTGAATCGTTTGCTGTCCATGGACCCAGAGCTGTTGGAACAGCACGATGTGGACGGGAGTCCAGACCTGCAGGAGGCACCGCACCGATCGCAGGACTCCACACATAATCACACACACTCACACGCACTCACACACAAAACCAAGCAGTACTACCGCCTCTGGCTGCTGCCGTACCTGTGGGTCGGGCTGCACTTTGACAGACTCACACTACTTGCCCTTTTCGACAGGTACACACATACTTTATTGTGTATTAGTCATGTGTTTCAGCTCGTATCCTGATAAATGCTGCATGTGTGCTCTGTGTGTTTGTCAGGAACCGAGAGGTTCTAGAGAATGTGCTCTCCGTGGCTCTGGCGGTTCTTGTGGCCTTCCTAGGTTCTGTGCTGCTAGTTAATGGGTTCTTCACTGACATTTGGGTCTTTCAGTTCTGCCTCGTTATTGCCAGTTGCCAGTACTCATTGCTGAAGGTGAGAATCACATGTTTTTTAAATACGCACTAATTTAACAAATCATTT
The DNA here is from genome assembly GCA_032357445.1 of Enteromius radiatus. NCBI lineage: Eukaryota > Metazoa > Chordata > Actinopteri > Cypriniformes > Cyprinidae > Enteromius > Enteromius radiatus. Next base: position 12,303,893 of record JAUCMS010000022.1, on the reverse strand, counting down.
TTAATGAAATTTGTCTTTCTGTTCTTCAATCAGAGTGTACAGCCGGACTCTTCATCACCAAGACATGTGAGTAATACAAATTCAAGTGCAATAACACACGATTAGCTAAATAAATGTAAATTAGTGCTGGAAGTTGGGAGGGTTCACCCAAAAATTAAATCGGTTCTTCCAAACCTGTATGAATTTCTTTCTTCTACTGAACACAACAGATGTTTTGTATAATGTTGGTAACCGAGCACAAATGATTTCAACATGAATGATTCTTGAGTACCAAATCATCATATAAGAGTGATTTCTAAGGGATCATGTGACTGGAGTCATGGCTACTGAAAATTAGGCTTTGGCATCACATGAAATTAACTTAGCTTTTGAAACATATTGAAGCAAAAAGGTACAATTTTAAATTGTAGTAAAATCTACTGTTTATTTTTTATTGCCTTGATGAGCAAAATATACTTCTTTCAAAAAATTGAAGTCATATTGCCTTCAGCCCTTTGGTGTATTGTCATGATTGTTATTTAATTAATAGCAGCTAACATGATAAATTGTGACTTAATAAATGCATTATTTTTTGTTGAATATAAAAAAACATTTTAAGTTAAATGACAGATTGCCGGTCTTAGTATGCAATGTTTGTCTCTCCCTTCTGTTCGTGTTTGTTTAGGGTCATAATCGAATCATCGCTTACAGCAGGCCTGTGTATTTCTGTCTGTGCTGTGGGCTGATTTGGCTGTTGCACTATGGGAGTGTAAACAGCAGCTCCACTGCAGTGTCTCTGTATGGAGTTGCTCTCACCAGCTCCGTCCTGCTGTCTCAGGCGCGGGATCTCCTCATTGGTGAGTGCTGATAGACAAAAAGATGAGCCGATGAGTATGTAGCAGTTATTGTTTTGCTCTTTTATTTAAATCAGCATGCTGTACAATTTTTCTCAAGGCATTCCAGAGCTGAGTACAGAGAATATCCTGCTGATGTGACTAGGCTAAAGTACTCCAACAGTACATAATCTCTTTCTCTCTCCAGTTTTCACCTTGTGCTTTCCCATTATCTTCTTCGTTGGGCTGCTCCCTCAGATTAACACTTTCGTCATGTACCTGCTTGAACAACTTGACATTCATGTCTTTGGAGGAAATGGTAAAATATATGAATACTTTTAAATTAGGACTGGGGAAAATAAGCACATACATTGTGAAATGATGAAGTATTATTATTATTATTATCAATAACTTTTGATTTTAATAATAAATTAATTATTAAACAATGTTGAAAGTAACATTTACTAAGATTAATGAATGCTGAAGTAATTTTTATTGTTATTTTGCCTAAATGTTGACAAATAGAACCTTATTGTAAAATGTTACCAATGCAATTTTTTTTCTAATTTCAAGGGTTAATTACGGCAAAAATTTAAATTCTGTCATTAATAATATACTCTCATGTCATTCTAAACTTGTAAGACCTTTGTTCATCTTGAGAAATCCAGGAGCTTTTTGACCCTCCATAGACAAGTCAAGATGCAGAAGCGTAGTAAGGACATCATTAAAATAGTGTGACATCAGTGGTTCAACTGTAATTTTATGAAGCTTTGAGAATACTTTTTGCACACAAAGAAAACAAAAATAAGGACTCGGTATTCTTGTAAACGTTAGTGGACTGCCCCGGAAAATAAATAGTTGTTATTTTTGTTTTAGCTTAGCTTCATAAAGTTTCGCTTGAACCACTGATATCACGCTAACGTCAAAAATATTTTCATTTGTGTTCCCGAGGATGAACAAAGGTCTTACTATTTATTTTTTTAAAAATACAAAACTGTGTTGTGTTTGTAGAGATTGGTGTTCAAGAGACTCATTGTTATGTCTGTCTCCACTCCCAGCATGCACCAGTCTGCTCTCTGCTCTCTATAGTGTTGTGCGCAGCATCATCACCATAGCGATGCTCTATGGGTTCTGCTATGGCGCCCTAAAGGTGATGAATCACTCTACATTTCTTTTGAACTCTTTCTGGATTACAGTTGTATTTGTATGGATGCTGGATTGTTCTGTGTTGAGCACATTAAATATTCCTCTGAATATTGTGTTTGTTTTCAGGACTCGTGGGATCCTCAGCACATTCCTGTGCTTTTCTCAGTGTTTTGTGGGCTGCTGGTTGCCGTTTCATACCACCTCAGCCGCCAAAGCAGTGACCCCTCTGTTCTCATGTAAGTCTTTCTGCGAGTGTGTGGGTTTGTGTTTTTGATAAATAATTCTTGCAGTCTTCCTGCTTTAGGTACTTTTGAGTATATACTGCTTAAGGACCTTTTTTGTGGTTAGTTTGAATCTTGTGAATTTTAATATTGTCCTGTGTTATGTGTAGTTCATTAGTGCAAACAAAGGTCTTCCATAATGTGAAAGAGAAAAATCCAGAGGATCCCCTGTCTGAAGTTCAGGATCCTTTACCTGACAAACTCCGCAGTTCTGTGGTGAGCAATATAAGTCTCACAAATATACAGATGTGAATAGGCACAAGTGGTCTCTTCTGTCTTGAATGATTCATCTGTGTCTCTTTATTTCTCTCTGGCCACAGAATGAAAGACTACAGTCAGATGTGATTGTGTGTGTCGTCATCGCTGTTTTGTATTTCGCCATTCATGTCAGCACCGTCTTCATTGCCTTACAGGTAAAACACTAAGTTTAGAAATACAGTATTGTTCAAATTCTGGCCAATACCAAAATGCTGATGATTATTTGCATGCTGTGGTCGATAATTGATACATGTCCATATTAATATATTATATTATATAACTAATTTAAAAATACAAAACTAAAAGTAAATTTAGACATCATATGCATGATATTTCTTTTTGTCATAGTTAAAAAAAAATATATATATATATATATTAAGCAGCACCTCTGTTTTTAACATTAATAATAAGAAATATTTCTTGAGCAGCAAATTTGCCATCACAGAAATAAATGTTTATAAATATATCAAAATACAAAACTTATTTAAAATTGTAATAATAATCAGAATCAAATGACAATATCTAAAGGATAATACATTTAGACTTTTCATATCCCTCTTTCTTCTCTTCTAGCCGTTTTTGAGCTATGTTCTGTATGGTCTAGTCGGGGCAGTAGGGCTGTTGACTCACTACCTGTTACCCCAAATGAGGAAGCAGTTACCCTGGTACTGTTTTTCACACCCGCTGCTCAAAACCAGGGAGTACTATCAGTTTGAGATCCGGGGTAAGTCACAAATTTTAATTCTGTAAAAACAGCAGTGTTATTCTGCTAGGATTTATTTAGCATTAACAGTACTAAACTGTGTGTGTTTTCTGTGTGCAGGTGCCGCTCATGTCATGTGGTTTGAGCGTACACATGTGTGGCTGCTGTTTGTGGAGAAAAACATCCTCTATCCCCTCGTTGTGCTGAATGAGCTGAGTGGCAGCGCACAGGAGCTCGCCAGCCCCAGGAAACTCAACACAGAGTCAGTATTTACTCTTCTGTCTGTCCTCCTGTCTAATGTCTTGTCATTCATTGCTAACAGTGGGTTTTTTTATTAATGAACTGATTGACTGTCTGCACCTCATTGTTGTGTATCAGCTAGACATTGTTCTGCACTATCATTTACAAGCAGTCAATGAATTCTTTCTCTCTGTCACTCAGGGTCGGGGCTCTAGTGATAACTATCGCTGGGCTGAAGCTGCTGCGTTCTTCCTTCAGTAGTCCAACATATCAATATGTCACTGTCCTCTTCACGGTCCTGTTCTTCACATTTGATTACCGGCAGTTTTCTGAGACGTTGCTGCTGGATCTTTTCATTATGTCCATCCTTTTCAGCAAGGTCAGCCCTCATTCCTATAGCATCAGTTATTGTCTTGAGCTTTTACTCTTCTGATGAAGTACAGAGTTGCAAAGTTGTGGTATTGTACTAACTTTGAGCATTTCCAAGTCAGTCCAGACACACAGAATAGATATCTGAAATACTTAATTGCTCTGTTATTATCACGGGGCAGCCGAGTTTCTAATTTCTTGTGTGATTTTACGTACGCTTTTTACACTGTTTTATTTGAGTAGAATTCTGTATTAAACTTTTTAGCTGAAATTAATATTTTATTTTAATTTAAAACCTTATTTAATTTCATTATGTTTTATGTAAAAAGCCGTATTAATCAGTGTAATCTAAAATGGTAAACAACCCCCCCTTAAGATGATACTACTCTCTGCTTCTCTAAAATTTTAAATGACTGTTTTACAGAAACTGTGCAAACTGTCTGTTATATAACTGTGTGATGTGTTGTTTCTTGTAGTTGTGGGAGCTCTTTTATAAGTTAAAGTTTGTTTATACCTACATCGCACCGTGGCAGATTACCTGGGGCTCTGCCTTCCATGCCTTCGCCCAGCCATTTGCAGTGCCACGTATCCTAAACACACATCGATTTCCAGATTTAACGTATTTCAAATTCAAGTGTCTTTGTGATCCGTGTTGTTCTTCCTTGACTCCGCCCCCTCCAGACTCTGCCATGTTGTTTGTACAGGCCATTGTGTCTGCCGTGTTCTCCACTCCATTAAACCCTTTTCTTGGAAGTGCCATTTTCATCAGCTCCTATGTACGACCTGTGCGATTCTGGGAGAGAGAATACAAGTAAGACGCTCTTGAATATCAGCATCTCCAATTTCCTTTGGCCTTTTTGGCTCACAAAACATTTATGACATTCATTTAATTTCAGTACTAAGCGGGTCGATCACTCCAACACTAGACTTGCTTCGCAGCTTGACAGAAACCCAGGTAAGACTAGATACATTATCTGTTGTAAATGTAAAATGATTTGTAATTGGCCCGTGGTGGATTAGTCTGGTATCTCTCATGTTGTCAGGTTCAGATGATAATAACCTGAACTCCATCTTCTATGAGCACTTGACGCGCTCCCTGCAGCATTCTCTGTCTGGAGACCTGCAGCTGGGCCGCTGGGGAAACTACAGCACCGGAGACTGCTTCATCCTGGCATCTGATTACCTCAATGCTCTCGTTCACCTTGTCGAGATCGGCAACGGCCTTATCACTTTCCAGCTTAGAGGACTTGAATTTAGAGGTGAGGAGTGGAGGAGTAAAATAGAGAGATGAGCAATTAAAAGAGAAATAAACACTAAATCAAATAGTTACACTATACCATTCAAAGTTTTGGTGTCAATAAGTGTTTTATGAAAGAAATTAATGTTTTTTTGTCATCATAGATGCATTAAATTGACTAAAAATAAAAGTAAGGATATTTTGCGGTTACAAAAGTTTGATTTTACTCTTTCAAACTGATTTTGAAATGTATCAAGACTTCCACAAAAATATTCAGCAGGACAGCTGTTTTCAATCAATAAGAAATCAATACGTTTGTAACATTAGTAAGATTTACAATGCCTGTTTAGTATTCAGCATTTAGGTGGGGGTGTAGATGCCCAGGAGGTAACTAATGCTAAGACAGCTCTTTGTATTTCCAGGGATCATAAAACATTATAAACAAGTTATAAATATTGAAAGGATTATACAAGTCTAGTTAAAATATTCTGTTTCATTTCTTTTCCTCTTTCTGTCTCAGGGACGTACTGCCAGCAGAGGGAGGTGGAGGCGATAACAGAGGGAGTTGAAGAAGATGAAAGCTGTTGTTGCTGTGAGCCTGGTCATCTCCCCCATCTGCTGTCCTTTAATGCCGCATTCGGGCAGCGCTGGTTGGCCTGGGAGGTTCTGGTCACTAAATACGCCCTGGAGGGCTACAGCATCACTGATAACAGTGCCGCGTCTATGCTGCAAGTGTTTGATCTGCGCAGAATTCTTACCACCTACTACGTTAAGGTCAGTAGATAAGTCATCCAATCCTGTTCCAAACTGCTCTTTTGATAATTGGCTAGGCGAGATTTTAAAAACAAATTCTGAAATTAAAATAAATAAAAAATAACTGATTTATTATTTATGCGTTTACATGTTTGTAGGGCATCATTTACTATGTCATTGCATCTTCCAAACTGGAGGAGTGGCTGGCAAATGAAGCCCTTCTGGAGGGCTTGAAGAGCTGCGGAGAGAGAAACTATGTTGACCTAGATCCAACTTTTAACCCCAATATTGATGAAGACTATGACCACAGATTGGCTGGAATCTCCAGAGACAGTTTCTGCTCTGTCTATCTCAGCTGGATCCAGTACTGCAACTCACGGAGAGAGAAGGTAAACTCATGTGCAGTAATACTGTAAAATATTATTGCAATATAAAGTATCTTTTTTCTATTTTATTAGAATTTTAAATGCTGGCAGCATTTAAATGATCAGCATCATTACTCCAGTCTTCTGTGTCACATGATCCGTCAGAAATCATTCAAAAAAGCTGATATGGAGCTCAAAAAACATTTTATTTGTGCTGCTTAATATTTTTTTGTGGAAACCATGTTATGTTCTTGAGGATTTTAGGGATATTAAAGCATTTTGAGCATTTTATAATTAGAAAATCTGAAAAACTGCATTCAAAAGTCATGTCATTCTTGCTGTATTAAGTATTAATTTCTGAGAAGCTGTAGTGTTTGTAAACACACTTTTTAACTTTCTGTCATCTGTCTATTTCATTCAGCCACTGGACAGTGAGAAAGACTCTGCGTTGGTTTTGCTGTGTTACGGTCTGTGTGTTTTGGGAAGAAGAGCTCTGGGAACTGCATCTCACCATATGTCCAGGTGAGGGAGCAAAATCCTTTTACTCTGCTGAAGTTTTTCCATGAAGCTTGTTATGAAAATATTTTTGTGGTTTGTTTGTTCTGATGGTGTGTGTGTTTGTGTTACAGTAATCTGGAGTCTTTCCTGTATGGCCTGCATGCCTTGTTTAAGGGAGATTTCCGGATCTCGTCTGTAAGAGACGAATGGATCTTTACAGACATGGAACTGCTGAGGAAGGTGGTTGTTCCTGGAATTCGCATGTCACTTAAACTGCACCAGGTGGGTGTGAGACTTCATGGCTTTTATTACTCTATGATTTGTGGGTCTATTTTAACCATATTTAAACTCTCTCTGCAGGATCACTTCACCTCCCCTGACGAATATGAGGAATCTTCTGTGTTGTTTGAGGCTATTTCTTCACACGAGCAGACACTTGTGATCGCTCACGAGGGTGACCCGGCCTGGCGCAGCGCTGTCCTGTCCAACTCCCCCTCCCTGCTTGCCCTCAGACATGTGTTGGATGAAGGAACCAACGAATACAAGATCATCATGCTTAACAGACGCTACCTCAGCTTCAGGGTCATAAAGGTGAGCGAGGATAAACATCAGGATCAAATGGAAGAAAGCGGACTGACAGGGAAAAGACAGCTTATTTTATTAGCATATAAATGATTTTCCATGTGTGCATGTTCTTAGGTGAATAAGGAGTGTGTGCGGGGCCTGTGGGCGGGACAGCAGCAGGAATTGGTGTTTCTGCGGAATCGAAACCCGGAGCGCGGAAGCATCCAGAATGCCAAGCAAGCACTACGTAACATGATCAACTCTTCATGCGACCAGCCAATCGGATATCCCATCTATGTGTCGCCCCTGACTACATCATACTGTAATACACACCCCCAGCTGGGCCACATACTGGGAGGACCGATCAGCATCGCCAACATACGAAACTTTATCGTCAACACGTGGCACAGGTTTGTGTGTGTGGTTGAATTAACGAGAATGGACATGTTATGATTGTCATACTGACGGCGCTTATCTCTCTCACCGCAGGCTGCGTAAGGGCTGTGGCGCTGGCTGTAACAGTGGTGGGAATGTTGAAGATTGTGATGCCGGTGGCTTGTCGTGTGGCAGTGGGAATTCTGGGAATTCTGGGACAGCAGCAAGTGATTCCCAGCACAGCTCAGGACCCACATTGCTGCACACTTACACGCCTCATTCTCTGGGTAAACACACCTTCAGTGCTTACATATCACATACTGGATGAACACACACACACACACATTTACTGTGTAATTTGAATATGAATATGATGCATTTCGTGTTACCTTATTAACCTTACCTGGTTAATATTTGAGTTTTTAGGTTTAACATGACTCTTTATGGGTATAATATATGTTTACAGTAGAACAAAACTAGAAAAGTTTTGTTAAAAGATTGTGATGTTTATTTAGGCCTAATTGAAATCTTTTAGGACAGACATGTAGATGGACGGATGGGTAAAAAGATAAATGAATGGATCAATAAAAAAGGTAGACAATAAGATCGATGCCAAGATAGACGGATGGATGGATGGATAGAATAAAAAGATAAATGAATGGATGAGTGGATGGATGGATATATATACTGTGTATGTGTATATATATATGGACAGATAGATTAAAAAGATGATAGATAGATGGATGATAGATTAAAAGATCGATAAGCAGGGGGATATATGGATGGACTGATGGATAGATAAATAGATTAATTGAGAGACATGGATGGATGGGAAAAAAGTAGTTAAACAGATGAAAGGATGATGGAAAGACTAAAAAAAAAAGAATGGATGACTAGATAAATGGATTGGTGGATAGACTGAAGATTAAATAAAAAAAGAGAGATAAATTGATTGGAAGATAGTTTAAAAAAGATGGATGATAGATAAAAAGAGATAAACGAATGGATAAAGCTATATTGGATATATAGATAGATAGATGAACAGATGGATTTGGATAGATAAAAACAGATAAACGGATGGATGAATTGATGGAGATAGATAGATAGATAGAAAGAGGGGTAGAGGGATAGATAAAGTAACCTACGGTCTCTTTCTGTCTCTTCAGGTACGAGTCAGAGTTCTCAGTCAGTTCAGTCTGGTCTGGTTCGTCAGTCTCCTGCTCGTGCATCTGTGGTCAGTCAGTCATCCTCGTACCGTCACAGCAGCAGCCGTCAGTCTTCACTCCGCACATCTGTGACGGGTCTGGAGCCCTGCAGACGTTCCTCCAGCAGCCAGCTCTCTCTCCGCACGCTGCCCACCTCCCTCCAACTCCGCCTGGGCACCAATGCCTCCGCCGCCAACCCCGATCCACCCGGACCCTCCAGCTCCCTCTCAGCCCACTCCATCCCACCCTGCAAACGACACGCCCACACGCTCGCCAGCCTGCTGGGAAACGAAGCCTTAGGGCTGGGGACAGACAACCATCCTCACCCCCACCATCATCTTCACTACATCCACCACCATCATCACAATCCCTCGCTGTCCTGTCTGAGAAGGGACGACATCTCCTACAGGGTGCAGGTGAATTTCTGCATTTCTCCTATTTCTCTTAATTAAGTAAAGTGAAATTTGTCGTAATAATGAACCGTATGCATGTATGTAGATTGTGGATGTGAGTCAGGTGTTGGATGTAATGAATCATCCCAAGAGGAAGGAGCTGGTGTGGCCAGATGAGAGCATGAGACTGAGATCTGGACGCAACTTTTGGAGGGAATGGAGTCCTCTAGAAGGCATGGAGGGTCACGTGAGTACATCACACACCAGTGTTGTTATTGAACGAAGACTTTTAAAAATCATTTGTTGTAGTTGAAATTACATCAATTATTGTATTTGAAATAAAATATAAATATCAAATTGAGCCAGAGCACTAAAATGACTAAAACTAAAGTAGAAACTAAAATAAAGTAAAGCTAAGCTGCACTACATGTCTGAGTGAGGCCTCATCGGTTTTATATTTAGCCACTATATGTCAATAATATATTTATATATACAACTTTTTAAAAACAGCATACATACAAGTTTTTTGTGTGTATATATATATATATATATATATATTAGTGGTGGGCCGTTATCGGCGTTAACGTGCTGCGTTAACGCGAGACTCTTATC
>JAUCMS010000022.1:12218061-12239271 GCA_032357445.1 Enteromius radiatus | reverse complement strand
GATTCTTATTTACAGCATTATTTTAATAGGATGTATATTAACTTATTGGGAGAAAAACGGTGGTTCTGTGTGAAATCAGACATTGAGCACCCCCATATAGCCAAATGGTATGATCATAACACCCCGCGAATACTCGACTGTGAGATCGGGAGTCGAATCAAGCTCCTCGAATCGTCGACTGTTCGAAGGACACCCCTAAAATATAGGGTATACATTTTCGGCCCCCATATCTTAAGCAAGTGAACTCGAATGCGCACTAGTTTAACTGGTTAACAGATTCATTCGGACTCACCGGACTCTGGACTTGCTGCGCTCATGTTTATTTAATGAAATCAGAGTCGTTTGGAATTTAATTATCTTTTAATCGCATTCAGCTATATCACAATTATTTCAGTCACCAAATTTAAGACCTCTTAAACTCATAATTAAGACTTTCTTGTACAATTTAAGACTTTTTAAGACCCACAGAAACCCTGAATAATAATAATAATAATAATAATAAATACAGATAAAATTGTAAGTATATGTCCTACCGCAGTAGCAGCTGCAGCTGTTTGTTGTTGTACTGCCTGCGTTCTTCATTGATGGGATATGTTTTAAAGATGAGAAGCCCCAGTGCTATAAGTGATACAGGAGCAGCCGACACCAGCATCTTCAAAGTCAGATTCACAGAATCAGGCTGAACACAACCGTTTGTCACATAACCTGCAAAGCTAATGGGACAGAAATCAGAAGAACCCAAATAAGAGCATGATGAAATATGAAAACCAGAATGTAAACAGATCTTTATCTCTTCTTCACAAACCCATAAAAGGGCATTTTAATACACACACACACAACACTGAGGAAAATAAAGTTACCTTAATGCTAGTGTTGATACTCCAAGCGACACTCCAGAGGCAAATTTGGTGAAAAAAACGTAGAAAGAGTAGAAAATAGCTTCATGGCCCTGAGACGTGGGATTCTGGACTTTAAAATCATCTACAACATCTGGAAGCATGGACCTGAAATAAAATGGAAGCATGTTTATGTGTGAAATTATTAACTTATTATGTCACTCTGGTATGACGACACACATTTTCAGCACCATTAACCCAGTATTTAGTGTCACATGATCCTTCAGAAATCAATCTGATATGCTGACTTTGATGAAAACAAGATTATCTAAAAATACCCAACTAAAATCTTAATCGACTTCAAACCGCTGCTTAATATTTATTAGAAACATGACGGTTTTCAGATCCTTTGATAAATAGAAATTTCAAAAGAACAGCATTTATTTAAGATAAAAATCTTTACATTATACATGTAAATGAACTCTCACTTTGGATTAATTTAATAGATCCTTGCTAAATCAAACTATTAATTTCTTATTGAATCCAAACTTTTGATTGGTAGTGTATATTTAAAATATGTGGATATACATTTTTTTAACGAAGGATTTATTTTTCAACATAAATAATCCAAATGTCTTAAAGTATTACCATATTCAGAACATTTACCTTACTCAATTTTGAACACTAAACAAAAAATATGTTTAGCAAAATATGAAAAGGGAACTATTAATTGCATGAATGATTTATGTTCATTTTAGTGAAAGGCGCAAGCCTCAGGAGTTTGGTTCCCATGTGATGACATCTAGCAAGTCACATGGAGTACAGGTGTGTGTGTGTGTGCTGAATCTATAATATGTAAATGTAAATATTCCCCATTCATTATTCTTTTTAAAGAAGTCATATTTCTATAGGCTTTTGTTATAGATGCTTCCTCTCAATATCAGCTAGCAAACATCCTGGAATACACCTCCGTCTTCTTTTCTCTTTTACTACACAACAACTGGCACAGAAACACACTCACCAGGGCAGGAGGAAGGCCACTGCCACACTAGCACCAGCTGCGATTGATACAATATAGGACACAAGGAGACTACTCTTTACACACGCCACCAGGATCATGAACGGCACCGCCCACTAAAACACAAACACACAATTAATAACGGCAGCCAACACACATCTCACACACTAATATAACGCAAGCATCAGAAACTCACTGGTATGCCAATGTACACAGCAGTCTTTTTGCCAAAGCGGCAGAGGAACCACTGCCACAGGGGAATAGTAAGAGCCGCAGACAACTGGGAAGACAAATCACACCAACATTTATTTACGTTTGACCCCTACAAAACCTCATTACCATATTATGCAACGGCAAGATAATAGTGCACAAAATGCTGAAGTTTTAAACGGTCTTTTCATTTGTGAACTCAAAGTCATCCTGCTTCTACACCAGCAACGTGTCTTTCATCACTATGGAGAGCACTAAACTCATCCAAATTGCTGAGTGCTTATATAACACCTGACCAAACAATTCAGAAGCGCACAAAAACACTTATTCAAGCAGTCAGTTGAAAACACTCTTACCATGATGACTAGTAAGATGTTCTGAAAATCCTCTCTGAATCCCAGTGTGTACTTGATAAACACAGCAAAATTTCCCTCCAGCAGCTGAGAAAGGAAAACAGACAAACAAAATGAGATTGATGATTATTGTCCTTACAGAGTCTTCATTGCAAACCCAACTTCAGTCTCAAAACAATCCTGAACTTCAGTTTTGACTGCAAACCTGTCCTGACGCGGACTATGATTCTAAACCTAATCTCTTGCATGGCAGCCCGTCTCGCTCTCTTTGTGCTTCTCTTTGTATTAACATGCCGAGCTCATCTCTGTAAAGTAGAGCTGTGCTGTGGTCAGTTCCAGAAACTGCTTTCTCTCATACATATCACTGATGTTTGTCGCCTGAGAAACTGTCTAGTTAAAATACAAAGTTTGCATGTTTGTAAATGATGTGGAATGAGATCAGAAATGAAAATAGGTACAAGTAAGCATTTCAGAAAAAATGTGACATGTTTTGGATGCATCTCTAAAGTGCTTTTCTTACCATAAAGGCCAGAGAAGTGAAGAGGAAGGCAAGCACCAGTTTAACGTATGGCCCGTGACCCATCACCAGCCGCAAACCGGTCTGAAATGAAACATGCTTCTGTGTTTTTAAACGATCTGAAAAAGACAAGAGGACAGAGTGGTCACTAAATGCAAAATACACATTCAATGTTAATACAGTACATACAGTTTCTTTACATACAATTACTACAATTTTATATTTACAATGGTAAAAATGTCAAGTTCTTAATCATTTAAAATACAATCAAGAAATCAAAAACAAAATACCCATGTAAACATGAAATATTTTATTTGTTAACCTGCATAGGTAATGCACACGGTAATACTTTACAATAAGGTTTAAATTCATAACCATTACCAATTAATTTGGTCTCATCAACTATCACTGAACAAATAGCATTTATTAATCTAGGTTTGATGTTCATTTATAGATATATTTTTTATTGATAATCCATGTTTATTCAGAATACTTCAACTATTATTATTTTTAAAATAACTTATAAAGTATTGATCATTGTTAGGTTATGATACTTAAAGGGTTAGTTCACCTAAAAATTTTAATTCTGCCATTAATTACTCACTCTCATGTTGTTCCAAACCCATAAGACCTTCGTTCATCTTGGGAACATAAATTAAGATATTTTTGATGCTATCAGAGAGACATCTGTCCCTCCACAGACAGCAATACAACTTAAATGATCCCAGGCCCAGAAACATCATAAAAACATCAGTAAAACAGTACATGTGACATCAGTTGATCACCTTCAGTATATACTTTTGCGCAAAGAAAACAAAAATAACAATTTAACTCTACCATTCTTCTCCTCTGACTTACGTCTTCCACTTTAACGTATTTGACACAATCAGCCTTGTTTACATCTGGGGGAAAAGCATGCACTTGAATGGAATCTGCGGATGTTTATTCCTAGAGGAAAGCGTACGTATTGTATTAATTTCTGAAATGGCAGAAGATGTAAGTCAGGGAAGAAGAATAGTTGAGTAAATTGTGTTATTTTTGTTGAGCCACTGATGTCATATGGACTGATGTTTTGAACCACGTTTCTGGATCTGGGATCATTTCAGTTGTGTTGCTGTCTATGGAGAATTATATAGCTCTCTGATATCATCAAAAATATCTTAATTTGTGTTCTAATTAATGACCGAAATTTCCTTTTTTGGTGAACTAACCCTTTAATGCAGTATAGCGCTGTTCCCTTGCTGTAAAATTCTCTCTCTTGGCTTATTTTTGCATCCCATATGTTGTATAATGTGAATGTGTAAAGGGAAGTAACTCACTGTCCTGCTCTCTCACTCCAAAAAACAGCACAACAGCACACAGGATGTAGATCAAACTTATGACTACAGATGCACACATATACACACGCCTCTGTGAAAGAGAGAGAGATATGATGATTGAGGTGCTAGAGGTTGATGACATATTCAAATGAAACTAATTCATATGTCATTTGATACTGACCTCTTTAATTAATTTGTAATCCATTAAGATGTGAGAGATATTGTCATTCACAGAGTGATTGGATGTGGTGTTAACGCAGGGGGTGTTGGCCATGCCTACAATCTGCCCCTGAACGGCAGTGCCAATTACCGTACCCAACACCTCTACAGTCATGCCTGAGAAAGAAAGGGCAGAAAAACAGTCAAGAAGAACAGGTGTCACAAATAACACACTACCATTCAGAAAAAAAAAATACTTTTATTCACCCAAGACGCATTAAACAGAAGCAAAAAACACACATTTAATTATAATCATTTATATAGTTCAATTAAGTCCCGTTGTTTTGAAAAATTACATGTAAAAGGTTTCCACAAACACATTAAGCAGCACAGCTTTTTTCAATAAAGTTAAGAATTGTTTCTAGTTTTTACAGATATAATGGGGTTGTTGCATGTATTATCTAGCTAAATGCAACAGTAAGGCATAAAAATTAGTGTACTGTAAATGTTCTTACGGTACGCTGTGGCTGAATCTCGTTCCTTCTGTTCATTGCTGATGAACATGGTCAGAGCGGAGTAAGGCACATGAAAACACTAAACACACAAACACAGTTACTCATTGTCAGCTCACAACAGAATAGTATAAATATGCAAATTAACAAATGCAATTTTGCATTAAAAAGTCAAAGTTTGGACACACCTTTTCACTTGTCACTATATCATATATATATTCATTAAAATTAATTAAAATTACAAATGAAGTTTGAATGTGTGATTTAAACTAAATTTGTGCTATGAATTGTTATGCATGTCAGGTGCATCCTATGTAAAAAATAAAATATACATATATATATATATATATATATATACACATACACATACATTTAAGCATGAACATTTATATTAACACTTCTTATTGTCCAAATGTCTGACAAGTAGTTGACATACAAGTATATAAATATATAGCATCACAGTATGTAATGTTACATTTAAGTCCTCAAAAACTAGAAAAATGTGTACTAACTGTCTGGAGAGTCTGGAAGAGACAGTAGAAGAGCAGATACCACATCATCTTTCCCTGCTCTATAGGCGGAACCACCCATATAAGGAAATAACACAGCACAGCTGGTATGGTGGACACCAGAATCCTACAGAGAGAAATGGTCATTTTCATTTAATTGTACTAATGCTTGTTGCAGATGTTGAGCTTTAGCGGCAGAACCAGGAATCCACAGATCGGTTAAGAACTGATGCAAAACTCCCAGAGAACATCTCTGCTCATGTGAGGTTCAATACGGTCACAGTGGGATGTGTACGAGTTCAAGAACTCATCTGTCTGAGGTTAAGTGAGGTAATGAGCGTGAACCTAATCTCTATGAAGTATACTGATCTTTCCCCAGTTGCTTTAAACAAAAGCCTGTGTCGTGGAGGGTTTCACTGCATGTTTAACTAACAAAGCCAGCAAAACATTTGGCAGGATGTGAAAAGACCACCTCATTCCGAAACCCTGGGCACTAAGAGAGTCTACTAGGAAAACAGTGACCAGTAAGAGACACTTCAAAATCGAAAGTTCATCCTGACAATGACAGCAGTGTATACAGCAGGAGAGAAAAACATCTTACAATGACCTCTTCTTTCATTTCTAAGATCAATACAGGGGTGGGGGAGAGTACAGAATTTGTGTTGGCCATGTTGCATTACTTGAATAAAGTTTTTTTTTTTCATGCTGTTTGGTCCATTGTATGCTTATAAGTTTCAAAAATACAGCACAGTCTGTGTAGAATGAGTCCAAAAAGGAGGAAACCCCTTCTTTCATTCTAACAGAAAGGACTGATGCACCAAAGTTTTGCCCCCACACAAAATTATATAATTATATAGTATTTTTGAAAGTGAAATCATTGACCTAATCAGTGACATTTAACAGCAATGTTTCTTTCACCGTGACAAAACCTTGAGAGAATGACAGCATGGACCGACAACGTGCACAGCACAGCATAAACAGCAGTAAAGTCATCAACATAAGATGGCTACCTCTGATATGTAGAGTGGTTAATGTCTTTTTCAGTCTTGCAAATGCATGACAGTCTGGAATTGTAACTGATCTGTTCTTTGTTGTAAGTGCCCACAGGAAGCAGTAAAACCCTCCCAATCTAGTACTGTGTTTGCCCACCCTGAAGAAGTCTAGTGCATGCCAAATCCTCTTTTTTGCTCCACTTCCTTCTCATAAACAGCACTGATATCTTCATTCCATCAGCCTTTTGTAGTGTACACGCTACAGAAAGCAGGTAATTAGCAGAGCACTTCTGCACCACAATGCATGCCTGTCATGATGTTATATCGATACATTGACAGACGGTATTGATTTCTGAAAAATTAATTTTTAAGGAAAAACATGGTATGGTAACAAAATATGTTGACTGTATTTGAATTAAACATATTTTTGAGAAAGAAAACAATAATTACACAATGCATCACATCCTATGAAAAGACATTTAAAAAATAAGTATTTATAATTTCCTTATTGTAGTCAAGAAACCTCTTGTGGTCTGTTCCAAAACTGAAACGTGTCTTACACAGCATTAACAAACCGCTGTTTTAAACTGCCTCTCTCAGCTCTCCTGCATGATGCTTACTCTCTGATTGGCCAGTATTGGTGGTGTGGTTGACAAAGCCAATCAGAAAGCAAGAGTTTTTTTCTGCACTCAACATCCATTTTCCCACATGCCATTAATGCACATGCACACACACACGCACGCACGCACGCACACACACACACACACACCTCTTACAAACATAACAGATTTGCATTGCATTTTACTTCAACCTCTTGATCATATCTTGTTTTGTATGCCTGCATTTAGACTGCACAAACTAAATACTGGTGTGACAACAATCTTCAATCCAGCTTCTATTTCACAACATTAAACAATAATAATTTCCTCATAATTGTTAGGCTGAACTTCATAATGAACACTATGATATATATGATACATAATAATTCTATAGTGAAAATAATTAACACTTATGCAATGACACATAATAATAATAATAATTATATAATGAACATTTGTAAAATGATATATAATAATATAATTATATAAATGCCTTTTTGTAATGGGGACTGTAGACATTTGCTTTATAGTTTTCATGCCACATCAGAGTGCATGCATAAGCAGTCAGCAAAATCCCAGAGAAATGATAACACGTTTTGCTCTTGTACACTCTAGTAACCTCCTGTACACAACCCAGAGCAGATGGACCCGGCTCTATCACCATGGCTACTGTTCATTTCTCGGCCTTAAATACTTCTCTCTTTGTCTGTGAATACCCACCCAGTCCCAGAGTTTCATCTTAGTAGATAGTAGAGTTTTCATTTCCTTTTAATTTCCTTGTGAATTACACAGAAAACAGTACCATGCATATTGCACATCTAACTCTCATTACAGGATCGTTACACTGCGTGCATTTCTGATTATGACATACCAGGGCATCATACGTCCGTGCCGTGTCCATGGACTTCTGCTTACAAAAAACCCAACCGTAGGATCAGTCACAGCATCCCAGGCCCGACCCACAAACAGGATCACAGAAGCATTGAGGGGATCCAACTAGAAAGACAGATTCTGTCGTTAGTTAATGTAGGATTTACAGTACATGCAGCAATGCTTTCTAAAAGGTCCTTAATATCTAACCACAATGCAGAGCGTGTATATTTCCTCTGTTTGGCTGAATGTAAACCATATTATTGCCCAGCAATGTATACATAAAAAAAAAAGAAGTTACATATAGTTTATAGCAATTCTCAGCTGTGTGAGTGTTTATATGGACTCTTTTCACAAGACTGTGATGACACGTTTCAATGGTCATCAGCAACATAAATCCTACGTTTTTTATATTTATATATTTTTTTCATGTATATACATTAGGGCTGCACGATTAACCTTTATCGCATCGATATTGAGGTTTTAACTCCTGCGATAACCAAACCGTAGGAGTCTGAGTTTTTTTCCCCTGCCTCTGACATTTGAGTGACAAACCTATTAGCCAATCAAAATGGTAGAACGTGAGGTTCCTGGCTTGCATTTTCTGATATTTATAGTACTTATTGTACAGTAAGTGACAATTATCTGCATCTCAGTATTGAAGTACATTATAAAACAGAATGCAACTTATTGCATGTAATGTTAATTTTAACTCACATTTTTAAACAGATGGCATGGTTGAGACCTTTATGGGGAAAATAAAGCCCTCCCTAACTCTACCCAAAACTTTATTTTTGATAATTTTTTTTTTCATTTTTATTCAAAATAAATGCTTTTCTGATGTTATTTAAAATTTTAAATGGGAGAAAAAAAACCATTAGAACTGTGCTTGTAACTGCGCAGAAATGGCTGAAGGCACTTCTTCGGTGACGGGAGAGGAAGCGAGGGAGCGCTTGGTTAACAAGAAGGGTGGTACTTCAGCTGTTTGGACTTATTTTGGATTCGCTAACGACGTGGAGCAAAAGAGTGCTAAATGTAAAAAATGTCGATATTTAAACCTCTGTGTCGTAAAAGTAAAAACATATTTTATTCATAATTTTAGGTTTTAAAAATCGAAAATCGCATCGCATCGCAATCGCAATATTTGTCAGAAAAACCGCAATTAGTTTTGTGCAGCTAAATATACATTTATAATACTGTATCACATTTGCATCAAATCCCCAAAAAAAACTAGTTTGAACTAATGGGGGGGGGGTTATAATGTAGCGTCTGTGGCAGGGACAGTAAATTCGACATTGTTCTCTCTTCTGACTGCTGTTATCAGTCTCTATCAATTTTTTTCCTTTCTATCGGAAAGCATTTCTTTTTTTGCAATTTAAGCAAATGGGAATGCAAAAAATATGTTTGTGGTATTCTCCCATTCACTGCTCTCAAAGTTTACCCAACTATGACTAATTCCGCTGCTGAGAAATGCAGAAATGCGAAAAAGGTCTATTGTCATAAAATGTGAACTGTATTATCACACAGTTCACACAGTTGGATACAGCAATATATTCATATATACAGTATACTCACGTAAGATATATTTTATGTAGCAAATCCTAGTAGAATGATTCTTTCATTCACCTCATCGCAAAAAGCATCGAAGTAAGCTATTTTGTTTGAATGTGCGAGATGTCAGATTTAGCCGCTATTTATATTTTTAACTTGACGTCACACCACTGTACCAATGCGCAGAACTGATTTTGTGGAGTTTGACGTGTCCCTGGGTCAAAATCTTTGTAAAACGCAAATATTAAAAAGGTAAAATTCAGTAAACACTTCAATGATGATGAGGCAAGGCAAGAAGATGAAGCCAGAATATAAATACAACGTGCAAAGTTTCACAATAAATGGTTTCCCATAGAAAACCATTATAAGGAAAACACTGAACCATCAAGCAGATTGCATTGATATTGCAGTCTCATCTGCTTTTCTATGCAGTATCATTAATACAGAGATTTTGGAATTTGATATGACTGTTTTAAATATATTGAAGGCACTTTTAAATGTTTTCTTTAAAAGGTTTTGTTCCACTGTTTAATGATTGAAATATTGCTGCGGGTGCTTAATATGGATTGCAAATGACCAAAACTTACATTTTGTTCACATTCCTTTGTTTTATTTTTTTGTAAAGGTGACCTAAATATTTGCATGAAAACTCTGACACGCTTGTGCTGCAGCTTTATGGATTTTTTTGCCCTCCAGATCTTCGAACCAATCACGTGACGGAAAACCATGAATTTGTAAATAACTACAAGAATAGCAAACAGTAAAACTATCTGCGCTATAAACCACTGCGTTAATGAGAATGAATTAAAATAACATGATGACAAATACCAGTTTGCAAAAATAGATTCTTCAACCACATGACACTTCAACTGGTCCCAATTTGTTGCTCGGCTTACTCAGATGAGAAAATCTGATTGGCTATTGCTATAGAAACTGTTGCAATAATAAGGCAGCAGGAGTTTTAAACAAGATAACTGGAGATGAGAATTGTTTAAGACACAGGGATGCTGTACACACAGCAAGACAGATCAGTTTTATATTTGATTTCTGCCCTCTCGCTTGCTCTTTGCTTCTCTCCTACACTTGTTTCTGCCCTTGACCTGGGGGTCTGGGCCATTGTTCGCTTGCTTTGTTTGATTACACCAAAATTCTATCTATTCTCACCATTCTTATCTAGCAATAAGGAGTGATATGATACAGAAACAAAAACGATCAGCGAGTTAGTTTATTTTTATAATCAGGTGTTGAGGTCGCAAGGTATAGATCCTCTGTCATTCAGTTATAGTGTTCCCATATGTATGCTCACCAGTGCCACATCGAGCAAGAACATTTGCAGAAAGAAGCCCAGGGCGGTGGCGGTGATCTGATACGGAGCCCCTCCGATTGCAAAACACACCTTGCTCCACACAGTCAGAGCTTTTTTCCTCTCCTGCTGTGAAGAGGGCTGAAAGGAGGACAAAAAAGGAGGTTACAAAGAGATGGACAGTGATTGTATAAAGTAAAAAAAGAGCCATGGGAGACCAGTGAACTTTTCACTGTAAGAGGACACGATAAGTTTCTAACCAGAGGAGATGATTTAGCTTGGACTCTGTGTTTATGTGATGTTCCATTTGAAGATCTTCAAAAAATGAAAATAAAATCCCAGTGCTCAGCATCAAAGACCATTCATAACTGCTGGAGTGCTCCTTTGTACTTCAGTCCAGCAGTAAGAAGACACTCAAATTCCCTCTGCAGGGACATTACAATTAAACTGGACTTTTAACTCTTCTACCTGCATTTTAAGGGTATCCTTTAATACTAATGTCATCGATTTGACTGCTTCCACAATGGTCTTTTGTTTAGGCAGTCTAGTTGAGATGCTTATAAAATTCCTTCCTCTCACTGGAAAATGCTGCAACAGCCTGTGAGCTCACATTATGAGAATTATGATTTAGTGTAGCTAAATATTTCCATTGGTCGGTCGATCTCTCTCTCTCTCTCTCTCTATATATATATATATATATATATATATAAGTATTAGTATTATTATAATGACTATCAAAAGTACACTTGTCAAGGGTAAGGGACACAGCTAAAACTACTGGGTATGCACACATCAATATAGCGTAATCTTTGTCATAACTGTACATCAATAATGACATTATTGTATCTTATTGTAAGGGGTAGGATTAGGGTTGGGGTAGGTGTAGACATTATATAATATAGATAGAACATATTTAAATGTTACCTATTTTATTTTTTTGCTTCTAGCCACAACCAAGTACACTGGTGGCAATTTCACAATGAAAGTTTGCTCTGAATACTCGGCATTGATTACATCTGACTTTGATGTGTAAGGCATCGGAAAGTTCACAATTTTTGCTCTTTAATCAGCGCCCACCACAGTCATATCAGAAACTTACGAACATCATGGAAACATTTACATTTTTGTGATCAGTTAGCCAATAACGCTTAATAAATATCAGCAAATCATGCCTTAATACATCTTGGTTCCTTGTTAAGTCAAACCAGTCTTCCTCTGGGTAAATGAACATGTCTCCTTTAAAGCTTTAATGCAAATATAGTAATTATGAATGCAATATTGAGGTGCGCATGCGCGGTGAGCGCAAGTAGGACGGATTCACGGGTAGGATGAATTTATAGAACACCGGCTTTTCTTCGCAGACACGCCTCAAGGAAGCTAGTGTGCATTACAAACAGATATGTATATCGACAAATATACAGTCCATCGGCTGGACATATATTTCTATATTTACACATATGATCGATTTCAGTCGTCGGTATAAGTAACTTCAGCTCTTCCGCATAACCTAAACGGTCGCAAGCGTACTGCACGTGCTGCTGTAACTGTTAATCATCATATCCAGTATCTATCTAAACTCCCGCCTTATCAATTAACGTTAACCCCACCGTCCGCTCTGGAAGTAACTACTTTGAGCAAAATAATACATAGTGGAAAAAATAAATAAATAAAATGAAGTATCAATTGTGTCCAGGTGACCTACCTTAACAATTTTGATTCCATCTTGATTCACAGTTTTGGCTGTAACGTTTTGTAGCAAACCGGATGAGAACTGTTCGGCTCCCTCTCCTCTTGCCATAACACTAACGTTAATCAGTGAGGTGTTTTTATTTCAGGATCAGCCTGAGCTGCTTTGTTCGTGTGTTCAAGTTAAGCAACAGTGTGTTAGACAACGTGCTGCTCTCACGAAGAAAACGAGATGCTGATCTCCACTCCTGCCTCGTTTGAACGCTGAAGTGTTCGTGTCTACGCCCACGCGGGTTTCGTCACGCATCGAAAGATGTGCACACGCAGGCAAACGCAGAGATGAACCTTTGCATTTACATTTTTCTCATGAATTATGTGTAAATTTTTTTCTACATTTTTGCTGCCACAAGACAGGACACAGTCCAATTTTCATTTTCCTGTCTATATATATATATATATATATATATATATATATATATACACACACAAAACATTATAAACCATTTTATAATTTTAATTAGTCAAGAACACATATGTGTGGTGTAGCATAGTGACGCGGGTGAGGTTGGACCAATGCAGAGCTCTACACCCTCAATTTTGCATTGCCCATAGTAGCCTAATGGCAGTGACCTTTCACTGAACATTGTAAATGACCACTAGAGCAATGAGACACTTGGTGCATTCAGACTATTTCAATTTTAGCCAAATTGCCCTTATATTAACAGGTGGGGGATACTCCAAAGAATCAGAGGGCTAGGATCATGATTTGGCCCTGGGCCAAAGCTCAGGATTGGTAACAGGAGATTTATTGTATGAGCCCAAAAGCGGTCTTGAGCAAGGTACTTAACTCCATGTTACTGTAAAGTTCACTTTTAGTTTCCCACTGATAGAAGTATGACTTGAAGTGACAATGAAATTGTGACGCACGTCTTAGTGTAACAGAAAAATAAAAAGCAAGACAGGTACTTGGTTCTATTCATCAGTTATTTTCATTACAATTAGATAGTAAATTCATAAACATTCATCTTCTACATTGTACCTCTAAATGTTGTTGATCCTGTAGCTGAAATGTCTCACTGCAGTTCCAATGAAATTTAGATCATGACCTTTTTTTCTTTTTAGTGAACTTTTTGGTGGAATGAATATATGTGTGTGTGTGTATACAGTGCCCTCCACTAATATTGGCACCCTTGGTAAATCTGAGCAAAGGTGGCTGTGAAAATAAATCTGCATTGCTTATCCTTTTGATCTTTCATTTTAAAAAATCACAAAATTCTAACCTATCATTGAAGTAAAACAACTGAAAATGGGGAGAAAAACTCATGATGAAATAAATTACTTTCTCCAATACATGTTGGCCACAATTATTAGCACCTGAGTATTGCTATGTCCTTTTTCCCAAGATAACAGCTCTGAGTTTTCTCCAGTAACGCCTGAAGAGTTTGGAGAACACCTGATAAGAGAAAAGAGACCACTCCTTCAGGCAGAATCTCTCCAGATCCTTCATATTACCAGCTCCATGATGGTGCTTCTCCTCTTTAGTTCACCTCACTCATTTTCTTTAGGGTTTAGGTCAGAGGACTGGGACAGCCATGGCAAAAGCTTCGTTTTGTGCTCAGTGACTAATGTTTGACTTTTGATGTTTGTGTTTGGATTACTGTCCCAGTAGAAGACCCAACCATGGCCCATTATAAGATTTCTAACAGAGTCAGTCAGTTTTAGATTTGTTGTCTGTTGGTATTTGATAGAATTCGTGATGCCATGTGTTTAAACAAGATGTCCAGGACCTCCAGCAGAAGTACAGGCCCACAGTATATTTAATTGTACATATGGAGTATTTTTTCCTGTGTTCACCAAACCCATCCTGAGTGATTGCTGCTAAAACACTTTTTTTTTTTTTTTTGTTTCTGATTATAGAAGCCATTCCCATTTGTCCTGTCTGACAACTGAATATGCTGGAGATTATTTTTGGATGAGCGAGGAGAATTTATCTTATACCCTACCAAACAACATGTGCTGATGCAAGGCTTTCTGACCCTGAGACTGAACTATTTTCTGCAATTCTCCAGCTACTTCTTGCCATGTATTAGGATGATAGAAACATACGTCCTCTTCAGCGTTGCTGTTACTTGTTATCTTATTAGTTGCCGTTTACATGCACCAAATAAAAGAACCATTCTCACTGAAATTTCGTTGCAGTTAGATGTTCTCAGATTAGTTGTCCGGTTGTGCAAGTAAAATTCTCTTCTTTCATTATTAACATTTAAATTTCAGCTCTTTATGAAGTCTAAAATGTTAGCCTACTGCTGTTTTTTTTTTTTTACAGTTCATACCTTAGACTACATTCTGTAAAGAGTAGTCCTATGCTGTATGTGAACCTGATACTGTGGACATCTGTCGTCTGTGACTCACATGTTCTAATAAGCATGCAGATGTATGTTCATTCGTGCACACACACACATGTGTTGTGCACTTGATAAGGCACGAAAATGGCTTTAAATATTTGTTAAATTTGATTTCATTTCTAAAACAGATTTCCCGTCTGCAGATCTGCTGTCATACTCTGCTACATATATGTTCAGTATTCTTGTTATCTATTATTATCATACTGTTTAAGAGAATAACATGACCAGAATTTCACCTATTAGGCTTCTTCATTATCAACAAAAACTAGGTTCTGACTGAGGCTATGCCTGCTTGAATTTTAGGTTGTGGCGTCATCTGCTGGACACCAATGGACATAAACAATAAATAGATGAGCTGTAATTTAGTTTCTATGTGTAAATATAAACAGTTTAGTTTAAATGAACTTTAATCATACAACCATACCTAACTGTCGAATAAAAATACCATATGCATTTAACCAAACACAGCAAAATATAAAATAAGTGGCACCTTTAGAGAGATTAATGTAGAGAATGTACAAAAATCAGTATGAACACATTGAATGTGTCCGGACTCATGACATTTAAATGACAATCACAATGACTTGTCTGATCTTTGTAGTTCACTTATCATGTGAATTGTGCTTTCTTATGGCCCATTCTCAAAAAAACAATGCCATTTTGTGCTTAAAGATTCCAGTTTATTTGAAAGCTACTTCCAAAAGAAATATTTGACCACAAATACAGTAAAAGTAGTATTGAGAAATATTTAAACTGTTTTAATATATTTTAAATGCAGTATATTACTGTGAAGGCAAAGCTGAATTTTCTTCAGTGTTTTAGAATCTTTCAGAAATAATTCCAATATGCTGATTTGGTACTCTGCAAACATTTGTTATGGTTGATTATCAGTATTGTTACTCCATGCCAGATAATTAAGATCCAGCCCAGATGCTAGATTCCCTCTGAAAATATCAGTTTTGAATGGTAAGAGAACAACCAGTCAGCAAAGTCTAATACCCAAAACCCTGTTAACAGTCTTCTGTACGCCAAGAAGTTGACTGAGGAAAAAGCCAGTGATGATAAAAAGAAGCAGAGTTTACTGAATATTCCAAGTTGTATATGTTTTAATGCTCAGACTTTGTCTGTATTGTTATACCAAAACTGCTTCAAAACAACATCCCATAAACCTTGAGTTTTCATAAACATTCCCCTGTATTTCCTATTCATGAAGACAAACAGCCCTTGAAACCACACAGTCAAAATAACAATGAAAAATACTATAAAAACAACAATATAATATAAAGTAAATTACTAATATAATATACATGAATAATCATTTAATAAATATATAAATACCTACAATAATAACTAATTATAATTAAATGGAATAATAAAAATGATTAAATAACAAATGATTAAAAATGAATAAATGAATGATGAACACAAATGTATTGCTCTCCTGAAGCTAAACACACACACGCTGCATTTGAGGATCCTCAGATCCTTCAATATTGAAAACAGTTGTGCTGCTTAACATTTCTTTGATTCTTTTTCCAGCATTCTTAGATGAATAGAAAATCAAAAAATAGAAAAAAAAAAACTAATAAAATAAGAGGAAAAGAAAAAATGTTTTGCCTCAAACTTTTGAACAGTAGCCTATAAACAACAAGATAAACCCCCTAAACTTGCAACGTGCACACAGCTCAGA
The DNA here is from genome assembly GCA_032357445.1 of Enteromius radiatus. NCBI lineage: Eukaryota > Metazoa > Chordata > Actinopteri > Cypriniformes > Cyprinidae > Enteromius > Enteromius radiatus. The sequence goes on along the minus strand of JAUCMS010000022.1, from coordinate 12,222,742 downwards.
CTCATTCAGAGTTCTCACATCAAATCTTTCAGCTTATAGTGGTCTTTATAAAGTGAGACTGTCTGAGGTTATTGGGGGTCAAAGAGGTTAAAGGTGAGTTGAGGGGAATAGGGATTCAGAGCATAAACAGGAGTTGATCTAAAAATCAGACTATTCTCAAACACTCTCTACAAATAACCAGGGGATTATTTCAGCAGATCTTTTGTCTTCGTCTGTGGCTTGTGTTTACTTTAACTGTGGGTCTGAGCATACTTGGCCTTTCACTATCAGTTAATCTTCATGTGTACAATCAATTAGTATTCATGTACAGCACCTCATTTTCACCTAATGAAGGTGTTTGCTCTTTTTCCGTTCCTCTTTAGAGAGTGTGGGTGTGCGTAGATAATAGTTTATAATAACTGCCGAAAGGTGTCAAGTCTCCATCCTTTCTTCAGATGCGCATATGAGACTGAGGCTAGAACAATACCAGCTCCCAGCACACAGAGCGACAGCTAGCCTGCAGCGCTAACCCTCCCTTAACCCTTTGTTAGGGGCTAATCTGTTGCCTTAACAAAGACACTGGCAAGTTTTTGCCTCCATTAAAGAGGGGGATGGTGGGGTAAAGAGGGTGTGGGAGAAGAGGAGAGGAGCAGAGTGGGGGATTTGGATACTGTTGGCATGTCTTTGGGCAACAGCTTTCGTGTCAGTGAGTTGTGGTGATGCTCAGAGAGGGTTGAGTCCAGAGTTTAAATACCCAATGAGGTAAAAATTTATATAATATACCAATATTATAAAATAACGAAAATATGAGGTAATAATAAAACAATGTTACATGAACACATCCATTTAAAAATGTATTAGATGACTTTGTTTTGTTTTTTTGCATTGTACATACATGCATGCTTTTCTTATATTTACATTTATACCTTATTATAGGTGAGCCTATAAAACACGTACATTTATTTCTATGTTATTGTTATTATTTGAGTTAGGTCTTGTTTCATTACATTTTTATTAATGTTGGTATTATGTAATTTATATGCAAACACTCCCAGCAGGAAAGAAAAGAATATGATCTTTCTTTCTGAATGGGGGATGGCAAAAAGAGAGGAAAATCTTTTGTTTCTTTCATGCAAGGAATTGTCATGTATCCTTTATGCAGTAGGAGGCGCCCGAACGCAGTGTGAGTCGATTGTACATGTGCTCCTTGAGAGGTGTGTGGGGGTTCTTTGTGTGTGTAAGTACTGCTCACTATAAGCTTTTTGACCACTTAACTGCCTGTTTTGACTGACCAGACTTATACAACAGATGTCCAGGGCAGTTAACAGAGCATAGCTGGCTCAAATGTGTGTCTACCAGACTTGTATAAAAAAATAAACTGAATGTACTGAATGAACAGTGCTGATCAGCTGAGTAGAAAATGCTGAACTGGTTGTTAGGACAACAATCAGTGTTCCAGAACTCACATTTCTCCACATTTCCTGTATGTGTGTGGGGGTTTGATGATGACATACGTCTAGTTTCCATCTTAGCTGCACACATATTCATGTCATAAAGTACTAAATAAAACCACTGCATTCCTATTCGTGAACCCTTTCTTTGTCTTTATCCTTAATCATGCACAAGTAGCACACCAGACACATTTCTCTTTTATAACTGACACTTTTTACTGTGATATTTAAACTTTTTATATGTACAAATTATCTGTACACAGCTTTTTGAAATAGACTAGAGATATTTCAGCTTTATATGATCTGATAGACATGTCACCACAAAGTGTTGGATGTGCTCTGGTCATTTGCGTAGGTGTGTGATGCTCTATAAGGTCAAGCATTAGATCACACCTCTACTCGACTATCATTCACACTGTGTTCTCAGCGACGAGTGTGTTGGGTGGCCAGGGGGTGGAGGGGTGCATGGATGGACTCTGACGTCAATACAACCATTAACTGCTAAACCACAAACCTTCCATGTGAGTGCAGAATCCAAATGGCAAAAAAAAAAAAAAAGCTCGGCATCACAAGAACAATATATATGGCTATATTGACATCACAAAAGTAGCAGAGTTCTGAACTCAACAGTTCTTCAACAAATGTAGTTCTTCACTGATTCATGAGACATGAGGAAAAATGTCCTACATGAAACTACATGCAATTAGTCTGTGAAAATAAATGACATACCTTAATATAATTGGTAACACTTACTTAAAGCATTTAAAAGTAGTTTTAACACATAAATCATGCATTGTACAACTTCATAATAGTCCACAGTAAAACAGACTGTGCATTTTAAATTTGTTTATTTAAAACAAGATATAATGTATTACAACACACATGTATAATACATAATATCGCCGACTCTTTTCATGTCTGCAACACTTTATTGATGTTTAATGTAATTTAATCATGCTAATAAAGCACACTACAAATATTATTTTAAAAGAATCTGTTGCATTTTTCAACAGATGCTTTAATAAAACTGCACAGAGTTCAGTGTTTGCATCTAGCGTGTGTCTTCGCCAGTTCAGACACAACATATTGATTAGTGCGTTATGCATCAGAAGACAATCAGAAGGACGCTTTAGCTCAATCGTGATTAGACTGGAATAGTGACGTAGAGGCTTCTATTTTCATTCAAATACTTATTTTAGCGCTGCAAATTGCCTTCACATTCACAATAAGCGGCGGTTCACACGCTCTCCCCGCCCAGAGTCTCCAGTGGGTGGGTCCACGCTGAGCTCTAGCACACAAAGACGCAGATCTGGCGCGAAAGCATTTTTACCGGCAGCGGGCTGGGGGAGGGTGCGGCTGCACTGCACCACGCGGATCGATCGTTGCTGCCGTTGTAACAGGACACCCGCTTTATTTCCGCAAGAGAAAAAAACTTTTCTCGTTGTTCAGGTTAAACGGCCGTAAAACAAAGGCGGCTGGAGACCAGCGCTTTTGTTTAGTGAGCGCGTGTGTACAGGAGTTCTACCGGACGCTGCGCTTCTTTGTTCTGTTCTGCGCGTCCCGTAGACTCTGCCTGGACTTTGCAGGTCTGCGACCCCATGGTAAGTGCATTTTTAAATCGGAATACCATTAGCTTGATCTGACACGAATTCAAAGTTCATTTCGTGGTGAACTTGTGCGTGAACCCGTGGGCTGTTGAACATTTCCTGGATACTTTAATCGGACCCGGTACTCACTTTACCCCCATGTTACTAGTGCTTCTAATCTTTATGGGAGTAATAGAGTACTACATTCACATCACAACCGTTGGCGTCTGTGGGACTTTCAATCTTAAGTGGTTATAATTTCCTGTTAGTGTTAGTAAACTTGACTTGTGCTTGGTTGTTTTGATGCAGCACAAACGCTTTTTATATTCGAGTAATTATCTGTAGTTATAATATTTCTGGAGCACATGTATGCCCGTTTCACAAATGCAATTGATCAATCGCGAGCATAAGAGTTTGCGTTTAAGTTGCATGGCAAAAAAAAAACAATGCATTAATGGTATTGTGTTTGCATGTGAATATAGTGCTTTTTGGCTTTGCAATTGTGCATTGAGTTTAAGCAATGCATTGAGCGAGCACATGCAATTAGGGAGTGCGTTTTGCTTGTGCATTGCGACGCAGTTGAACTCCACGTGGGCAGGCATCAACATAATGACTCGTTGTCTTCACAGATAATCTTGTAGAAGTTCTGCAGCAATGCCTGGAGTCAACACTCACCCACTGTACGGCTGGGACATGGAACACTACTTTTACGACCAGATGGACACCGAGGAGGATTTCTTTAAGTCTACAGCCCCGAGCGAGGATATATGGAAGAAATTCGAGCTGCTTCCCACCCCACCCATGTCGCCCTCAAGGACACTAGATGGGGACTGGTTACTGCCTTTACCGGGGGACCGGCTCGGGTGGGCGACGCCAAAGGTATTAACATGTGATGAGGAGTACGAGGGCATGCACAAGTTCGACCCACTGGACATTTTTGGGAATCTGGGATCGATCGTTATCAAAGACTGCATGTGGAGCGGCTTTTCCACGAGTCACCGGCTGGAGAAAGTGGCTCACGGCGAGCGAGCGCCGGTGACTGCTCCGATTCAGACCTCGAGCGCACAGAAAGCTGCTCGTACCGCATCGGGCACGCCCGTGACCGGGACCCAGGCAGCACAGTGTGTGAACCCCGCCGCAGTCCTGGAGCTTCCTGTCCCGCATAACAAGAAAGTGGCTGCGGGCTCCTCCGGTTCTGAGTGTCGCTCGGATTCATCCGGTAAGAGGCATCTCCCAGCTTTGAAGGCATGGATTTATAATGCTGAGACTGTAAGGCGATGGTTAACTTCTATCATCATAACACATAGTACAGAATACCAAGGAGTTAATATGTACCAAATTGACATTTGGTTTTAATGTAGATCTCTAATGTAAATTGTCTTGCAAGAAGCCAAAGCCACTTGCTGACTAAAAGCCGATGTGGATTGAGAAATATTGGAGAGGATTTCACTCCATAACCCCTCCTAGTTTTTCCTACTCCCTGTACAGTAGCGAGGGGAAACTCCCAAAGACTATTTTTGCTTCAGGCATAGTGCAACATTATGTAAAGAGAATTTATTGATTTATTTTTAGTATTTATAAAAATGTATTTTAAATTAACTCCTTTAGTTTGTTTGCTAAAACAGCGTTTATTATTCAAGGTAAAAATAAAGTGTGTATGTATAT
>JAUCMS010000022.1:12178452-12217961 GCA_032357445.1 Enteromius radiatus | reverse complement strand
GGAGCACTTCATGCTTCCTTCTGCTGACCAGCTTTTTAAAGATGCATTTTCCAGCATGACTTGGCACCTGCCCACATGGTCGAAAAGCACCAAACGGTGTTTAAATGACCATGGTGTTGTTGTGCTTGACTGGCCAGCAAACTCACCAGATCTGAACCCCTCAAGACAAAAATGAGAAACAAGAGACCAAAAAATGCAGATGAGCTGAAGCCAGTGTCAAAGAAACCTGGGCCTCGTTATACCTCAGCAGTGCAGCAAACTGATCACCTCCATCCCACGCCGAATTGAAGCAGTAATTAAAGCAAAAGGAGCTCCTACCAAGTATTGAGTACATGTACAGTAAATGAACATGCTTTCCAGAAGGACAACCATTCACTAAAAATGTTTTTTTTTTTTTGTTATTGTTCTTCTGAAGTATTCTAGTTTGCCGAGATCACAATTAAAAGAATCAAAGACTTAAACTACTTCAGTCTGTGTGCATTGAATTTATTTAATACACAAGTTTCACAAGTTTACAATAAATAAACTTTCCCACAATATTCTACTTTCTTGAGATGCACCTGTATTATAGATTCTAAATTTCCCAAATGCTCTGTTTGTGATGCTGAATAGCTCACCTAACAATAATAACGTTCACATTGACTTTAAAACACCAAAACAAACAAAGGAGCATCATAAAAGATGTCCATTCTGACTCAAGAACCTGTGTGACTGGATCATTAAGCCAATGAGTCCAACCTTTTTTTGAGTGTTTACGTAAACGGATACAATCTTTTGAATGCTATGATTTCTATCAAGAGCTACACAACCCAACCACTTCATGACTTTGTAAGGATTGTCTTTTTTATAACTGTGGGGGTTGTGCCATTTTCTAAAGTAAATAGTTCATTTCAGAGCAATGTTTGTGGAAACAAATAAGACCAGTAGCTGCCTGGCACAGCAAGATGAGACCCGTCCCTATCGTTGCTGTCAGCTCTTACACGTGAAAGTCTCTCAGGACACAGGGCAAAGGCTGAAACCGAAATGTCACAGTGTTACTTATGTTACTGTGTGTCGACTGTGTGTTTTGGCATAAGAACATTTAGTCTGAGAGTGCAACGTTATCTGCATATTCTCTGCTAGTGGTCACAGAAAAAAATCATGTGAACTTTGATTTAAATCAAATAGTTTCAGTCATACAAGTAGGAATAGACCAATTACTTCTAGACAGATCAAATGTAAAACCTATTTGCATTAGACCAGGGGATTTAGATTCATTCCAGTTACTCAAATCTTTTGCATCAGTACATTGAATTAAATACCTCAGATTTGACTCCAGCAACAAGTGATTTTTCCAGCAATACAAGAGTCATTTGTTAACAAATAGTGTTAACAAACATTTGCATTCACACCTAGGAGTGAACCAGATTACTTCTAGGTTTATAAAATGTAAAATCTATTTGCATTAGACCAGGGGATTCTCACTCATTCCAGTTACTCAAATATTTTGCATCAATCCACTGAATGGAGTCCTTTAGGGTTTTGACTCGTGTTTTAGCAATTACCTGGCAACAAGTGATTTTTGCAGCTTAAGAAGTGATTCATTGAATCATTTACTGCTGATCGAAACGTAAATATTTATAAGTCATGATGACTTATAAATTAAATTATTTCTCATTTATTTGAATGCCCCAGTGAAGGGTATATTGGTTTATTAGGTTAAATCAATGAAAGAATCATTCAGAACCGGTCTCGAGAACTATTGTTTGTTGTAGTCAGTCCACGAATTATCCAGAAGAGTCACGCGCCTCAAAAGGGAGGAAACTATAAAAATATGAGTCAGTGTGTATAAAAACTATTCATTTACTTAAAGAAAGAAAAAAAATCATATATCTAGAGACTACTTATGCGTTCTAGGTCTACACTACAGGCTGCACCTTGTTAAGACCAAGTTAACATTACCAGTTCAACCTGATTTAAACTTCACACTCACCGGCAGGTAACATTAGCCTAACGGTTACAGCTGTCAATTCGCCAAAAAAATGTCGCTTTGTATTTTTTTAAAGTACAGATTCGGTTAGTAACATCAGGTGTACATTCACGATATTGATCAATCTTTCTCTTTTGGTCATTTGTATGTTTCCTTTACATGACTTGTTTGCCTTGGAATCATCAGCATCAAGAGTGAACAGACAGCCATTGAACACAACAAGCAAAACTCGCGCACATGTGTAGATCGCATAGAAATAATGGTACTTTTTTCCATCAGAAGACAAACAAAACATTACCGTTTTCCCTTGCGTGGTTAGTAGTAGAGCATCCGTCTCATCATATGGAGAGCGCATGAGACTGAGAGGTGTGAATCTGGAGATGTTTAAGTTGGGGAGAAGAGATTCCAGTGCTGGTGGACGGAATAGGAGACCACACCCCGGCATGAGACGCTGCTCGAAGAGCACTGGAACGTGGGCAGGAACTTTAGAGGGTCATTATGTTATTTCCTCTGTGAAGAGCCAACGCTGCCTCAGTGTCCCTACACAGACTGCTTTCCACTGCTCACTTCGACTGGCAGATGAACGTATTGCCGAACACGTTGGCAAGCATAGGACATCACCTTAAACGTGGACTCTGCAATCCCAATTATCAGGACTAGTACGCCCTCTACTGGATAAGAAGGGCTCGGGCTTCATTTCAGAGACAAAAGAAAGCATCTTTGTAAAGAAGCTCATTGTTTTTTCGAGAGAAACAGAAAAGGCACGTTTTCTGTGGGGAGGGAAACGTTTGATTAGATATTAGCAGCTATACATTTTGCATGAGTTTTCATGCTTTTCTTTGTTCCTAACAAAAAGCCTCACATAACAGCTGTCAGAATTTGTATTCAAGCACAATGATGGCCTAAATATTAGTACAGAGATCCAGCCTTGAGAAAGCCTTGTCAGGATTCAGTATTTTTCCTCTTTTTGTTTATTAAATGGACTACTTTTATTAAAGCGATAGTTCTCCCAAAAAAATTCAAATTCTGGTATAATTTCCTCACCCTCAGAGCACAAAAGAGCATATGAAATATCTATATATATATAGATATTTATAATATGTCTCTGTTCTTTTGTCATGTTGTCCAATATTGTTTGGACCCTACTGACTTTCATTCCATGGACGAAAACCTTAGACAATAACAAATGTGACCCTGGACCACAAAACCAGTATTGGTATTTAGAACCTGGATCAAAACAACATTTACCTGAAATAACACTAATTGAAAATCTGGAACCTGATATATTTATGGCAGGAAATGTTCAAAATATATACTCATGGGACATGATCTTTACTTAATATCCTAATGATTTTTAGCATAAAAGAAAAATCTATAATTTTGTGTATTTTTGGTTATTGCTACAAATATACCCATGCTACTTATGTTTCATGGTCCCGAGTCACAAAATTTAGTGTAGATGATCAGAAATTTAGAACAATGAATTTGTGAATTTATTTGATACCATACAGTTAATCTATGCAAACGTTCTTAAAACCAAGATTCAGCCATTAGGATCATTAAACTGTAATAGGAAGCAGGTTCTGCCCTCCACTGATTGGACTATGATTAAGGTCCACTTTCCACTCAAACCTCTCAGCTTTACTTTCATTTCTCATGACATTAAGTGAGCCTCTCCACCAACATCAAAAGACCTGCTATGACTTGAAAATACATAATTTATTCAGTGATCCACAAACCATGGGGAAAGGCCATTCAAGTACGACACTTGCTACGAAAACAGTAACCTCTTCGCTGGAAGGGAAATTAAATCTGGAAAATAGACTATTCAGGCGAAATTGGCTGAATTTAGCTGAAAATAGCGCAAGCTATTCACATAACATTTTACATCCAAATGAAAAAACATGTATTGTTGACAGAAAGGCTCATCTTTGAGAACAATGAAGAAATATGATGTTTACCAAAGATGCCCTGGCTGATGTAAGTAGTTACTGAGGTTATCTGAAGCCTCATGGGAATGAACCACTCACTAGAGGAAAGCTGAAGGTCAGGGAATAGTCTAATGAGAAGATATATTGAAATGCATGCAGTGCATGTTGAAAATCTCAAAAATGTCAAAGGATACAATTATACTTAATATTATCCTTATCCAAATATTACTAATATTATTCCCTTGTATGTAGAAAGACTAATTAACAGTCACTGCATATAAATTGATTTTAACTATTCAACTGTTATTGCAAAAGCATTTATTATATTTATTATTTATTATATTATTTATTATAATAGCAAATCTAAGTATTCTGAGATATTTGCTTTTTGCCCATGCCACTAAATTATAATGAAAAAATATGTTTAGAATTTTTTTTTATTTTATTTTTTTTTATTAAATACACAAACGTTTGTATAAAAAGACAACAACGTAAAGTAATTTACTGGAGAAAGTTACATTTATAAAATACATAACGTTACATACATACATTAAACGTGCATATAAACAAGACAATGTAACATCTTTGCTTGTGAATACAGCTGTAATTTCATGCTGGCACAAATGGACAGTTGCGTTTTTGAAGTTTAAATAATATTTTCTTATAATTAAAGATATAAGTATTAATTTGATATACTAACATCGGCTCACGCGCCTCACGCGCTATTGGCTGCTGAGGGAATTTCCGTCTGATGCCGGAAATGGACGTGGCAAAATGACAATGTCCCGGTGCGCTTCCTGTTTCAACTCGAGTCAAACTATCAGCAGTCAGTTGGCTATTAGTCTCGCTGATTAGCTGTAGTAACCGTGTTTCTGACCCGTCTCCTCCAGCTTTCTTTCTCTAATGTATCGATAGCGCTTTTGGAGGCTCATCAGGGGCGATGCGGGTGTTTTGGCGTTGGTTTTTGTGGCTAATTTTGGTCGGAGTGTCTGCAAATCGTGCAGGATCTCCCGTGTTTACTGATGAAATCCCCTTCAAAATCAAATGGCCAGGGGCAGACTTCACCCTGGTGAGTCTTGACATCTAATAAACCCAGACGTTTTCGCGTGACAGCTGTAAATACAAACGTGTTTATTTAGTTGTCAGATTGTTGGCTAAGGTCGCTTCATAACAGCTGGATGTTGAGCTGTTTTGTTTTAAGCTGTCTTGTAGTGTTAATATTGTCTCTAACAGCATTATGAAGTATTAAAGTACATAAATGGCAAGCAGAGCTGTTGCCTCTGCTGAAGTTAAAAATGCACTAATATGTAATAATATCCATCTCTCTGCAGTCAATGTCAGGAGGCCTGTACAAAGAAGATGACTATGTTATCATGACAACTGCAGAAAAAGAAAAGTACAAATGTTTATTGCCATCTTTGTCCGGCAACCAGGAGGTGCGGTTATGCATGACTAGTTTTTTAGTTTTTGTTATCTTGAGCCATTCTGTGTATTGCTTACTTCTGTTTTAGCTGTTCAACTTATTTATTTTATTTAAATTAATTTATATTTATTTTGAAGGATGACGTGAAGGAGTATGATGGGCCGAGTCCAGCTGTGCTGCTGGAGCCGTTATTCAAACAGAGCAGCTGCTCCTACAGAGTGAGTTTCATTTCTGTTTCTGTTTCTACTTTATAAACACGGTCATATAAATTGCTTTTATTACTACTATGACAGATCGAGTCATACTGGACATATGAAGTCTGCCACGGGAAGCATGTACGGCAGTACCATGAGGACAAGGAGACGGGGCAGGTAAAATCACTTGTTATGATGTATGCTGTTAATGCCAGATCCTTATTTATATCATTCCTTATGTCTTATTAGAAATGCATAAAGTACTACTAAAAAAAGATTTGGGAATGTTTTTGAAAGAAGCATCTTATGTTTACCAAGGCTATATTTGTTTGAAAATACAGTAAATACAGTAATATTGTAAAATATAATTAATTAATTCATTTTTAAAGATCCATCTCATGTGGATAGATCATATTAATATTAATGCTGTCAAATGATTAATCACGACTTATCATATCCAAAATAAGTGTTTGTTTACATATGCGTGTATATATTTATGTACATTTAAATACAAACACATCCATGTAAATATTTAGGAAAAAATTATATATTTGCAATTTTGTTTTTCTGAGAAATACATATCATAAAATCTTTCCTGACCTACGAAATTTACACATTACAAAGTCATTCAGTGTGCCAATCTTGTCAGGCAAGTTTACAAGAAAAATCAATTTGTGACACATTAAAAGATTATTACTTTCACCCCAAATACTAATTAGTTGTTTTACATTTTTAAATTTTGCCACTAAAATATGCTTACTTATTCTTTTATATATTGTAATATGTACACATCAAACCAAGCATGTTGTTTGAATTTGTAAATAAAGATTTTGTTACACTGAATGAAAATATATTATTATTTCAACCAAATTGTGACATTTTAATTCATAAAAAATATTTGAAACCTTAAAAGTAGACGCTTTACTTTTTAAATGTGCTTTCTATGGACACAAAATCACTTTTTCTTTTGATACGAACATCTTAACGCCTTTGGCCCACATATATTATTTACACGAAAACTTAATCGTAATTAATCAATCGACAGCACTAATTAAGTTACATTTCAATGGTCTTATTGGTCTCTTGTTCCTCAGAAGATCAGCATTCAGGAGTACTATCTGGGTACCATGAAAAAAGAGAGTGCAGGTTAGTTACGATTTTATTGTTATTTCTTTACATATTCTGGTAAAGTATTAAATATCTGATCAATATATTATATTACACTCAGAATCAGAAACGGAAAAATCCAGTGACTCTGAATCAGAAAGCTCAAACATCAACACACAGGTTTGTAGCAGTTAAATATAAAGGCTACAAGAACTGTATGTCATCTTATTATTATTATTTTTTTAATAAACTCTGTGTTCCCAGGTGCCGTCAAAGAATATAGAGGGTCAGTTGACACCATACTATCCAGTAGAGATGGGACATGGGACTGAATGCTCTCTGAGACAGAATGAACCTCGCTCTACCACGGTGTTGTATGTCTGCCACCCAGAGGCAAAACATGAGATCCTCACGATTGCTGAGGTCATCACCTGTCAGTATGAAGTAGTGGTGCTCACACCCCTCCTCTGTCCTCACCCGAAATACAGGTACATACATACAGGTACTCATCCAAAGTCATTTTCCATTTTTAGTCCTTCGTGACATAATCCAGCCTATCTTTCCTCAGGTTCAGGTCATCCCCAGTGAATGACATCTTTTGCCAGGCTCTGGGGGGCTCTCCTCTCAGACCTCAGAGTCTGTCCCAGCTGGATCGTGAGCAGGAAGAGCTGCTCAAGCCACCGTTCAGCTCAAGTGGGGAAAGAGATCAGAGAGGATCCAGGGTGAGTACGCATCTGCCCTTTTCCTCACTCTAACCTACTTAAAGATAAGAGGGCTATAATGAATATCTGCTACAAAAATAGTTCTGAAAAGTATATACAAACTTATTTAATATAAATTATTATTGTAGAAATATTTTAAAAAATGTAATCCCTGTCTCGCTTCCTAAGGAGGATGCATCTCCAGTGAAAGAAGAGGCATATACCTCTACCCATAAGCCCCTGACAGTGGGTGGGCAAGCCCAGGTCACTGTTGGCACCACCCACATCTCTCGTTTGACTGATGAGCAGCTGATCAAGGAGTTTCTGAGTGGCTCATACTGTCTGCATGGGGTAAGAGTGGATGGATGGGCTTTGTTTCTATAATTCTAGATCTTTAAGTTGGATTCCCAGTTTAACATATGTTTGTCTCTGTCTAGGGTGTTGGATGGTGGAAATATGAATTCTGTTATGGAAAGCATGTCCACCAGTATCATGAGGTAAGAGTGAAATCTTTGAATTCTTTAGAAAATATAGTATAATTCCTAGGGTGGCAATATGTGGCATTTATACAGGACACACCCTGGCCATGTTTTTTTATATGGCCTAAAACATCCAAAGTAGTTTGACCAATAACATTCCGGTATTGAACATAATCGACCAATCGTGGCACGTCACATGTAAAAAAAACTGAGAACGATCAAAGCAAATGTATGGCCTGTGTGGTCAGCCTGGAGTAATATCTGGATAATGAGAGAAGGTCTGGATTATGGGAGCTAATATGCATTTGTTTGAAGGATAAAGAACAAGGGAAGAACATTGTGGTGGTGGGCAGCTGGAACACTGAGGATCATTTTAACTGGGCCAAGAAAAACGTAGCTCGATCTTATCATTTGAAAGATGATGGAGTACAGAAAGTCAAGTATGATTATATTTCACATATTCCTGTGCTTTAAAAAACTGAAAAAAAAAAAAAACAGACTATAGATATATTATCTGTGTGTCATATTTTAGTGTCTTGTTGATACCTCAACAGGGTCGTATCTCACTTCTACGGCCGTGGAGATGTTTGTGACCTAACAGGAAAACCGAGACAGGTTATAGTCAAGCTCAAGTGAGATAACCAAACGTCTTGATGCAATAAGGTTTTCGTTTTTATGTTGAATGCTGCCACTAACACCTACCTGGTCTGTCTTAGGTGTAAGGAGTCAGAGTCTCCTCATGCTGTTACTGTTTACATGCTGGAACCTCAGACCTGTCAATATATTCTCGGGGTGAGTGGCAAACAAAACGTCTTTGAGTTTTTGACTGCACTTTTTATGATGTTTTAATGTGATCATTTCATTTGGATAACCCTTATCTTGGTTCTCATTCTACCACAGGTTGAATCGCCCGTAATATGCAAGATCTTGGACACTGCAGATGAAAATGGACTTCTTTCAATCCCTAGCTAGCCTATATGGAGGAATGGTTAGTCTGGAGAAATGAACAATATTTAAGAGGAAGTCGGTATGATGCTCAGAGGGAGAGATGAAAGTCTGATGAAGTCTAGTAGTTCCATAGATCATTGTGATGAACCTCAGACCTCCACCCTTTGAGAAAGTCCCTCAGCGACTGCACTTTCTGTTGTTTGAAGACTAAACAAGGAGGGGATTTGAAGAAACTTTTAAACCTGGAGATGCAACTAGGACTGAATTCTTAATGTTTTATTTTAAAATCTCAAACCTGTTGTTCAGCTTTTTTCATGCTTTGGCACAGTTGGATGGTTGGCTGTGGGAAAGTCACTTTAAAAATCTAATCAAATGATTAATTTGTTTATCAAGTGATTATACAAGATGGTCAGCTGTTTTAAATATACATTATTTATTTGATCAAAGTTCTGGTAGTTCAGTTCTTGCCCTTATCACTGTGCAGATGGAGATGGTTATTACATGTTTTTAAAAGTGATTTAAGAAGTAATTGTACAATGCAAATTGCAAGGGAAAATACACTGCCTTGTATGCAAAGGAAAGCGAATGTAAGTAAAGAGGGTTTTTTTTTGGAAATCATGGGTCATTGATTTATGTTTACAATTTCTTATTACACTCACTTCCACTATTGTAAAGTGTTTGGTGAAGGGCTCCTCTTAACTCAAGAACATATTTATCAAGACTATTTCTTTGGTTGTTACTATGTTCAGTTGAATAAAATGAGTGTCATGTTTCAAGTAATTACATTCACCACCTTAATGAATGCACTGCAAAAAATTTGGATTTTACTATTTTTGGCCAATTTTCTATTTGATTGTCCATTTACCTACACTAGGTGGTGCTAATGTCTCTTTGATGACAGTTTTTTTCCACAGAGATCTAATAATGCTCTTACATAAAAAAAAACCCATCCATCCAAAGCTTATTAATGCTTAAGGTGCATCAATACCTTCAAAGAGATGATTGACACAGGAAAATACAGCTGTACATTATTAAACATTCTGTCTCAAATGAAAGGGATGTCAGCCTACACTTGCAAAACATTTAATAACTTCATATATAAAATGTAAGATGTTTCACAAATACATAATCTGCATGAAGACTATTACTGTACATGAGAATGCCATGTCAATGTAAAAATAGAACCTCCTTCAGTCCAGAAAACATTGTGAATAACACTTTTGGGGAAAGCGACAATTAGGTAGTCCCGTTTTCTTTTTATTGGATACTTGATGCATATTGTCTCTTGAGCAAAACACCACAAGCAAACACGGTAAATGCTCCCCTTTGGATGCTGAGCAAGTAGGATGAGGTTCTACAGCTCAGACTGACGGGATGGGAATCTGATGAGCCGAGGTGCTGTCAAAGTCCTGCAGCGCCTCCTGGTGGGTGTGGTAGTGCATAGCCACGTAGCTTTTGGCGAAGGCCATGGTTTGAGAGTTGACCGGCTGCAGGCTGTTGGGGGAACTCGGGCCTGCTGACGGACTGCTGTTATAAATACTGTAGTAGGGTTCTATACGCGTATTGATGGGTGTAGATGTGCTCGGGGGTCGGGGTTTGCGTCCAGCGGTGGCACAGGGACTAGGCATGCTGTCCCGGGAGTGACTGGGTCCGCAAGCCTGGTCCACCAGCCTCCTCTGTGGCTTCGGCGAGAGCATATACGCAGAGTTGGTCTCATGGTGCGAGGACTTGTTGCGGTTGACTTCCAGGCTCCCTTTGCCCATAGCGTGTAGGCGTGTCTTGTGCTTGCAGCACAGGAAGCCCAAGGTCAACCACTGGAAGCAGCAGAGCACACGGCGGCGCAGACCAGCGCTGTTGCGCGAGTACACAAACGGGTTGATTCCAGACTTCAGGAAGATGAGGGCGAATCCACAGAGCTCAAACTGGTAGTGGACAAAGCTGCTTTCCGGTGACACCATATCCTGCGCCAAGGATATACCTAGCGGTAGACAGCACAACAGCACAGAAATGACGATCACTATGCATGTGACCACAGCCTTTGAATCCTTAGCTGTCGCCAGGTTAACTGTGGACACCAACTGGCAGCAAGTCGCTCCAGTGGCAGCCCCGGGCACAAGGGGCTGGTTGGTCCTCCTGGCGAAGGAGTGCGTCTGGACATGTTGAAGCTTGTTGTAGGTCTGGTTGCGGTACAGTGAGGGCACCTGCACTGTACACTGCATCCCCTCGAAACCTGCGGCGATGAGCGGCGGATGAGAAGCAGGTGGACGTGTTGCATCCACCGTGATGATGGGACACTTCCGAACCTGAGCGTTCTTCCTCAATGCCTGAGCGATCATGAGGTATGAGATGGACACCACACCTACACAGAAAGCAAAGTCCGCAATGTATACATACAATACTACCTTGGCCTTGTTGCCGGTAAGACCAAAGTGGGGCAAGCAAGGTCCTGAGCTCCTGGGATATGCTCTCAAGGTGACCAATGCCGCTAGAGTGAAACTGGTGGTCCATAATAGTGCCGTTAGGGCCAGAGTGCAGGGGAACGAAGCCGTACGATTGGGCTGCTGACCCAGGACCATACGGAGCCGATGCAGGGCAATTACAGCCACTGTTTCCAGGGACATAATGATGAAGCCCGAGCTGGTGAGGTGGAAGGCAAAACAGAAGCCCTTGGACACGCCACCGCTAGTGTCGCCAGCATCCAGAAAGAGCACCAGTGCAAACATGGGTGCGGTGACGCAGCAAATAAACAGGTCACAGAAGGACAGGTTGAGGATCATGAAGTCGAAGTTGGTGCGGAACTTGCGGAACGCCGGGTCGAAGAAGGACAAGAAGACCACTAAGTTTCCATAAGAACCGAGACAAAAGATGATGACCAACAGAAGGGAGCAGGAGGCAAGGGTAGCCGTGTGGATCAAGGCCCAGCCGCTAACCGAAGCAGACTGGCCCTGGGAGCTGTTAAAGCTCCGAGCTTTCGCAAACTCAGCCAGGTCCAAAGGCCAGGCAGTGCTGTTCATGGTACACATGGGAATGCAAAGTGGTCACAGCCTCAGAGTGTTGCCCATTTTGTCTTCAGGTCACCCAAGAGCAAGCTAATACTCCAACTGTGCACATGGTTCATGGTAGACCCTCTGGATTGCTGCAAGGACACAAGGGATAAGAAATATTGATTAGTAACAGACAATATTAAGCTTTGCCTATGACAATTTTAACAATAAATTAAAATAAACAACTAAGCTTAAAGGCTTCTTTAACCATTCAAAGGATTTGTTTTATGTTATATCCATTAGAGCGCAAATTATTTGGAATTTCTTTAAAAGCACAGAGCATCAGGATGACTATTGTACCTTATATCATCCGTGCGCGCTCCCGTCATCCACAAATCTATCGATTAAGATGAATACGTGCCTGCAACAATCTGCATAGTATCTGAAGGCTTTGCTTATCCGTTAACATCTGTTAAGAATGATTTTACTGCAGGTGAATGTGCGCCGACTATAAAATCGTGTAAAAAAAATGCATACAGCCCCCATCTTTGAAAGAACATATAAATCACATGCATCGATGAAACAAAAGTCTAGTAAATATCTAAGAAATCGTCCAGTCTAGTCACACAGTCGCCTATAATGCCTATAACCCTGCGGCATTCTTTCTTCATTCGCCGAAAAAAATATGATTTCTTACCATGGATTCCCTATTTGTGCCTTTTTTACGACGCCGCGTTTTCCACATTTGCACGAATTTCCACAGTCCATGAATGTTACAAGCATCCTAGCTAGAGAAGGAGTATCACAGCAAAAGATAAGAATGAAAAACAGAGTGAAATTAATGCGCAGAAGGAGAGTGGGCGCGCCTCACTGGAATCATATTGGAGCCGTGAATGGATAGCATGCGCGTGCCCGTGAGTACAGGATGCTCACTCAGGAAGCACAAAGAAGAGACTAATTTTGTTTGATACATACACACGATATATATAATTTCCACTATATTTTTATATAAATATGCAATATTATGCACACACATGATGTTGTGTTTAACATTAATTGTAGTAGTTTTTTAATTTAAATGAGCAAACACAAAATTACAATACGTACGTCTTTTGTGTGTACACACATACACATATTATATATATATATATATGTATATAATGTTTGTTATTTATATTTATCATTGAGGAAAGTAAATGTATATTTAACATTTATATTACATCAACACTGCTACATGTTGGTGGCAACATGAAGAAGCACAAAAAGACCTGCATACTTTGTCACACTTTATTACAAACATCCCTTGACTTGTCAAATATTTGTAAAAGGAATATCAAGAAAAAAACAACAACATCACAAGTAATCAATTAGTCAGCATTATCAAATTACAGTCTTCTAGTTTACCAAACCAAAGTTGCACTAAACATTGGCTTATGACATCATTTTGACACCTTGTGAATTATACTTAAAATGCAAGCTTGTCAACAAACCACTGCATTAATGTACGATCTAGAATTGTTGTTCCGGACAGGTTTAGCAATGCTTGCTAACTGCAAATCAATGACAACGTCTCTACATTTGCTGACAGTTCTTTTAAAATGCATCGGACACCAGGATATGAGAACACCTGGCTTAAAACAAAAACTGCAAACACTAAACTACATGCAAAGTTGAACTGAAAAGACAGCGTAAATTTTTCAACTGAATAAATTAATAAATAATAAACATTTATTGACTAAAAAAAAAAAAAAAGATGCATGAAGTGCAGGAAGGAGGAGTTTAAAATCTCTATTTGACTTATTTTGTAACACCATCCATTACGATTATACTGATTTTTTTTTTTTTTTAGCTCAGCCTCATTGGCATGCCAAATGAAGAAAAGCATCACCAAATGATATATTCTCACACTCTTTTTTATTTATGTAAGCTTACATAACTGTTCAAAACGCACACTGTCTTTATGAGGCAGGAGGAAATGTACTTCAAAAAAAGAAATGGGTACTTTTACCTCATACACATGTAACATTTACCAACATTACATGTGTACACATTTCAAACAGATTACTGCTAAAATTGTAAAATGCTAGTAGTACAATAAATGCAGTGCAAGCAGTGCAGAAAACTGCTTTATATTGGGCTATATCAATCCATACTGCACTCAAACAAGCGAAAACTGTACAAGAACATTTTAGATGCAGGTCAGCGATACCTGCAATAAAGTTCCCCTTAAATATTAAGTGTATTCAAAAATAATCATAAAAAAAGAGTTTAGTAAAATATTCTAGTTATTTCATAACTAGATAATTCCATCTATTGCTACATAAACTGTTTTAATTTTCTGTCCTCTACAAACAAACCCAAACATTCAGAGCAAACAAAAATTCAGGTTTCAGTTAGCGTTGCCATTTCCCCCTCACCAGACAGCAGCATCATTCTGAAAAACAGAAATTAAATGATCATAAGAAGAGAGAGGAAAAAAAAAAGAAAGAAAAATTATCATATAACACAGAAACAATACCATACATGCTATGAAAATACATCAAGGTTGAAAAAAAATGACCCAGAAATTGTTAAATAATGAATGAAATGTGTAAAAGGTGTTAAACCAAAATAAAAATTAAACTGTTTTACCCAATATGTGTGTTACAGTATGTAATGTGTTGAAATTGTACCGTAGTATTACTATTTTTATGATGTACAGAGTAGCTGCCTACAGTATATAGATCGTTCCAAATCGGTCATTTCATTTAAATTAGAATGCTACCTTAGAAGGCACCGTCTATGTAGGCAGCAGAAAGCAAATCAGCTCACTAGGTTTTGGAAGAGAGCCTGTGTGTGTGTTTGTAACAGACCTAAGCGTAGTAACAGGGGGAGACCAGCAGATCTGTGAGCACCAGCAGCTGGTCATCTGTGAACTTCTGCTTGTGTTCCTGCCAGTTATCATGATGAGTGCGACGGAAATCCGACAGGGTTTTCTTCACAGTCATCTAGAGAAACAACAAATATATATTTGTTCTTGTGAGTCACTCATCTAAGGGAACTGGATCTTGGGTTAGGTAGTATTCTCAGTACTGCAGTTGTTGGTTTGCCTTTGCCATGAATGCGTTTTCTTCAAAGTCACATTCAAATCCAGAAATATTTAAACATTTAATCTTTGCTCAGTCAATCCCTGGCCCCCTGCATGACTGCAATCAGCTGATCGTTCCCAATCAACTCCCATTCTCTCCACATCTAACAGCAGGAAAGGAGAGAGAGCTGTACCTCTATAGGCTGTGTGTCGTTGAGGTGGGCACTCAGGTCCATGAGGATCTGGGGCATCCAGGTGGGCACATCATACGGGCTGGACAGGATGCAGGCACTCAGACCCAATACACCTGCATGTCGCCGAACCAAGTCTACACACACACACACACACACAGGAAAATGAAAAATTCAAGCAGAGTTATTAAAAGGCATAAGAATATACCTAGGGTAAATACATCTGAGTGACTAAAGCAGCCGAAGTTTACCTGAATTCACCTTAGATGTAAAATAATATATACAAGCCTGAGACAACAATTAATATCTGAAATCTTTTTGAAGTCATGATGTAAAATGAAAAAAGTATATGTGTGTGTGCATATAAAAAAAATGATTTGAAGCATAATATAAAAGTATAAAAATGCATGAAGTATAAAAATATAACGTATGAAAGTATTAAATTAGCTGAAAATAGTATTTAACTGTGTTTTCAAAATTAACTTTAAGCTAAAAGTAGTTTAAATGTATGCATGCATAATTAAATATCCAGTACTGGATTACATATACTATATACTGAACAACACAGATCATAAAAAAAAAAAAAAAAAAATCAGTGATGTACTCAAATAGTTCCAACTTTAGAACTTAAAAGTATTTAAAGATTAGTCAAATTAGAATTATTTATGAAGGATCATGTCACAGCGAAGACTGGAATAATGGCTTATTAATATTCAGCTTTGCCATGACAGAAATGAATATTTAAAAATATATTTAAAATACAAAACAGTTCTTTTAATTAGTAATATATAATATCTTTTGAGTGTGAGAAACTGCATTCAAAAGCATTTTGAAAAAATTGCTGACCCCAAACTTAGTGCATGTCTGTGTGATCATTACCAGCAGAAGGGATCGTGTCCACCACTGAGCCCAGCTCTCTCCTCTTGCGCTTGGGCAGACGGGTCTTGCTCAGGGCCTCAAAATGTGCCTGCATGGGTTCGTCAATGCTGAGAAAATTACACTGCAGGAATCCACTTAAAGTGGTGGCAGCCATCTCCCTCACCTAAAAACATGAAGCGGGAGCGAAAGAAAGAAGGATTATTACAGTTCAGGCTAATATCTTGTGGCCAAAGGTTCAGACAGTTTCTCTTTTCAGTTATCTAAAGTGTGGGAAGTGCAGAACAGGGACAGACGGGGTCTTTTGTATCACTTTTTTTTTTTAAAGAAGAACACAAGAAGTGTTGGAAATTTCTGTAACAGCAGAACGGTGCAATCTGCCTCACAGAACAAAACACCATGTTCCAGAGCAGGACTCCAGTCAGGTTAAAGAGAGCGAATACGTTTTGAGCTTACCATTGATGTGCTAAACAACTAGTCGTCTAACCAGTAGGTGACCTAGTAGTGCATAACACAACCAACTCTCCAAAACGACAAAATCAATTTAATGTTGTGCCAATTTAATTGTGTTGTGACTTGTTTTCATTGTGTTGAAGCTTGTTTCTTTTCTGTTATGTGCACAACTCTCTCTCTATATATATTAAAAACACACCCCCATAATATAAGCTGACTCAGCGATAGCAATTCTCTGAGCATGTCTATGAGAGTTTAGGGCATGCATTTGTGCTGACAAAGAAACAACGGCTTTTTTAAAGCTTCAAAACTCTTGTGTACTTGGCCTGTGTGCTCTGATCTTTAACCGTGAAACAGTCACTGTCACGTTCTGATTGGTTAGTACTAGCACTAATCAACCGAATGTCTGTATCACCTCACAGAGGGTCATATTGCATGCATCATGGAATACAGAGAGCTTTTATTTAATAGGCTGAATTAAAGAGTGTAGTTTTCTTCCACTCATAACCCTATTCTTTCCCCCTTTAGCCTCTTTTCTCTGTTCGCCGTCCTCTACTTTCTGAAAATTGAACATCTATCACCATGGAAACAGAATATTGCTGCAGCTAGGGGTTGCTATGGTAACAGTAAGAGGGAATGAAGGATAGAGAGAGAGAGAGAGAGAGAAGGAAAACAAGGGAGCGCTACATCATTGAAAAGACAGAACGGCTTACGTAATTGGCTTTCGACACATTTAACCTTAGCAATTGTACTCAAACGCATAAAGATTTGGATATACTGAAGACATAATCTTGAGCAGCAATCTGGCTTAATTCAAGTGACAAATATCTTCAACATCTAGATACCTGAACATATTAATAAAGGGGTCAACTTTATGACACACACACTTGTCTTTAACAAAATACATTAACTACAAAAAAGTACAAAAAAGTTTAGGAGATGGTGATCCATTGTATTCCAATGCTCTGCTTGATGGCTGTTATATAAAAAAATGCTATTCACAAAGTTCATCTATTTTTAATTGTATAATGTTGATTGTAAAACACAAATAATTAATAATACTTGATATAAAATTACTAGGCAAGTCTGTACTTTCATATTAGGCAGATGATGGTTGTGCCCGAAATGAATAAAGAGCCAGAGACACCCCTGATCCTCAGAAACTGTGAAACAAACCTTTATGAACGCGTGTATATCAGTGTGCAAGTTTATTCACACACCTCTAGTTGTTCATCCTCCAGCAGGTGCAGTACTAGCGCTCTCACGTCACTGACGGCCTTGGCATCGCTGAGGAAGGTGAAAAGATTGTAGAAAACCATGATCTGCAGGTAGCTGAGAATGGTGTAACGTGCGTGCCATGAGCAACTCCTTGAAATCTGTAACAAATAGCACCATCTACTGGTCAGATTACACATTAAACCCTTGCATTCATAACTGGCACTAAAAGCATATTTAGTGTCTGTGTGTGCGTGTGCATGTGTGCTTTATGGGCAATGGAAAGTCACCTCCTCAAGTGCACTGAGGACTTGTGGGATCTGCTCAGAGTACAGCAGTCCCTGGGACATGAGAGATAGACACATCTTAGCATCTCTCTTCATCTCATCATAGCTGTCGTCGTTCTCCACAGGAGCAATCTAGAAACAGAGATAAAGGCAGACTTAAACATACAAGACTTGTAGACGGTTAACTAAATTACAGACAAAACTGGGACTCACTTTAAAGAGTAGAGGGAGGAGACGAAGCTGTTCCGGGACCACAGAAGAGAAGGAGCGTCCAGCACTGGTCATCAACCACTTCAACACTATCACAAACACAAAAATATCACTTCTGCACACTCAAACAATCACATTCGCACACAAACAGTAAGACATACAAAGTACGCACCGGTTTTGAGTAATTTGATGGCTTGTGTCCTCTCGTCTTGATCTGCCTCCGTGTTCTCCTCTACCACGTGGTTCTGGATCTCCTCCTCACCTTCCGTTAAAGGCTTGAGCCTGGCCAGCACACGCTCTGTGAACTCTGAGATGCGCGGGGACGTAGTGGGCTGAATGTGTGGCAGGTTCACGTCGATCATGAAGATGTAGGTGAGCACACTGAGAGACAGGACAAGAAGAGAGCAATGACTTAACATGAAGAAAATGCATATAATGTTGACTTAATTTTGGCATTCAAGTACATACCTGCCGATGCGTTCGCGTACATTCTTATAGACCTGAGTGAGTTTGGGTTCTAGGTACTGTAGTAACCTGTGAAGCAACTCTGGGACTCTCCATTCCTGCTGAGCAAGACCACCCTGCAGTACATACAGGCGGCTGAAAAACAGAGATGTCATTGCTTTGGCTTTGAATCCAAACTTAGACATGAAATAAAAAGAAGCCAGTCGCATTCAGCATTTCCTCTTTTCCATCCATTCAGTTCATTCAGCTTTCAAAAGAGAAAGTGCGTGGTAGTGATGTCATACCAGGCATCCACAAACGAGCCTCCTTCTCCTGTGACCGGAGACTCCATCAGCATCTCAAACAGCCAGTGCAGCTTTCGTGGGTCTCGGCTCTCCTGTACAACACACAATATTTTTGGGACACTGTTAAGGAATATAGCAATGTTCAAAAGCTTTATTTAATAACGCTTTTGAAAGACATCTCTTATGCTCACCAAGGCTGCATATATTTTATTTTATCGAAAAAGCAAACAGCAAAAACATTAATACTGGTACATATTATTTTAATTTAAAATAGAAAAGTTATTTGAATCCACATATGGTAAAATATATATTCATGTGATGGTAAAGCTAATTTTTTACCAGTCAACAGACCAGTCTTCAGTGTCACATGATTCTTCAGAAATCCTTGTAATGTGCTGATTTGGTGCTCAAGCAACATTTTCAGGATTCTTTGATGAATAGAAAGTTCAAAAGAGTAGCATTTATCGTAAATAAAAATATTTTGTAACCTATTGCGGCCTTCACTGTGACTGTAGTATTTTTAACTTAAAAAACATTCACTGACCCCGATCTTTTGAATGCTCATGTATATTAAAGTGCCCCTACTATGGATTTTTGAAAATGACCTTTCATGCAGTTTGTAACAGCTCTAAATGAATGAAATGAATGAATTTAAAATTTAAATCTGATGACGTGCCATGTATAAAGTTATTGTCTGTCAAAAGAGAGAGTTAACTCTGAATCACTGAAACGAGTCATTTTTAAAACAAATCTCAAGCCTTTTATTTTGACGTCAACGTGAAATACTAGAACATTGCCCACCCACTTGATGGTCTTTTCACATTGGTCTGAATGAAAATGCCAATTCATTCTTTGCCACTAGCCACCACTTTTGGAGCGGTAAAATAGTGGTTTCCGTGGTAACGCTGTACACAAAGCAGCACTTTTTCTTGAAAATATTTAATAAAAGCTAAATAAAATGAGGTATACAGGTCTACATCTTACTAAAAGATGAGTTTGTGCTCTAAAAAGAGTTATAAAGGTGTCCTTACACAGGCAGTGGCGATACAGGTGCCCCAGTCTGCATACGTCTCAATGGTGATATTAGAGAGAGCTTTACGAAGCAGTGGACACAGCATAGCCCACAGTTTTTCCACCTGTAACAAATGCACACAAACTTCTGCACCAAATGGTGTGTAAAAGTGATGCTGAGGACTCTAATCCTCTTAACTTTGTTATACAGCACCTACAGTTTATGCATGTGTGCTAATACCTTGTTGTAGCTCCAGTGCTTGGAGCCCCTGATGAGTCCAGAGATGATCTCCGCCACGCAGCGCTGGGTGCTCTCATGGGAATCTGCAACCAGACGCTCCATATGAGGCTTCAGCAGGGGCAGGAAGGCATCATCGTAGTTCCGAAAAAGACCCTTTAACAACACAAGATAATGATTACGATGCAGTCTATTTTTTGACTGGGTGTCAGTCACAAGACAAGCCTGAAAACCTGGCTGATAAAGTCTATAGTCAACATTTCTGGAAAATTTCTCACCTTAAAGAGGCAAAATCGTCGTGGGCTGAATTTATCCTTCCCCTTTCTGTCCTCCAGAGACAAATATTGGATGAACTGATCTATGAACTGCTGGTCTGAGAAATGATCGTATATAATCTGTTCACTCTACAACACAGAAAACACAAACCTAAGCAAACAAGGCAAAAAACAGACTGAAATAATTAACTGAAGTGAGGTGGTACAAGTTGTTCTGAAGTGGCTGGGTTTAAATGTGTTACAGTTTAAGAAGTTGTGTATTTGTGTACCTCATTCATCTCTTCTCTTGTTTTGCCCAGTTTGGGCTGTTCCTGAGGAGAGGCATAGAGCATCAGCTTCCTAAAGAAAGAAATATCCATGAAATAGAACTAATTTTGCACCGATCATCAGTCGAATGCTAAATATACACTATTATGCAAAAGTTTGATTTTCTGCAGATGCTACTCTAGTCTTCCGTGTCAGTCTTTTCTTATTAATAACAATCATTTCTTGTTTGATAAAAGCTGTGCTGCTATTTTTTTTGTGATATATATATATATATATATTTTCCAGTTTCAAAGGATATTTACTGTAATACTAAAATTCCTTGTAGAATTTTCTTTGTGTTCTTCACACAGAGCTGTTGTATGGCTTCAGAAGACACTTAATCTATATATGTGTTTTTAAGCACTATAAGCATGTGTACCGTGGCCATGTGGAATAGCCCCAGTGGGTTTTCTCAATGAAGCAGCATTCATTCCAGTCCTGCTGGGAACGTGGCAACCTGCTGCTGTCATACTGCAGCCACTGATTATCAGGCCTGTCTCCCACCAACAGAGAGCTTAGAGCTTTACCACCACCTACATGAAGAACGGGAAGAAATATAGCATAAATCTCACATATTCTTTGATGTGTGTCCATTTACTGAGACCATACTGTACAGATAGTATCCTCACATGACTGCAGTGAGGTTTTGAGCTCAGATATGTCATAGGGATTCACGGCCACTTTCTTGTGAGGTCTCTTGAGCTGCTTTAGAATGCCACTCACTGCTGAAATCGCACCCTGAAAAATAAACAGCAGACGATTAAATGTAGTGTCCTTTTGTGTAGCTTTCCGTACACATAATTACAGCATAATAACAAACGCACATTGCGAACTAAGAGCGAGTCGTGGTTGAGGCTCTCAATGAAAAAGAGGACTGCAGAGGAAGGTAAGGGGTGGTCATCTCTCAGCATCAGAGAGAGGAAGCCGATAGCTATCTGCTCAAACTTCCAGGGCCTGTCAAATAAACAAGCATATGACCAAGGAATTTTCATTAGTTTACAATTCAGACAGTTGCTGTGCAATCTAACCAGACACAATGAATAGACATACAGGTTTCGGTCGTAAAGGCTGTCCAAAAGATCCACCACTAGTTTCTCATACTTCCTGTAAGGAATTGATAGAAAAAAAATCAAATAAAATTTGTTTATATCCACTGCTTGATGGGATATAAATTGGAAAGCAAATATAATATATAAAACATACATATATATATATATATATTTTTTTTTTTTACATTTTTTTGTATTTACTTACTGCACCGATTCTTTATTTTTCTGTTCCTGTCTCTTTCTTCCCTCCAGTTCCTCCTGTTCAGAGGCGGCACAAGGAGTCGGTTGTGGGTTGCTAGATTTCATAATTTTTAGTGCAACCTCAACACAGCTCTCCGGAATCTGAATAAGAGACAAAAAAAGAATGGTGCAAAGACATGTCACAACAAAAAACAACCTTCACTTTTGTTATAGCTGCAGTTAGTATAGAAAAAAAAGATGGCAACAAAAACATTAGCAAAAACAATTTCCACCTAATACTATAATGTTAATACTTTAAATTGTGAACAAAGGCTTTCAGTTTATTTAAAGCTGAAGTGTGTCATTTTTTCTTATGTTTAGTTAATGTTTCTCCCTCATTTTAGGTTACCACTTGCTGAACTCACAGAAAAGTCGATTCCGATGGTCTCATACTGGCGGTGGATTTTGTCAGCCAGATCATCCATGAGCCGGACGACTGAAGACTTCTCTAGAGACATGGAGAGGCTCATACCAGAACGCACAATGGCAGGCCATGTGAGAGCAATGCAGTCCCAGTACTGCAGGTTAGCAAGACAGATCCCAGAGTGGTTCCCCAACAGACAGTACAAGGCACCCTGAAGGAGAGACAAAGAACAACATATGATCCTGCTCAATTTTCCAAAGCTGTCATATGTCCGACTGATCAATAGGAATAGAAAGATTCTTAGTTTCTTTTAGTGTATATTAATCCTGAACTGTGTAAGACCTACTTTGAATTGCTGCTGGGTGACGTCAGTACGGTCTGGGTCCAGATACTCCAGCACTGCAGGGATGACATCTCTGCAGCATAAGCTGTAGGTTCCCAATGCTGTGAACAGGACGTTTTGAGCTTTACCCCTCACCTGAAGTAAAAAAGGGCCTATTAAAGATGCATTCATTGGGAGTTTGTGTGTATGTTTGTGTATATGGCCTTGTCATACCTGACTGTACCTGCTGGTGGACAGTCTAAGCAGGTCATTTATCAAGTCCTGGTGAACACTCCTGTAGCAACATCCCTCTATGGTCAGATTTCTTAACTGAAACACACAGGCACAAAACTCTCAAAATCACTGAAATCATAACAAAATATGCATTTGATTCTTGTTATTAATATACAAATAATTATTATTGTAATTCTTATCAGTTACCTCATGTTGCAACATGACTCTGTCTATGAGTACAGCTCTAATGTGCTGTTTACTGCCATGAAGCTGGAGAGAAGAAGCGAGAATGTCAAATAAAGACATTGGTAATGTGATTACCTGTTGTTTTGTGACTGTAGAAGTGTTTACATAGTTCGCAATGATACATTGGAGATTCGAGTACATGTTTTTTTTATTGATTTATTTATTTGCATGAAATACTGTTGTTACAGTTGTTTTATGGATTTGAATGCTATGGTCTTATTAAAGACAACATAGAAGACTGCCTGTATTAACAGCAAGCTCTTGTCGCTCTTCCTTTTTAATAAAAAAAAAAAAAAAGACAATTTCTCATCTGTTGAGAAGACCTCCAGGACGGGGTCTGCAACAGTAACATGTAATAAATGTGCATTTAACCTTGTTCTCCATGGACTTCTTAATGAGACTGAAACTTTTCCAACGTGAGTCAAACTCGTGTTTGTGTGAGCCTTTAAAGTGGAGCAGGTCGTTGATGATCTATAAAGAGAAAACACCATTCCTCTGTCATATCTCTGCTTATCACCAACACAATACTGCAAATATCACGTGCACTTAAACCTGACAGAGCTGCAGTTCACCTTTATCATTGAGAAGAGGGATTTGATGTCATCCTCTGAGTGCTCTAGAGTGTGGTCTGTATGGATAAATATCAGAGTTAAGAGACTGATGTACATACGCAAAACAAAACAAATAAATCTACTGTATTAAAATGTAAAGTTTAAATCAAGAACAGGACTTAGTATGTTAGAGTAACTTACGCAGCAGGGGTCTAATCACCTTACAGATCTCCTCTCTGTAGTTGTCTCTAAACAGGTCTGCCACATAACCAATAATAAGCAACTAACTTATTAGTACAGCTCCAGAAATGGTTTTAAACACAAAAAGTAAATGCTCACTCACCATAGTCTTCTCCTGTGTACACGTTCGTCTCGCATAGCTGAATCATACTGTTTATCCTGAAGTGAGAAGCATTGCAAGGTTACAATATTGATATGATATGTCATGTTTAAAATAAACATTAGTTATTGTAACTGCACTATATGGTGCGTGTGTGTGTGTCACACTTTACCTCTCTGGCACAGGTTCTCCATTCAGTGGGGGCAGAAGGCTGCTTGCTCCCAAAAGGCAGCTATGGACAATGGACAGACTCTGTAGAACATCATCCCTAAAGAGACACAAAACAGAAAAATTAATCTTTCTCTTGAACAAATGTTGGTGTCATTTGTTAACATTATTTAACTATACTAATAAAGCATTAGTAAATTCTGAAATTAGCATCAAGAAAGATTAAGAAATGCTGTAGAAGTATTGTTCATTCTTAGTTCATGTTAATTAATAGTTGTTAACTAATGAATCTTATTGTAAAGTGTTATCAATGCATTCATTAAAATCTATCTATTATTAAAATCAATCTTAAATCATAGTGTCTGATTGGTGTAGTGTGTCTCTGGTTTAACACGGGGGCCAGAGATATTTTAAAACATTTGGGTTTTTGCTTCTGTGAAAATGAAACTTAAAACACAAATTTGAAAAATTATCAAGGATTACAAAAATCACTTTTGTTATAAACACTTAAACACAAAGACTCAGTGCCGTAAAAAGAAACCATGAACACATGTCTGGTTTGGTGTTGATGAAGGGGAATGTACAGTACTGATGGGAGAGTGAGGGTTCGAATGAGTTCAAATAGATAACATGTTACCGTATCCTGTGGCTGACCTGCTGATGTCCTGTTCTCCCTGTGCGTGTTTCTGCAGATGCTCGAGTTCAGGTTTCAACAGCAGATCCAGCAAGTAAAACACAAACTCTTTCTCTTCTGTGTTAGGCACGTGCCACTGAATGCCCAGGTTCAACAGGTCCCCAGGACGACCCCAGTCCTGATCCAGAGAGGAAATAGAGACAAGAAGTAAAACATCAGCCTCAATGACTTTGGTCCAATTAAGCATACTGATGATAACTAGAGTAATGTCAAAAATCATCCTTATGTTTTCTTGATACACTTTTCTTTAAGACCTAAAGAAAAAAAAAACATTATTAAAAAAAAAAAAAAAAAAGTTTCATGAATTTGTTTTCATAAATGTAAAAAAAATTCAGATTCAGATTTTTTATAGATTTTCTGAGAATGCTAAGTTCAAATAAACTACATAATAAACCACGTCAGACAGTGAGGATGTCTGTCTAAGAAAAGGTGCCTTAGGTTAACCAGTGTGAGAGATGATGACGGAGCTCCACTAATCCATTCATTTACTCAATCATCTCATCTCTTCCTCTTAGAGACATTTGATGGGATAGAAGTAAATCCCAGTCACAGCAGCAAAAACTAATATCCTAGTGTGAACCTCCCATTCACACTGCCATTGTTGAATGGTGATTTAAACAGTTCTGAATTTCTAAAATATATTTTCAGACTTTTACATCATACTATTCATATAATATTAGTATTTACTAATTTTTATCATATTTGCATCTACCCTAAAATACATTTGTCACCTTGCAATCAACCAACAGTAAATAATTTAAATTGAGAATAATTTTTTTTTGCTTAAATATAGTTCAGAGAAAAAAGACCCAAGTAATTTAACAAGTCTTCTACAGAGTTTTAGAAGAGATCTCAACAATATCTCTTACATTTACCAAGACACCAAAGTCATAATGTCAACTGAACACAGGCATTTCTCATCAAACTGATTTAAATACAAAACTAACTTCTCAAAGTAACGCTTCACACCAGACAGTATGTCAGTGATTGTTTTCAAATAGACTCTTGGATACTATGGATTCTTCAGGATTATGGCATCATATTTCAGATTTATTCTAAAAAGAGCTGAGCCTCCTGTCACTATGAGAGGGTTAGTGGAAAACCAGGCACATTTTCCACTTGAGGCTGACCTTAATTGGAAGGTATGTGTCAGTGTGCTGCTGGACCCCTCCGGGCATGCTGCAATACTCTCTGGGATAGATGAGGGACATGGAGCGCAGGATGTGATAGAGCAGCTTACAGGCCAGATTGTAGCCCTGCTTGCATTTCAGGTGCAGAGTTAACTGAAGAATCTGCACCAGCTGAGACCTGTAGAGTAACAACTGATCACCATTCACACGGGTCACCTACAGACAGAGACAAGGACTGTTATTTCATAAATATGTACATATGTTTATAGAAACAGTAAAAAACTAATTTCTACACTAAGATGTCTAGATTTCTAGAGTTTGATTAGGCATACATTTCAAGTTCTATATTTCTAGATAAATATTTTCACTTATAGATTGCAAGATTAAGATTTTTGTATTTCCAAAGATACTGATTTACAGAATCGGATTAAATTTCTACATTTCTAGAACTAGCTAATTAGATATCGACATGTTGTTAAGTCCAGTGCTGACCTCAGACAACAGCTGGAGGTTCCACATCAGCTCTTTATCCAGCTCCTCTTCATTTATTATCTCTTCATCTAAGAACACAGGAAACTATGTAGCAATACATATAATACCATTACAACATTGCATGCAGGCGGAACTTACAGGCTGAGATTTGTAATATGGCATTGCAGCAGTGGGGCAAAAATAGTTTCAGAGACTCTGCCGGGTGACACTGAAAGGACAATAATCATTTAAATTGGTCAGCCAAACATTTTGAGAAAATGTTGGTGAATTGAGCTCAGGACACCAACCTTGGTTGCAGCTCTGCACATGTTTGCCACCATCCGTCCAGCCACGTGAGTCTCAAAAATGTTTGTAGTGGCAAAGTTAAAGACTTTTTCAAGAGCCACCTATTAAAAAAAAAAAAAGGAATATTTCATTGCATAGCTAAAGCATTATGGAAATACATTTCTGTTCAAAAGTTTGGGGTCTGTAAGATTTTCATTTTTTAAAGAAATTATTAATTTTATTCAGCAAGGATGCATTACTTTGATAAAAAGTGACAATGAAGACTTTAAATACATTTAACATTTTAAATAAATGCTGTTTAAATTTACATTTTTCATTCACCAAAGCAACTAGAAAAGTATGTATCATGGATCATGTGACTCTGCTGACTCGAGTAATGGTTGCTGAAAACTTTTGCCATCACAGAGAATAAATTAAACACTTAAAATTTAGTTTTAGTGTATTTTTCATCATATAAATGCAGCCTTGGTTAGCATAAGAGACTTGGTGAGACAAGAAAATCTTACCGAACCCAAACTTCTGAGCAGTAGTATAAGTTATGACTAGGTTTAACTCCATCGGTACAGTAATCGCGTTTATAATGACCTGGAATATTTCCATAGAGCA
This sequence comes from Enteromius radiatus, assembly GCA_032357445.1. NCBI lineage: Eukaryota > Metazoa > Chordata > Actinopteri > Cypriniformes > Cyprinidae > Enteromius > Enteromius radiatus. The sequence goes on along the minus strand of JAUCMS010000022.1, from coordinate 12,190,626 downwards.
TTGCGTGAGGATAGTGCTAAATGTAGAGGACAGGCCCAGCTCCACCAGACTCTCCAGATGAGTCATTTTCTCTGTCTCCATCTCTTCCCGGGTCTGTTCCAGTGTACTCGTGTCAATCAGTGCAAAACACCTAAAGACACAAACATGAGAGAGAGAATGAGGATACAGAAAGAAACGCACATGTACAGTATTCAAAAACAGCTCTGTACCTATCAATAAATTGAAGAACAAAATCCTCAAACTCTGCTGAGGCTGAACACAATTCTTTTTCCACCTGCACAAAAACAAATAATGAAACAACTGCACATAAATTATGACATGTAAAAAAAAAAATACTGTTGACAGGGAAAAAAAGTTTCACCTGTGTGAGGTCATTTCTTGTCTGAACAGCAGCTGAACAGTCCACCAATGGCACAAGAGTAACAAAAGTTGCTAAAAACTGGAATGTTATCTGAAAAAAAAATAAATAAGTAAATAAATAAATAAAACACTTTTAATTACTGTATGATATTCTTAGCTAGGACAGGAAAATATATAATCAGTAATAATTTTAATATAGTATGCAATATTTATTTTTTAGCTTTATAATTAAAATGTTTTATTATTTTAATTTAATTCTAAGTACTGGAAATTTTGTCATAGCTAAATTTTGTTAACTAAACTACACATTTAATTGTATATGGAATATATATATTATATATATACATACATACACACAACTAAATTTATAGTTTAGCAGTTTTGATTATCTGTAACATCTGTCATGAACAGACTCTCACCATGCACTTGCTGAAGTCATTGGGGTCGACCCCAGGCAGAGCCCTCATGAGGAGAGGCAGCATGTGTGTGGGGCCCTCTGGAAAAGTCTGGCCCCCAGCCACCAGGCTCCGCGCCACACCGATCATACAGCTTAGAGTGGCGGTCAGCTGGTGTGGCTCAGTGAGGGTCTCCATGGCAGGATATGTCCTTAAAAGAGATGAGTCCCAAAATGCTTTAATGTAAATGTAAAGCCCATCATCAATTTACTGTCTCATTTCTAAACTATCAAGGGTTTGTTAGCAAGTTGAATTCCATAAAACATCTATTACTCTTAAAACACACACACACACACTTACTTCTCCAGCACTGGAGGAATGACAAGCTCAGGTCTGAGCAGTGCAAGGTTTTGCAGGGCCTGGGCAGCATCCAGGCTGCCAGTTTTGCTAAACATTGCCAGCAAGACGGGCTGCTTCATACATTCCACAAAATCTATGATGTCCTGCTCACTAAGAAGGTGGCTCTCGGGAACAGGGGTCAGCCATGTTGGTGTCCGGTAACGTTCGCGATGCAGACGTTTCACAACACTGGCAGGTAATCGCTGAACAAGCTTCATAAGTTTCATCTAGGGATGGATGGAGCAAAATGAACCATTTTGAATGACATTCAGCTCTGATTCCCCCCCCCCCCCCCTATTATTAGGTAGTGCAATGAAAAGGAGATGGAATCATTAGGAAGAAAAGGAGGGAATTGAAATGGAGCTCTGACCATAATGGTATTATTACAACTGTGAAACAGACAAACCTAAGACTCATCCAGCAAGCACATCTGTAAAGGGTCTGTAATTATGTGGTTTATTTAGACAAATGTGTCATTGAAGCCTAAATAAATGGATTCAATTAAACATTAGTTCTACTGAACCTTTACTGTCAAAATTGCACTACAACTGCCATTTGATCAAAGGGATGAATATTAACTTTGACTTCTTATTCCCATCTCACTGAGTGAACTTTTCCGAAATGACACGTTTTGACCCTATGATGCTCACCGCAAACCATACAATTAATTGGAATCAAAGGAAGAACACTTTCTGTAAGCTTCTGAAAACAAAGCAGATGTTCCACAGAATGGACATCTCATCAACAGCTAAAAAGGGACAGACAAAGTAGTATCACAACAATGTGGTGACAATAAAAGGACAAAGCTTTCACAGGGTTTACTGTGACATTTGAAACTGAGAACTAGATGCCTCCCTCAGTCAATGCAAACACATATCCCTGGAAAGACAAACGGTCCTGCGGTCTATGAGGAGATGTTTCTAGAAAAAGAACGGCATGCATTGTTGATAGCAGCAGTGTTTCAAACAGACACAGCTGCAAGCTCTTATAAAGCATTCTGGGAGACAGAGAAACAGCCTAAAGACCTTGTTCACTTTGCTGTTATTGTATTAAAATGAACTTCTTTGTTAATAATACTTTTAAAGCACACATGATTTATACTTCATATATTATTCAGCATTTAAGAGATTTATTTCTACGAAATTTCAGAATCACAAACCTCCACAAGCAACTCACCAGCCAGCGGCCGTGGTTAGAAGGGTGGAAAAACGAGGCGATACTGTTGAAAAGGCCACTGAGCTGGGTCTGGGTTTGCTTGCTGGGCCCTCCCTAAAATACAATATTAAATATAAAATAAATGCATTACATCATATCCTGATGGTTTTGACAACTTGATGTCACTTCAAAAGCAATGAAAAGCATATGTGCTTCATTTTACCAGCAAAGCAGAAATCCAGATGACCACATGACTGATGTCATAGGCGTTTGTCAGATATCTGGAAACCAGCATCTGACTGGATCCTACAGGAAGATTAAGACTCCTTAAGATCCTAGTGAAGATCTGAAAACAGAGACAGAATCCAAACTATAACCTACAATATTGAACCAGCGCTGGATTGAATGGCTTACTGTGTATACAAAACAGCCAAGGAAAATTATTTAAACAAGAAGCTTATCATTAAAAACATAATTTTGGAGAATAGTCTCTCTACGGTGGCTGTAAAGCTAATCTCACCTTTGGTATATAAGAGTCCCAATCTATATAACCAATGTTGTCATTTGCCAGTCGTGCAAAAAGGCTGACAAGATTCTGGAACAGACAAAATCAGGTTAATGCTAACGTACTGAAGTGAGTTAAATTTCAATAGTGAGTCAACTATACTTACCACTTCCCAGCTTGGAAGGTTCTGCACTGACACCCACAGGCTTATCAACTCATCAAACCAAAGTCTGTGGAAACACACAAATAAAAGCGTCACAGTTATGTAAATCAATTTAAAGTATGTCAATTTTCTATGACAACAATTTTACATTATCTAGTTATTCTAGTTTTGTATGCATGACTCTCAAATTACATTTGAAAAACTATAAAATATATTAAAAATATATCATGGTTGTTCCATATATCTGACATGATGCATTCTTCACTTTAGGTTAAATGTGCTTGAAGTTTGAAGCTTGTAGTCAGTATGAAAAAAATGGTTTGACATTCAGCTCTGACATCAAATAAATCAATTACATTCGAATAACTTAAAACATTGACATTAATTTGAATAATATTGTCTATTTGTGATCAAATAAATGCAGCTGTGGTGAACACATTCTTTCAGAAACTCCAATTTCCAGATTAAAATGACTTATTGTGCAGGTGAAAGCAGACTGAAAGTGTGCCATAAATTTCAGGCAGTGCTCACTTAAAGCCCTTATCATGCAGCTCTGGAGGGAGAGTGGTGGGCAGGAAGAGCTCAAAATATCCCATCGCCTTCTGCATGGTCACGTCAAATGGGCACATCAGAGGCCTCCACTCTTCCAGCATCTCCTGTGTGGCTGATTCTGGGAAATATCTGCACGCATTCATACAAAAACACACAGAGAATGATTTTGTTAGGAGGTGTTGCTGATATCTGACCTCGAGTGTTACGCACAGATATGACAATGCTAAAACTCAGTGATGTGTCATTTAAATGTCATGGTAAACTGTATGAAGTACAAGTGAACTCTTTTTAACTGGATAAACGGTTCAAGTGCTTTAGTTAAAGGATTACAGTCTGCTGGTCTAAGCCACATAAGGAATCCTTACATACACTATGCGGCACTTCCTGCCAGTAGATGGACTGCAAACAGTGTGTTATCTCTAACTCAAGGCCTGAACTTCTCTGACCATTGACATGATAACCTTTTCTGTAATCCTACTGTAGATGAGCTAAGAGGAGCTTTGGACATGTAGCTTCACCTCACCCTAAATAACCTCCATAGAGTTGAATGGAATCAAGGCAAGCATATATTTTTCTCTTTCTATTTCATATAAAATTAAACAGTTTTAACCCAATTATATGGATATATATGATGTCCTTGTTGACCTCCTGCTGCTCCCACAAAGCCAAATTTAAAAAAGCATTAAAGAGGATTAAAAGCCTAGGGAGAAACTGAGGATCTATTAGGGCACACTGTTTATGTTCACTAAAGTCACACATGAAAAGTAGTAATCAAAAATTCCCTAATCATTCATAAAGCTAATTTGAAACATTTAAGCAAGATTTTTTTAAAGATCATTAAAAATATACATAGAACTTACGGTCTGCAATTCTTGATTAAAGCCTTCAGAACTGCTTCCACTGAGCTGCAAATGGAAGAGAAACTTGAAAGTGACCACATTCTAATTCCATGCAAACAATTCTGCAATGAACAAGAACAACACACTAGTGTTGTTAGACCCGCTCATGCATCATGTCATAAACCCAAGCAGGCAGTGACGAAGCCAGAGGTAGTGGATCCTTTGGGAAACAGATTTTTTTGGGGTTCATTTTATTTAAACACAGCTGTACTTCGAACTGATGGACATATTGGGGACTTATGGTCCATCTGTGACCTATATGCTGCTGGATAGTTCAGCTCTTTCCTCTATCCTGTGCATCTAAAGTAGAAAAGAAAGTCTGACCTTCAATTCAAACACACCAAAATCACATGTATCACTTGCATGAAATCCATCAAACGCATGCATCAACCACACAGCTTAACAAATGTAAACAAGCCTGTGAGCATCACCAAAAAAAACAGCAGATGTGTGACACCCAGACAGGGCCTTTGAACCTGACCTTTGTTATCTTTCACCTCTGCATTCACACAGAGAAAAGAATCCCTCGGTGAGGACTGACTGTGTAGCAGAAGCCAACAAGGATACTCAGAGTATCAGATATCTGTATTAATGAGCATGAGGGAAAACATGCTACAAACCCCCTCAGCACACAGAAACAATGTCCAATACAGGGTGTTTGCTGGTGCATTACAAATGAGAGTGTTATTGAATGGTGTGAGAGCAGCACAACATCAGTTTTCACAATCAGAGTCCAACAGCCTATGTCGGGGTGTCAGTATTTTTTTGTGCAATGAGACATGCATCTTTTTGGGTAAAAGTGCACTCAGTAATTTTCAATTATATTAATATTTTAAAATAATTTTACATTTTTAATATTATTTTTTATATCAAATCTATATGATATTAATTGTATTTTATTATGTAAATGTTTCAATGCTTGGTATTGTCTATTTAAGTAATACGGAATTTAAAATACCTAAAACTAAACCAAAGACATAACATGCATCAAAGTTAGAAAAGGAATCCATTTTTGCATGAGGAGTATTTCGACAGAAACTAAAAAGTCAAATATGCTAACAGCTCAAAACAATAACCTAATCATCTAATGAAACACATTTTATTAAACCAAAGAACATCAGTTCCTTTGATATGTATATTATGTGATTGAATAAACAAATTGATGATTAACATGGAACAAAAAGGCAAAGAGACATTGCTGACATGCATCTAAAGCAACAGATACTGTAAGTCAAATAAAGTTAAACACCACTGAGACAAATGAAACCAGTGAAGCTTTAAAAAAAATGTAACAGTAATATGGTCCTTACCACCTCTGAGCAAGTTTAACGATTATGTGTTTAGAGGAAGAGCGTGGCCTCAGAGAACTGAACATGAGAGGAGAAAAAAAAGACAGGCTCACTCAGCACTTCCTGTCTACTATGTTCAACATCAGCACCAGTTCTAAGATGTATGCAGACATCCAGAATTAAGAGGGATGAGTATGCCTCCTGTGACAGTCTTCATAATAAGGAACTGGGATAGAAATTATAAGGGGAATAATGTGATTTATTACCTGTTTAATTCAGTAGATATGCAAAAGTAATAAAGCAAAATGGATTTTCAGGTATTGTAGAAATTTTGTTTTTGCTGTTATCCATTTTTTACAATGTTTCTGATGGGATATGCATGTACCTGGGAAACCAGTTGAGGCCGAGGTGCTCTGTCTTTGAGTACAGGATCCTTTCCTGCAACTCATAAAGTGGTCGCCATGGCAACTCTAAGTCCTCTCTTGAAAGCAGCTCCTTCTTCCTGTAAGACAAAACCATTTAAACGAGATGATGTTCTTCACATGGTTTGTTTTTGCTTTTTGGTTCATAGGCGTGGGTGGATATTCAAATCATGCACTGTTCTCTCACTCCACGATTACAAATTAGCAATACGAAAGAGATAATGTTCTGACAGGACTGTATCGCTGTGATGTGAAGAACCAGTTATTACATGGCTACATAAATAACTAACATTAAGTATAGATTTTTAGCATTTAAATTATTAAATTAGCTTAACTGTAGTCAAGTTAATTACAACATAGAAACAATTTACCAAAAAACTAAAATATATTGATAAAATACATATAATATAGTAGTCAACATTTGAAGTGGATGAAAAAGGTAAATCAAAGTTGTCCTAAAACAAGAACGCATTTTGTTTTTAGGAGAACTTTAGTTAAAGTTTTTATGTTGACTACTGTATGACCAATTAGAGAGTTTGCAGACTACTATAGAAATGCCCTTTACTGGTGACATCATCTCTGTGCTTCCAATGGAGTGCATGTAGTGCATGTAGGAAGTCCATCTCACTTCAGCAGGATGATGAGGAGACGGGCGAAGCTCTGCATCATACTGATCTCCAGTTTGGGGATGGTGACCAGCTCGTACAGAAGCTTGACAAAGTGCACATGGTCCTCTTTGCTGAACTTCCTTCCATATAGTCGCACATATCTGAAGGACAAAAACTCAAGTGTTTTTTTATTACCAAAATGTAACACTTTACTTAAACTGTATTGTGTCCCTCTCTGATATTAACAGTTAGCATGCAAGTTCTAAATCTGACAGTGTTATTGTTCAGACCCTGAACTTCCAAATCATTCATTTCTGTCTGATTAGTGTAACTATGCTAGATCATGGCATGAACAATGTGCATCTATGAATAAAAATAAATTTAAATTGCTCTACAAAAGATTTCCATTTGGGATGTGTTTTCAGTTTCTTCATGTTGAAAGGGGAAAACAACATAAAAGCAACATGTGATACCCAGGTAAATCACTAATTAGAAGATTTAGGTCACGCTGTCAAAGCTTGCATTCCAATGAAAAGGAAGTTGACTAAAGCTGACCTGACACAATCAAATAATCTAGGTCAGTCCAGGATACCATAGCTTCCGTGCTTATCCTGGCAATGCCAATGGCTTGCTAAGAGGGTTTTGTGAGGAATATTAACTGGAATGGCACCTGATACAGAAAGCCATGTCCTAAACTCTCAAGGGCACAGAGAGTCCCAACACAAACACTGGGACATCTCCAAACATGGACATAGCTCTCATTCCAGGCTTAGTAAAAAGCCGGACAATATGAAGAGATTCATTAATACATTTAGAGAGGATGTCTTGGCTGGTTTACGCAATTTTCTCGGATAACATTGAGGACATTATTTCTGTGCATGTTTACTGTTTACAGAGGAGTATTGCATCTCATAGAGTCACACGCAGTCTGACATCAGTGACTGTTTGTGCTTGTTGTGCTCTTAAAATAGAATTCACGGGCGAAAACATGACCAAGTCATTTTGCAATCACTGACAAAATATCTGGCTTGTTAAACACCAGTCAACTGCTTACTCTTACCGCAATGAAGGCTCAAACCAATAACTGACTAGCGTCTCAGTAAACATCAAAACACAATGTTGCCAAAGCTATATATGTCAATATTGGGTTGATCAAAAAACATACAACTCGAGGTAATAGGGATTTTATACGTGGTTTATACGTACTCTTCAAAGCGTTCCGAAGGAATATACTGCAACATTTGTTTGAACAATGACTCAAGTTAAACGGTTAAGTGACTACGCATGCGCAACAGCAGTCAGCGCGCACTCTCGATTAGCGCTCTATTTAAAACGCACTGGAGATATTTTTACCGTAGTCCGCTTTATCCTCCTAAATACAAAGGGGTCACTCGGTGTTCCTGTGACTCTAAATAGAGCTTCTTAGGAACATCACATTTCCTGTTTATGATATTAGGATTAAGGGAATGTATTCATGATTAACAATCGTAGACATTCTAGGAACAACCCCATAATTTAATTTCGTTGGCAGAAGAAAATATCCGGACGAGTCCTCCTGTTTAATGTTTGATGAATTAATGCCTTTTAAATACTTACGTGGAAAGTTTCCTCGTCCAAAACAGGACACCTGGCCATATCTCTCGGAGTTGGACGGCTCTGCCGAGGTTTCCTTTGATCAGTGCCAAAAAATCATTGGACTCTGCGTCTAGTTTGTCCTTGTAAGGCAAAAGCTCGTTGTAAACAATATCTTTTTGCGGAACAAACCCTAAAAATTCGGTTGCTTCTTTTTTCATATTACAGCCCCCCAAATGTGGCTCCTCCACTTCGATTATATTGGAGACAGTCATGAACAAATATATTCCAAACAGTGATGCGCTTCCGAGATGGTAAAATAAGTAAATTACAAATTATAAAACCACTTTAAATTTCAAAACCATAAAACAGTAGTCGTATTCTCTTGTTTGAAGACGCGCACTGTCATCGCTCGTGTCGTTTCTGAACTCTCTAAGATTATGATGACTTCTTTTAAGCAGACCCGCTTGCTGTCATGCATCGTATTTCTATACGAGCGCTCCATGTATTCGTTTCCATTCAGCTGTAACTAGCCAAACACACAAGCCGCAACTCCACCCTCCTCACTTTGCGTCACTTCCACCTAACGTTAACCATGTCCAAAATAACAGATCCAGGAACAGTTTATTGAGACTTGGCGCCGGCGAGGAAAAAATGAACGTTACTATGGCGAAGGATTAATCCATTAATAATAATTGCGCCATTCCGAAGCAACTCTATAAACTTATTAAGAGCCACAATCTTGTTCAAAACTAAAAGAAAAAACAGGGAATATACATAACAGTGTATGTAACAATTATTTCAAACAATATAAATATTTTTAAAGACAACAAACCTTGGGGCAACTTTAACAAATCTGCTTTGTATCAATATTGCTTAGCATACTTGTAATAAAATATTTTTACACAGATTCCAACCTGTTTGTTTACGAATGAACCGATTCTTTTGAGTGAATCAAAAACATAGCGCGCGTCAAGTGGTGGTGTGATTCCCTGAAATGAACCGGTTCTTTTTAGTGATTAAATAAAAAAAAATCATGACTCGTTTACTGAACCACAAATAAAATAAATATATGTATTATTTGTGAAACCTAAATAAATGGCACTGACTTGTGCATATGAACTCTTTAGAGATTTTCTTTGCAATCTGTGGAATTTTACATATTGCTAGCAGTAAATTTAATTTATTTCTGATTCATTGTTGCTTATTTCCCAATATTTATTACAGCCCAACTACAATTTTCATATGAAACTTAATAAAGGTTATGATGAAATCGCTAGTGGCCTTTCCAGGAGACTGCTTAGCTCATGAATATTAATGAGGTTATGCTGATGAGATTTAGTGACCTTCTAAAAGCAATGGTCATATTAAAACTCAAACCTTTACCATAGTAGGATTCGTAAATTAGCATCTAGATTACTAAAATACATCGCGCAGTTGACACCTCTAATACCTAACAAGAAAACATATGTATTCTGTGGGGAAATCTATTTCTGATTCTGGGTCGGCCAGCATGTTGTTAGCAAGCAGGAGCCTAGACTACTCTGTCACGATTGCGCAGCCATTACGATCAGATATATTTAGTGACATCTGCTCCAAAGTGCGATTACTCAAGAGCTCAGTCCATGAGATCTGTAAACAAGAGGGTCCCAAAAATCCCCTCAAAAGGTCAGCAGGTTTATAAGAGGACATGTGAGCCTTGCACATGTGACTGAGCTCTACATTTCGATCTACAGTAGATACAAAATTCTGAACATTTGTTTTCATCACATAGACAGTCAAGAGCAATGACATACATACTTGTAGCTGTAAAAATCTCCTGTTCCAAAACGACTTCGCAAACAGCCCATTATGACCATTTTAATCACGTCATTATGTAAATTAATGCAAACTGTAGTTAGGCTATAATACATATTGGGAAATAAGCAACAATAAATCTGAAATAAATTAAATTTACTGCTAGCAATACGTAAGAAAAAGCTTATCAAGCTAAAAAGCATTTAGCTTAACTACAAATAAAAGTCAGTGCCGTTTAAAAACATTATATATATGTATAAAGAGCTCTTCTTCTTAGTGTTAATAAAGTGTTTTTAAAATTACTATTATACTTATTCTATTGTAGTAATTTTATATATTTTATATAATAATTAAATAAAATCTTTATATTGTCCTTTATATTTTTTGTAGCTTAACACATTCACCCATTTCATGTAATAACAGGGGAATACTTTCCAGTGGAGGTCGCAATTGTACAGATTATATAATTGCTTCTCTAACATTCAGGCAAGTTTAGGCAAGTTTCACTTGTACATGAGTGCAGTTTTGTTTAATTCGTCCATCTTTTATTTCTCATGTGCTATAGTTCAGAGTATTGATAAAGTTTACCCGTATATTAAAATTGTGTCATTATTTACTCATTCCAAACCTGTATGAAGTTCTTCATCTGTCTATCTCTGTCTGTTCTGTTCTGGTCAGAGGAGGACTGGCCCCCAAACTGAGCCTGGTTTTGGTTGCTTACTTTACTTACTTGGGGACACTTAATTTACAGCGATTATAGTCGATTTGATTACAAAGATCCTATCGAATCAGACTTGATCTGGACAACGACGTCTCTGCATTCAATAATGAAAGGCTTATGAAGTGTTTAATATTGTCGTTATACATACATGGAGACACTCTGTTCTCCAAATCTGATACTGTTCAGTGCTTTGACACAAAATGTACTGCTATATAAATACAGGTGATTGATTGATAGTTCTTCAGACAGTGGATTGATTCAGCTTGAATTATAAAGTGAATCAACCATATGCGTCAATCCTGAGCGATAAGAGTATAAAAGGCATTTAATGCAACAGCAAACAGTGGGGGAACTCTGAAAACTGTGTCTAGCAGCAGGCTGTATATAAAACTGTGGTTTAGGCACAGTGGGAGGTCTGGCTTCTGTGCTGTAAAGGCACACACCCTCAGTTGGAGAATCATTAAATTCTGGAAAAATGAGGGATTTGGCATGGATTATTAATTTATGAACATCTATGGAGTTCTGTTCTTTCCACGGAGCATGCTATTCATTGATTCATTATTAGAATTATAACTGGGCTGTACTCATTGTGAACCTGATAATGTCAATGTGTGAGTCAGTACAAGACTTTTAGACTTTAGCAGTCCGAGTACAAAGCTGAATGTCAAAGATAAACATACGTTTTGTTACCAAGAAGCTATTGCAGAGTATCTGTGTAAAGGTGCTGGTTTATGTTAAGAGCTCACGTGCATTCCAGGATACTGAACTTCCACCCTGGTCTAAATTAAACTACTTTATGTTTTCACATTCCCGTGTGATTCTTCAGAACACTAAAGAAACACCCTTGCCGTTCTGACCTTTGCTGTTTGGGCAGCTCTCTGAACCCTGCAACCAGACAAGCAAATATTTCTGAAGGCAAAGTGAAACTCAACTAGCAATGTCAAGCATACACACAATATTTACCCATCCTCTTGTAAGTCGTATTGAAATGCCCTTTTTCTGTAATTACACAACCAAAGTACTTGGCTGACATCATATCAAGATGGTCTCTATGGCTTAAAGAAAAAAGTTGAAATTATACTTCAGCACAATGTAGTGGTTTTTCTGCATATCAGCACAGGCCTATCTTCTAGCTTTTTATTAGTGCTGTCAAACGATTAATCGCGATTAATCGCATTCAAAATAAAAGTTTTTCTTTACGTAATATATGCGTTTATGCTGTGTTTATTTATTCTGTTTATATTAAAACACACATGTACGGTATATATTTTGAAAGTATTTACATGTAAATGCATTTATATATTTATTTTCTTATATTTGATATTATATCTAAATAT
>JAUCMS010000022.1:12150779-12177466 GCA_032357445.1 Enteromius radiatus | reverse complement strand
GCTAACATCAAACTAACATGTCTAAATAAAAATAAAAATAAAATAAAAATAAAAAACTCTCAGATTCACGCTGTACACTCAACTCTGTCTATTATGTGCACGCACATTAAACCCCACCTCTTCTTGCTGATTGGCTGGCCGTCGTTTGCTATTGTTTTGGTGCTCATCCCTTGTCCCTATTCTTTATTTTGGTATTGCAGCCTCTGTGTTGTCTTTCGAGACCGTTTTTTTCCCAATGTATTCAGAGGGCAGACAGCAAGACGATCAAGGGGTTATGCATACGGTTTGAGATAAAATACGTTTGCTTATGTTGTCGTTGAAGACGGGTTGTTTGGGACATTAGGGTAATATTTAGGTGAAAACGAGAGGTTTCCCCGGTAACAGCTCTGAGCTTACAAACGCTGCCTTATATGAAGGGTGAAATGAAAACGACATTCTCTACAGACAGTCTTCCTTCAGAAATACAGTGATATAAAAACTCTCACGCCTCGGTTTGATTTTTAAACGTTACCGATTTATCCTACCTTATCAGATTTTGCTACCTCCTATGGAAAAATGGGTAGCACAATTTGATATCAGAAAATGCTACCTGTTAAATTATGTTTTATTAATATCTACACCTCAAACAACCCTAAACCTACCCTTACTGTTAATGTAAATATAGTAATTATGAATGCAATATTGAGGTGCGCATGCGCGGTGAGCGTAAGTAGGACGGATTCACGGGTAGGATGAATTTATAGAACACCTGTGGCAATAACCAGACCGATAAACAAACAAAGACCGGAAGTTAACTTGCTATTAAATGTCTCACTGTAACACAACTAACATTGCGACAATGTAATGGTAATATAATATTACTAGTGAAGGCTGCTTCTGTAACTGAAAATCGATGAGCAAAATCTTTTAAGTCTTTTGACTTGTTTATCTCTTAAAGCTAGTGTTTCTGGCTTGTTAAAATGAACATATTTATGTCTCTTTGGCCTAACCACATTTACAACATATCAATGGTATCTTGGCCTCGACTCTAAAGCAGCTGCAAGTCCCAAATGTCAGTTTGTGTTTTGAAGCAGACTTTAAAAGTGTGCCTGCTGGAGATCACTAAAGACTTGGAACCTTTAAAATGTAAGCAGAAGGGATCAGAATTTGTGATGAGGTTTACAAATGGCTAGCGCATGTAACTACAATGTAATCCATGGGAAAGGATGTAGCTGGATAATGCCTGGCGTTTGTTATTTCATTGCAAATTAAACAATGTTTTCATATACTATTGTGGGACGTTTTCACAACACTGCTACCACTGGAATATTGTTGAAGATTTTATAATTTCTGTTTGTCACCCCCTAGTGCCACTAAAACCTTGTTGGAGAATGTGGGAAATCATTACTAGAATATCATCATACTTGTTGATGCAACAGTCAGTGTTTAATTGTGTATCAATGTAAGTAACTCGATTTAGAGCAAATGGCCATAAGCAAATGTTGTATTATATCAAATTATATCGTATTAAAAAAAAAAAGTTTTTATATTATTATTTTTTTTCTTTTTTACATTTTACTGCAAAGAAAATTAATAAAAATCTTATATATATATATATATATATAAATTGAAAAACAAATTAGAATTTTTATATGCATTTTATCTTGCAGAATAAAATGTGAAGGTTAAGTTATGTTAACCACAAGCCCATAAAGAACACTTGAGTGCTGAAATCCGAACTGGTTTCTGGGTTTTGGCCTACAAAAAACACAGTCCAAATTAAAAACTCTGTCTAAACCTTTTTATTAAAGAAAAAACCTGTGACAACTGTGAGAATAACAATATTAGAAAACTTTACAAGGTTTTCTGGGGATGTGGCATAAAAATCCAAGGCATTGCACTTTTTACAAAATATAAAAAATGGTTATGAAAAAAAAAATCATTTAACAAGCAAAAGAAAGACAAAAAAGGCTAAAGAAATCTGGACGATGAATGACAATGCACTTTTATGTACAAGTCTTTGTTTCTCTGATGCAAACAGAACTGTTTTTCCTTTTACATCTTCTGTTTTTCTTCAGTAAACAGACAAAACAAGAAACTAAAGGAAAAAGTGATTTAAGATCAGGAAATCAGAAAATGCAGTGTGGCATCACAAGACAGAAACAAAACGAAACATTAGCACACTCATTCTTACATTTCTATCAAGTAAAATAAAAAATTACATAGGCATAAAATTGCATTATAGATGTCTAGAAGCCCAGCAATAAAAAATGTACTTTTTTAATCTTTATTTCTGCAATAGTCAAATTTTGTCAGTGTAAACAAATAAATTAGTATTTACAACGTCTATGTTCTGAAAGCATTGAGCAAAATAAAAGACATAAATTGATACTGAATTGCAAGAGTCATATAAATACTTTACACAAGTAATTATGATACAGTCTTAATATAAACATCTTGATCTCAAAGGTCTCTAAAACCTCAAAACTCTAAAACATAGCCCCTGTTAGAATCGAGGGTTGTAGAAAAAGATGTCTTTATAACAACAACAAATCCAAAGTAGAAAAAATTCTGCACATTGTAACAAAACACAGGAAGTAAAAAAAAACTTGTGCAAGTAAAGCAGTTGGTGATAAAGATGTCAGAAGATGAAGTTTTGTGACTGCTTTTCCTCTAGATTGCGTTTCATTTTGTAAAGATATACCACATTTAATGTTCATTTAATTACCCAAACTTCGGCTAAAATTAAGGACACAAAAACATTGATGAGAAAAATCCCCATAAATGTGCTTGCAATTTAAGTTAATTCGTCCTCCTCAGGAGGAGGTTTGGGGCCTGTTTCCTTTTTGTAGTCCACCAATGTCTTTTTTGTTTTGTCGTGAAAATGTGTTGTTGTGCTATAGTCTTTTAAAGGAGTCCTTTCTTCTTCTTCTTAGTTATCTAAAAATCAAAAAAGCAAAAGAAAAGGTTAACTGGCTTGTAACAAGTGAAAGTTTTGGCTTTACAATATTTTAAGAAATCACAATAACAACAACTATAAATAAATATTAATAACATTTCTTAAATTAATAATAAAAATAAAATTAATTTCCATCTCTTTGCTACTAAAGAAGTAATCTCAAATACTTAAGCAAATATATTATATAAATACATATATTTAAAAACAAAATAAGGTACTTTAATAAGGTAATTAAAACTTTAATTAATTCCTATAATATAATATAATAATTCAATATTTTATTTATTTATATTAATATTAACATTTATTACAAATGTAATGTAATAAATATTTATTTAAACATTTATTATAGTGTATATTATTATTTTAATAGTTATTTTAGGAATATTTATTATAATATATATTATTTTAAATGATTATTTTTACATTTCACTTTTTAATGAATTTGAGTATTAATATAAATGCAATAAAATGATATATATCCATACTGATATTAGTGTGTAATTGTAATAAATGGACACATTCTGTTACAAACTACTCACCTCGACACTCGTACTTGAGATCAGAGAAGTAAACCAGTTCTTGGGAAAACACAAACAGTCCTAATCTCCCTCCTGCAAAGGTTTTATCATAAACTGGCCCCGAGTCTGCCATGATCTGTTTCCCCTCATAAACCACCACTCTGGAGAAAAAGAATATAGATCTGTTAACAGTACAAACTTGACAAGACGACGTGTGGGTTTAAGGCCTTCCTTTTAATCACCTGATGAATCCTGTCTTGGGTCTGTGGATGAGATGCCACCTGTACGCAGTGTAATCTTTCCAGCCGATATTCTTAGGGTCGTGCCACAGTGTGCGGACCTGCCAGTTCACAAGCAGCAGTTAGCTTATCATGAATGCTAATAGAAGTCAAATTTGCTGAGCAGACAGCCTCACCTGTCCAGGAGTGTCCCCAGTGTGCCAGAGGGCGTTACGCAGGTGCTCTCCTGTGCCCGTGGTAGAGTTGGCCACTTTCAGAGAAACTCCGGCGATGCCGAAAGCTTTTGAAGGATTAACTTCCCAGTACGTCTGAGTTATCTGCTTCCACATTACCACATAAAATCGACTGCTGGACTGATAGCCAAACACAAACCCAGCATAATCGTCATCTCGGTCGGTGTTGACGTAGAAAGTGCCACTGAAATCCACAGCGTTGAACTCATCGAAACCTGAAGAGCAATTAAAATGTTGAGGTCTCATTCACTCCATAAGTTAAAATCAGACGAGCTTCTCTGACAGCTCACATACTCACCCACTGCAATACCGGGGTCAGAATTAGCCGTCTGAACCAACTCTTTGCCCTGATGTCTGACCACCCAGTTGGGATCAATTTGTGTAGTTCCTTTGGGGTCCAAATGTACCATCTGAAACTTCCGGAAGTCAGTGTTACTGATGGCATCGTTCTCAGGGCACACATCCAAAATGTCTGGAATGTTGTCATTGTCAAAATCATCTTTGCAGGCATCGCCTCTTCCATCCCCTGTGAATAAATGAACATTAGTTCATCATTCATATCAGTAGATCTGTTAAAATGGCCATTCTTACTTTTTAACAACCAAAACATATATACACACACAGTACAATATGTGCTTCATTTATGAATATTTATATTGATATAATAAAAAATAATTATTAAAATAAAAACAGTAGTAGTAATAATAATAATAATAATAACATTTTTTAATTAATTCACATTTTTGTATTCAATTTCACAATTTTCTATTAATTAAAATGTTCTATATTACATTATATTATTGTAATCTTTTTCTTTCATAATTATTACATTTTTTATTTTAATAATTATTTTACAATATTTATTAGTAAATAATCAGAACATTAATATAAAAGGACTAAAATGTATTATATTGTACTATATTACTGAGTATTGTGGGTAATATCATTTTAAGTGCTACACCAAAAAGGAGAAATACTGTAACAGAAGAAGAAGGAGAACGTTTCATCTGGTATCCAAGCTCTCCTCTTTAAGCACAAAGCAGTCTCAGCTGTCTTTTCATGTCATGTACATTTTAACATATGACTGGCTTCAAATGTGAAATCTATCAAATCCAGACTTTAGCACTCAAACAAAAGGGAAAAGTCAAGTAGGCTTTTGCACAGATGCCAGCTTTTTGCTAATGTTTTAACAGTAGTTGACTTTCTCTCTTTGGAACTCGGACTTTGTATCTTGACATTATCAAATAAACAAAATATAATGAGGTGTGAGAAGTAAGCTAGCACCTGACAACTCCGACCTCCATGTGTAACCTGTTTCCATTTTCCCACCGACACAAAAAATAAGGTAGCATTAACAAAATGCAGTACAGTGGGGGCGAACCACACGCAAGCTGTGAGAGTGTGACATCATTTTTCTTGACCCTGGCTACACTTAGGGAAATTTTCCAGTTGTAAATATGTTTAAATCTCGAAGGATGCAAAAGGGAAAAATGTTGGCCAAAAAAAACTTGGACAACAATGAACAGATTAAAGAGAACTCGCTCTGGCGAGTTTTGCAAACGTTTCGCAAAGTTAGCCATGCAGATGAATTACTACTTTAAAGTAGTAATTTTTTCAGCAACAACACTGTTGCATTTTTACACCACTGCAAAAAATGCTTTTCTTACTTAGTATTTTTGTCTTGTTTCCAGTCCAAATATCTAATAATTCTTAAACCAAGAAGCATTTACTAGAGAAGTAAAATGACATAAGACAATCTGTATTGTTTTAAGATAAAGAACAAGCAAAATTATCTGCCAGTGGGGTGAGCAAAAATTTCTGAATTTCTTATGTCATTTTACTTCTCTAGTAAATGTTTCTTGGTTTAAGAATTATTCGATTTTTGGACTGGAAACAAGACAAAAATACTAAGTAAGAAAAGCATTTTTTGCAGTGCAGAAACAAAGTCTCAGGAGTATTTCTATAACTGCTATTGTGTGTGCATCCATGTGTTAACTTTCACAGTCAGAAACACTTCTACATATTTTAATAGCTTCACTCACCATCAGAGTCTAGTTGATCTTTGTTTGGCACCAGTCTGCAGTTGTCCTTATCGTCAGGAATTCCGTCATTATCATCATCATAATCGCAAGCATCTCCTTTCCCATCTTTGTCATGGTCGGCCTGGTTGGCGTTAGGAATGTAGGGACAATTATCCAGGCTATTCTGGTGGCCGTCCTCATCAATGTCCTGATTGTTGTCGCACTCGTCACCAACTCGGTCATTATCGGAGTCAGTCTGTTAAAGCATACAAATGACTTTGTTAAACTGCTGCCAAACATTCCTCCTTGCTGTGTTTACTGGAAAGAGTTGAGCTAGAGCCTGTTGTACCTGTTCAGGGTTGTGCAGCAGAGGACAGTTATCACACTGGTCTCCCACTCCATCCTTATCTGTGTCCTTCTGGTCAGTATTGTACACGTAGGGGCAGTTATCATGCTCATTCAGGACCTCTGCAACACAAGCAAACTGTTAAATCCATCTGGAAACACAATAAATTGTCACCTGACTGTGGTGAGGCATTGTGCATTGCTTTTGGTTTATTATTTATTTACTTAAAAGTGCACTTGGGTTTAAACCCAGCCATTAGAGTTTTGTTTCTCACCATCTCCATCAATGTCTTTAGAGCAGGCATCTCCCTCGCCATTACCATCTGTGTCAATTTGAGCGGGGTTGTGCTCATATGGACAGTTGTCACAACGATCGCCGACAAGATCTTTATCGTAGTCAAATTGCCTTGGATTGTACAGCAGAGGACAGTTGTCCTGAAAACAAAGATTAGTTTACATAAAAACAAAACATGACTTATTTTTTATCAATACGTAATTAAGTCGTCTGCCTACCCCCTCATCCATTATTCCATCATTATCATCGTCTTTGTCACAGGCGTCTCCTTGGCCATCTTTATCAAAGTCTTCTTGGCCTGAGTTTGGAAGGTTGGGACAATTGTCCTGTATGATAAAAGGAAAAAGTATCATAAGTTACATCATGCAGCGTTGGTTCACACGAGTCATGTGCACTTATTTCAGAAACTTTTGTGATGAGGCCTAATTGGTCACTTAATTAAAAGTCAAAGTTACAGCAATAGACGATAAACTCTATTACCTTTTTGCAGTGATAGGATTGGTTGGCTCCACACACCAGGTTCTGATTGGGCCAGCCATCAAGGTCAGAGTCCTCGCCGCAGATAAGGCCATCCCCAGCATAGCCAATCTTACACTCACATTTATACATGGGGTCAGTGAAGTGGCCAAGGTAGATACACTCAGCAGACCTGTGGCAGTTATGAGTCTTCTCTTTGCAAGGGTTTTCTTGCTCGCATACCTGAAAAAATAAACAGCAACGCTTACCAGCAGTCCAATTATGGTGAATGAACTGGTTCATTGCCTCGGGAGAGAACTGGGAATTATGTTGTGAGGGCCTTAAAAGACTTTCTATTGATAATTTCCTACTTTGCCGGTTTCAGCTGTGCACAACCGGGCAGTTTATTTGAAAAGCTGTTGGATCGCATGCTATAAAATGTGAGACAATTCCTTTCAGCCCTTTGTCAATTTACGACTCTTGGATGCTGGATCAAAGCAATGCAAGCTGGAGCTTGGTGACAAACCTATTAGTTGTGGACGTTATGAAACTTTTGGACAAAAATTATTCAGCTTTCCAAGAAATCGACAAAATTTATTCACCCGAGAGGAATGGAAAAACTAGAGAAAGATCCATATGCTTGGCCACCATTATGGGCCCGAAAGACTTTTTTCATTTAAAAGACATGCTTTGTCCAAAATATCTCGGAATACATTTTCTACTCGGAGCATAATGCATGGTCCACAGTAATTTCTGGGAATGAACTGTCCGATTAGAGGAGAAGAGATCAGCTTGACAATTTTATTTAAAAGGAACGAAGTGGCGGTTTTATATAAAATAATGGATTCCAAAATAATAGTAAAGTATGGATTATTTAACATAACTTAGACAAGAAATGGAATACATCATGTTTGAGCTTGAACGTTCAGTTTTGTGTATAAGGTGCATCAGACGGTCAGCAAACAGACTGTGGGCGGCACGCAGGCTTGCTGTCTGAGATTCAGCCAGGCTAATGATACATTTATATACTTGTGCAATAATTGATCCAATCTGTCCATAGACTGCATAACTGACCTGTTTATTTAGCTTGGCGGCCTCCACTCCCATTCCAAAGGGCTGATTGCCTTTGTATCGAGGAGGGCAAGGCAAGCAGTGGAATCCTGGATCTGTGTTGACACAGCGCTGGGATTCACTGCTTTTAAAACAAAGATCAGGCACCATGTCACACTATAGGACAAAAGAAGAAAGCAGAGATGTTAGGAAACGTTAATAATAATGCCAATAATATTCACATTTATTAGCTTCAAATCAGTGGAGCAAGGGCTGGAGGAACATTTTTGTTTGGCTATGCTTTCCATGTTGAACTGTGAGTAATGCAGTATAACAATTGCTTGTCACACAGCCCTAACTACATTATACTTTTCCCAGCTTCAGCTCTTTTCCCTTTGTACCTCATTCACATCCTCACACAATGTTCCATTGCCACGGAAACCGACAGGGCAGGGCCCGCACTCCCACGAGCCGTCAGCGGAGCTGGTGCAGTCAACACCCCCGAAGCACGGGTTAGATAGACAACCATCTGAGGAAGCAGGGAATAAAAAGGGAGAGGCTTTAAGTTCACTCATGAAATTGATATGCATTTCATAAATCTCAGGATGAAACTAGAGTCATTTTGCATGGCGTGTCAGTCTAAAGTGGTCTTTAAATAATACCGCCTATTGAGAAGACGAATTTCACATGTATGCAACAGTTCAAAGCTTTTCGAAAGAAGTCTCTTATGCTAACTAAGGCTGTATTTATTCGACCAAAAATCCAGTAAGAACAGTAACAATGTGAAATATTATTACATTTTAAAAGAAATATTTTCTATTTTAATGTTTTAAGACGTAACTTGTTTCTGAGATAGCAAAGCTGGATTTTCAGCATAATTTGAAATAGAAACCTTATATAACATTATATACGAATTTATTATCACATTTACTTTTTCTGAATAATATAATTCATTTCTTACTGATTCCAGACTTTTGAACAGTAGTGTATCACCTTGCCTTTCCATTTTCCCTCTAACTCCCAATCAGATGCTAATTCAACTCACCGCTTTATTGTAATTTATTATTGTTTAAAGGCAGTGTCAAAATAGGCCTCTAAATGAACAACAGCTTTTAACGGTCTTTAACAGCTGCTGGTTTTATTGTGACCAGACTGAGCTGAGGCAGACGGTTTAATATTGGCTCAGCAATGGGGACAAGACCACAGGGACATCCGCAATATGGTCCCATAAATATATAGTTAAACACGAGAGTATGTGTAGACTGAGAAATAAAAAAAAATACGGTAAGGTAACATACCAACAGGGCAGTCCTGTTTGTTGCAGGAGTCACTGTCCTTCGACTCCCCTGGGCATTTCTTGCCACCATACTGTGGACGAGGGCTGTTACACACACGTGTTCGTGTCCTCGTTCCTCCCCCACAGGTGGCGGAGCAGATCGCCCAAGGAGACCATGGGCCCCAGGCTCCATCAACTATAAGGTGAAGAGAATACAGTAAAAATCTGAATGTAAAACTGAGTTTACAGAGACAAATTATCCATCTAAATAGTTTCCATCCAAGATCAAACTATGAAAATCGAATTACTGTAGTCTTATCTTCATTTCACAAGTCTATATTTAAGTGCAAGGCTCCCAGCACTCACTTGGACAGGGTTTGGCTTCACATTTTTTGGTCTCTCTCCCGCTGCCCTCACAGTCCTTTCCTCCCAGCTGAGGAACAGGAGAGTTACAGTGGCGAATTCGCGTGATCTGTCCCTCTCCACACGTCACAGAGCATGATGACCAGGGGGACCACAAACTCCAACCACCATCTTGACGGACTATAATGAAAGACAAAACAATTGTACATGCTGCCTTTGAGTCCTTTGCAAAGACCCTGCTCTTGATTTTGAAAGGTGTAATTACGATAAGATGTGCATCCAAGTGAAAGGTATGTTTCTCTCTTTTCTCTTAACTCTTTTGGCAAAGTTAAAGGGGTCATGAACTGAGAAACCAAAATTCCCTTGATCCTTTGACATATAAGAGGTCATTGTACTATAAAAACATCCTGTAATTTACAGAAAATCTGCAAAACTTCCTCGTTAGTCTAAAAACTGCTTATATTGAAGCCAGTCTGCAACTTTATGATGTGATAGCAGAGGAAGATCAACTCTGCTTCTACATCACTGCCTGTTTAGCCCCACCCACCGATTTGTCCATGTACTGTAGTTGTAAATAATGAGAGCAGCAAACATAGGTCTACACAAAAATCAAAAGATAAAGATGTTCCAAAGACAATTTGTGGAAAATCACAGTTTTCAGAAAGGCATCTTTCAACATTAGGAAAGAGTGAGGAACTTTTTTTTAATGAAGATTCAGATCACGTCAGTAAGAACTTGGTCCTTTGTTCACTTCATTTTACACACGATTTGAAGACATTTTTCAGAAAGATTGAAACTGAAAACTGTGCAGAATATATTGGATCTGACTTTTATTACTATTTTATTATTTAGTTTTATTTTAGATCATTTGATATTTTCTGAGTATTCTTGTGTTTTTAACCTAAAACACTGCAGCATCTGTCTGTGAAGGATGTAGGCTGTCAAGAATAAACAACTGTTATCCAGTCATAGTGAGTCTACAATCACAAACACATATTCAAACAGTGTTCTGATGAGGGGACAGAAAATAGAAATGATAAATTATGATGTTTTTAAATGTAAAATTCTTGATAATATTATAAGTGGACCTCAAAGAACAGAACAAAATAAATAAACTAAGGCAGTTCATGGCATTTGTTTACCCCTAATTTAACATACATTAGACCTGAATAAAGCTTTACTCGTATATATTACTAAAATTTAAAAAAAAAAGATTTTTGTGTTTTTCAGCAAGATTTATCTTGAGACCTATCTTGTAATATTCACAAGTAAAACTTTGACTGATGACTGAAATCTAACTGCCAATGGAAAGTTAAAGCTAAAACTAAATTGCGGACATGTTTATGCGCACTCATCTTTCTAACATGACTTGAAGGCAGTGTTAAAGAAGCAAACAACCCACACAAACAATGACATCTTTCATTTATATTAGTAAGTCCAGAGGCATGAGGTCCAGAAATGACATTGGGCGGGCCTGCCAATAAACTTGATGAAGCGATGACCACCTGGCTAACAATTCTGGACTCCTCACCTCATCCTCTCTTTGGGACTCAGAATGGGAAAGACCGGGTGGTGTAATCTCTGGCCAGTGTTGACACAACGAGCATTAAGTGCACCTCCTCACACACTGCCAGTTGTGTTCTGTTACCCACAACCACATGGGTATGAGCATACAGACTGACAATATGAGGAGGAGAAAGACTGATTCATTTGATATAAATCTAAAAAATGTTAAGGTATGAATACTAATGGATATTGTTGAGCAGTAATTATAACAAAGGCCAGTTTGTCCATTGCTGTCCAACATACCAGCTGGTAACATTTGTCAGTTATAAAAAAACATACGAGTCCGCCGTAAGCCAGAGTTAGCATTGGTACACCACAAAGAGCCATATGCTGCTCATTAAAACCTCACTGAGCATAAGCGATGAGTACCAGCTTGAGTTTATCTATTAGCATGCGCTCCTTAAATATTTACAACAGATGATGAAAGAAAACACCCATGTTGTTAAAGAAGCATTCAACTGCCACAAAATCAGGTCAGGAACGGAATGGTTTAAAATCACTGTTTGTCAAATCAGTTAAATGATGTAACATTCAATCAGTGGTAACAACTGATTTGATGAAATGTTGGTAAGTGGGTGCTAGGCATAGTAGGATTACTGCTTACCACTTGTGTGTCGTTCAGTCTAATGCCAATCCAAATGGTTGGGCAGGGGCTTCTGAGGTCATTATAGTTGCAAATGCCTTTTTTTGAAGTCATCTGCATTTTTGGTTGATATGACCCACTTTAAAAAATTAGTTGACCAAAAAAAACGAAAACTCTCTCAGTATTTTCTTTGGCTGTTTCAAACCCATTCTTCTGAAGAACATAAAAGGAATTGTACTTTTCAATCGTACTGGTTGCTCTTTTCCATTTTCAAATTTATAAAGGACAAAAATGACCATAAAACGTGATCCATACACTTTATGCACTGTATAGTTTTTAAATCCACATACAAAGGTATTGAGTGGTTTTTAGAAAATGCACACTATTATGTACAAATTCTGTAACTACTGCACCTTTGTGACCAACGAAGCGTAAAATGTGCCTCAACCTACATTACCTTTACATGCAATTCCAGCTGAAATTACCATCAGTGGGACTTCAATTACTTTTTTCCTTTTTATACAAATAATGATTAAAGACGTGGATTATCGATGTATAAAGCTTTATTATGTGGTTCATTTCCAAACAGCGATGTTATGATACTTTCAACAACCAACTGTTTCATATTCATCTGTTTCAGATAAAACTAAATGTGCTTTTAGCGCCACTCAGCGTTGTTTGTGACACTTTTATTGTGCTTGTGCATAATTGTGAAGCTTAAAAGCATCAGACCTCACTCATTGTAACTGCGTTAAAAGAGCAACCAGCACATTCTTCATTTATCTTCCATGGAAAAGTAATTCAAGTATGGAACGAGACAAGTAAATCACAGAATTTAACTTTTTGGATGAACTGTTCATCCAAAAGTTCAAAACCAACTCAAAAGAACAAAAACAACAGCCAAAATAAGTATTTTTACCCATAAAGATTTAGAGATTTTGGCTGGAACTAAACCGAGAACCAAAGTCTTGGTGAATCTGATTCTTTTTCTTCCATTTCCATTATTTTTTACAGCTGTTTAGATATTGTGACAGCTGCATTTCAGATCTTTCTTTCTTTCTAAACTCTTTCGCTCTGGTCTGTGTGTAGACGTGACAGATGAGTTATCTCTGATGTGCTGATACACCTGAAACAAATTGGTGAGAGAACAAACTGTGCGCTTGCAGTTATAATGTGACCTACCACATTTCTTAAGGCCACAAGCAACAGGATTGAATCCAATACGACTTAAACTGCTGTTATGTGGTTTTCTTCCAAGGTTTTAGACTTTATGGACAAAACAGACAGCAAAACGGTGTCCAAAATGTCCAAAGAACAGGTGTTCAAAGAAAGTGTGCAGTTTATAACAGTCAAACAAAGAACGGCTGTCTCACCACGACTGTCGCATTTTCCCAAGTTGCATCTGCGAGTTTGGATGGAGGGGCCACTGCAGGGGTTACTTGTGGCATCACACGACCTGCCTCTTTGCTGGGTTCCTGTTCCACATGTAACAGTACACTGTGTCCATTCAGACCAAGGTGACCAGCCATCTTCACTGTCTTTAGCTGTACACACAAAAACATACAAGTACAATTAGCACTGCTAACTTTAGGCACAATTCACCTTGTTCTAACCCCACCACACCCATCAATGGTGCTCCTTGTTGCTACTACTGTATATTTAAAAAGCAAAGGCAACAATGTTTTTTGCTTCTGATGTTTTGGAGCTTAAGTTATACATGACATCATCTTTCTTAACCCACTTCAGAGCATGGGAACATAAAGTAATGCTTGTTACTCATGGATAATAAAAATGTGTGGTTGGCAAACACAAGCAGTTTTAAAACAATAACATTCTGTACACATAAAATGAGAGGAAAGCTTCTCTGCAAAGCTTGCCTGTATAAGCTTCCGTTCAAAGGTTTGAGGTTTATAAGATTTTTTCATGTTTTTATGTTCAGTAAAAACAGCAATATTCATTTTAATTTTCTATTTTAAAAATGTAATTTATTCCTGTGATGACAAAGCTACATTTTTAGCAGTTATTGCTCCAGGCTCCAACATCACATGATCCATAAATCATAATAATATGCTGACATTTGAAGAAAAACATTTATTTTAAAACAAACCAAAAAAATGAACAGAAATGCATGTGTGCATCTGCTCCAAGATATGAATTTAAGGAAATTCACTGGTATAAAGGTATAAAATGGTATATAAAAAAAAAAATCCACACAAGGTTAGCATGAGAAGCGTACTAAGTTGGGTTTGATTTAAAAAGTAGGTATTTAAATTGCAATTCACACAAATGAATTTATCAAAGGAAATAATTTTATTTCAGACAGCGCATCTCTAGACTGAATGTGCATACCTTGTAGACATGATGTGAAAATGAATATCAGAAATGTGTCAGAAACGTTACTCACGCAGACACACTGGACAACATTCACCATCTAGGAAAGTGGGGCTGGCACAGGATACTGGAGGACAAGTGATCTGATGGCATACAATCTTTGATTCCTGCAATATAAAGCCATAAAGCATAAAGAGTCAGAACAAAAGCAGACTGCCAATCACTCTTTCTTTCCCGTTCATTAAACGTCACATTTCTTCCCACCTGACAGGTACACTTGGTGCAGCTGTCCACAACCCAATCCTCCTTATCCTCAAAGAGACGGCCGTCTTGCCAGCACATGCGCTTGTCTTTGATGTTCTTCATGTTCCCCAGCACCTCCTTCATCACGGTGTTCTCCTCAGTCTAACCAACAGACGCACAGGAAGACAGATGGACAAATGGTCAAGAGGAGGCAATACTTCTGTCAATGTCTTCCACATGCATATAAATGTGCACACTTCTATATAGAAGGGATTTATCGCCTTCACTCTAAAGAACAGGAAGCTCTGCTTTAGGAAATCTGGGTTGATTTTCTCTTTGTGACCTCTTCACCTGAAATCAAATTGCCATGCTTCTGTTGATTTCTAATGTTAACCTGTTGAAAATGATGAAGAACTTTCAGCTTCTCAAGGATTTCCATGCACACTACTACTCAAATGCTTGGGTTCAGTAAGATTTTAAAAACAAGTTTTTGAGTTTCTTTACAGTTAAAACTATACTATTTCACTGTTAACAGTACTATTATAATACTATTGAAGCTTTCTATGTAATATATTTTAAAATGTAATATGTTTCTTTATACTAAATTTGCAATGCATCTTATTTTTTTCACTTATTTCATGTTTTAATGCAAGGATTATCTTTTCAGATTTGTCAATTGTTAATCTTTGTCAGTTTCCATTTTCTGTTTTTCTTTCTTTCTTTTATAAAAAATAAATGAAAAAAGAACACCCATACTAGAACTTTGCAGTCCCGAGATGCGTTAGCAAAAACTATCATGCATTTGTAGCTACGACTAAAAGAGTTGAGAAAGAGGAAAGAGACAGAACAAGAGGTTGAGGCAAGGGAAAAAACTAACATGAGGAATGCAAAAGGGGGGGAAAAGGTTATTAACTTCTGAAGCACACTAAGTACATACAATAACACACACTAAAAACACAACCACATTCAGTGTGTGCTGATGAATACATTTGTGCATGTGTGAGTGAGAAGAAAATGCATAGGTAGCAGTCATGAGTGTTAGGCTGTGAAACAGAACACCACATGGTCTGGAAGAGCCTCTGGGACCCGCAGCATCCAGCGGCTGGATTTCCCAGAGATTATGCCCAGACTCCCTCATCGCTGAGAAGCTCCCAGTAGAGGATAAAGAGGCTGTTTAAACACTGCCAGACACGACTCGGTTCCTATTCACACTTCCTATCTCCCTCTAAAACAAACCATAAAACCCCAGCCCACATCTTCACGTTTTCCACTGTCTCTATAGCCCTGTTTTCCTTTAATGGTTCTGTTTAGACTAAAATAATTTTTGCTTGCACGGTCAGATATTTCATCTGTAATAAAATTCTCCTAATTACAGATTGGCCACCAACCTAAACATTAGGGCTTTATGAAATAACGTGTACATTTCAGATAAACAAAAACATTTTATTCACCCGCATGTTGTTCAATATCATTTGAATATATATGAATAAATGAAACATTTGTATATATACTAATGTATGCTCAAATTGCTTTACTTTCAAGAGAAATTTGAAGGTCACTCTTTGCCGTATAAATACAATTAACAAGAATTTGAGGTTTTCAAGGTGTTTTTCTCACACAAAGGTATTGTATGACTTCAGAAGACTTGGAGTATAGTGTACAAGTCGTATGGACTGCATTTAGGAGACTTTTATGGTTCTTTTGTGACCTTTGTGATGCTCGAAAGCCTCAACCCCAATTCATTGCCATTATATGGGGAAAAACTCCAAATTTAACTTTGTGTTTTTTCTCAGTTTCAGATACTTATTCAAATGAAGCAGATTAATTAGGTAAAACACATTTACCACTTTGTGCAAGCCATCAATGAGATTGCCCACAATAATACGGAGACCTTTGAGCTCCTGGACCATGTTGGTGATTTCCTCACAGGAACGCTCGCACACATCCGATGCCATTTTCTCCTTCTGCCCGATGAAGTTGGTGGAGATGGCCGTGCCAACAGAGACAGTCTCTGTACTTTCATTAACCACGTTAACATCCTCTGAGAAAATAAAAGAATGCAGAGTTAAAAAAGTAATTGTTTAAATTGTATTTTACTTTTAGGAAGTACACGGACTTTAACTTGAAATAATACATGCAACTTTAAGTGGCCCCATAAGCATTTACAATGAATAGTCAAAATACAGCAGTTATGTTTGAGATTTTATAGCGGTGTACGGATTATAAAAACTTAACAGATTTGTAGGATATTCCACACACTAATATATCATTCTCTCAGTAAATTTCTGACATAAGTATAATAAATGTGCAGAAGCTACCCTGAAGTAACATTTAAAGAAAGATAGTGATTTTTCAAAGCAAGTCTTGGAAAAGGAGGAAGGTGGTGGGGTTGGGGATACGCAACAGCAGAGGAATGCTGTCTATAATGCCAAAACTCCCATTAGATATCTGCAGCCATTTTGGGGTCATTTGCGTAAATTTTCTCCAGATTAATGGAGGACAGGAGACACTAAATCAAGAGCCATGTTGTTACCTCCGGAGGTTCCTTTGAGACTCATGCAGGGTTAGCAGCTTTTTAGAGACTGTTGAACTCGTTCAAATCTCTTGAGGGTTTCAGTCAACGCTGGGAAAATGAGTGCGTGTGCACGTGTCTGTTTCAGCAACTTTCTAGGCAGGCTTTTGTGCAGTTCACTTTAACTTTTATTTAGCAATACGTGGCACTCCTAAACTGGGGCACTAGAGAGTTTATAGAGCATATACTGGCATCCTAACATTCAGCAGTTGGCATGTATCCGTGTTGGCAGTGGAAATGGAAGCCTTTTTGACTGCACATATCCTATGCATACTTATTCAATTATAATTAAAAGGAACCGAAGCAGCAGTGCTAGAGAAACACTCACACCCTCAAATCTCACACAAGGCTTAGTTTTGTCATGGTTTAAAACTACTTATTCCACCACAGAAGTCAGCCAGCTCTAGGGATGAGTTTATAATAGACTCAAAAGTCCTTTCTGCATTATACCGTGATCCAGCAAGGTGTACATAAAAAATATTTTCCATTATAATATGCATTTAAAAAAAAAAAACATTTTATTTTTGTATTTGGTGGAAACAAACCATTTATATTGTTCATTCAAATGTACTTAATTCATTCATTTAGTTTTAGCATTCTGGATTCTGATGCAAAACATTATGGACTGGCCTGTAGTTTAACGCTTTGCTTCTAGGATTATCAAAAGTCATTTTTGTAAATTCAGCAAGACAGCAGTTAGATAACATTATTGCTGTGATGATTCATCTTCAGAAATTGCAGCACAGTATCACCATAGAAATCCAAATGATTCCAAAGCTGTTTGCAAGTTATAAAAAAGGATATACCGGAACAAAAAAGTAAGATTGTCACTGGCAATGTAACTCTGATCCACAAAGGGCAAGTGAATGTTTCAAAAACTGGAAACCAAAGCTTTCAGTCAAACCTGCCAGTTTGTGATCTTACCAGTGTGTGTATAAAATTATGAGTATGCACTTATTCCATTTTTCCACCTTCTCTTAAAGAACACTCTGCCAATGTATATTAATATGACAATCTTGATCCTCTTTATGGCAAGTGCAAACTGGTTGACCCTTATACCACCACACTAACACGAGCGTTTCCCGTAAACATGATGTAATATGGTCAGAAATTTCCATAGCTCTGATCTGCAGATTTCGTGACCCACTTAGGTGAAAGCCAGAAAAGCTTAAAATGAAAACTGAATCCAACGGAAAACATACCAACCCTCTTAAAACAAATTTGATCATGAACTGAACAGAATGAATCCAATAGAGCTTCTGAAAGCTAGAACATTCAGATGTTCAAGCATTAGGAGAGCCTAATGTGAGCCATAAAGCACTAGTCCAGCATTAATAAGCCAAAGGTCATAAAATCAGACTCTTAAAGTGAACGTGCCTCAAGAACTTTCTGTGGTTTTCCAGGACCTTTAACGTTTTCATGTTTAAGAAATACAGTATGAATTAATTCTTACCAGGTTTGGCGATCGCACAGCCTTTGTTTCTTAGGATGTCCTCTATTGGTGTGTCAAAAAGGAGCTGCACATTCTGTAGTAAACCCTGTAGGATGACAGAGATCATAACCAGTTCATTATAATGTCAAACTGAGAAAATGTATAATTTTCTTCAACCAAATCTTCCACAAAACTGGGGTGAAATTGTAACATATAGTACATACTAATTAAGAACACTATTCATATAAAATCAAATATTTATCTATCTGTCTATGTCAACAACAAAAAAACACACAGTTTTATAATAAAATATATATAATAAAATCTAACAATGTTTTTGCCTTTCTATATAGACAGATAGATAATTTTATCATTTTATTAAAAAAAAAAACAGTATTGAAAAGGGATTTTCTTTATTTCACAGCACAGAAAAATCATTATGCAGGAATTCCATAACGAGCATTGAGTAAAGTTCAGATCATATTTATAGAGAAGAACTGCTCTTACCCTGAAGTGGTTTTCCCTGATAGATCCCTTGGCCACATACATCTGAACGCCATCTTTCCGCAGATGCTCATAGAAAGGCTCATCCAGGATCACGCTGTCAATGAGGCTACAGCCTACGTACAGGTGAGCGTTCTCTCCGTGAATGTGCAGCGTAATGTTCTTCCACTGCGAATCAGACAAGTCCACATCCTCAAAGGACACTACATTCTGAGATCCTTCGACCATGTAGAGCAGATCCAACGTGTTGGCGCGCCCATTGGACACAATCTCAAACTGACGTCTCCCACTAGGGCCCTCCAGACCAATCAGGGTTCCCCTGGAGCCCTTGTCCTGTCGTATGGTGGCCACAAACACAAAGCCCTCATTGTTCTGGACCTGCTTTAGGATCTGATGGAGGACCGGGGTGCTCACAGCAGGGATGTGATCAAAGCGGATGAAGCGGTATGCAGGCGAGTCCCAGTCGTGGCCCTTGAAGAGCTTGGCACCAATCGTCTTTCTGCTGATGCTGCTGATTTTGAAAAGGTCGAAGATGGATTCATCTTCCACATGGCCATCTTTAAATGATTCAACATAAGCATTTCAGCATAGTACAGATGATTATGTGAGAACACAAGATAGATTTTATGTGATTAGATAAGACCATTAAAATTTGAAAGAAAATATTACATAATCTCAAGTAAAAGCTATTTGAAAGCTGTTTTGAATCGAATACCACATAGAGACTCTGTTAATGAATCAAACACAGATGTGATTTAAGGCACAGAGAATAATGGGCAAGTTGTGTAATATGGATATCTCAATTGTGCAAGAAAACCTCAATAGCAAGACAGGAAATATGTTAAATCTGCTTTTTTTTTTTACAATTTAGGAGCAGGTGGATCGTGGATTTACCTTGAGGTAGTGCTCTGATGCATAGTAACAGCAAAGGCAGCAAGTAGAAATTTCTCCTGAGTATCATGCTCCTTTAAAATACACATACATTATATAAAAACTAATTTACTCATTTCACAGTTACATGAAACAGATTGCATGTCTTTAACCAATGTTTCATATAGAGAAAAAATGCTCAGTTGGGCAATAAAAACATTTGCAACAAAAATGATTCAAATAAAATATTATTTGATGTAACACTTCAACAAATAGGTTTTCATGTGTTTACACATTCTTTGGCTTTACATTATAGACCAATCTTAGTAAGAGGTTTTAAAAATGTTATTATTTTACGTATCTCAATTAATAGCATTTTAATGAGATCTGGCTTCTTTCAAAGGGGCAAAGTATACAGGCTAATTAAACATGGTCATGTGACTTTTTAAACCAGCTGGGTAAAAGTTCACATAAAAGCAAGAAATTCTGACCTTTATTTATAATTCACAACTGTTTAAAGACACACAAATGACATTTAAGTAAAAGTTAATGACTAATGAAGTAAATATATAGGATGATATTTACTATATGTGACTAATGTACAAGTCTTTAAAATTTTCACGTTTTTCACGTTTGAGTGCAGTAACAAGTCTTTAAAAGCGTTTAACTGCAGCAGTCTAACAAGATGAAGACATTTGTGACAGTCTTTTAAGCACAGCACAAGCACAAAATAATCATTATTTTCACTGAGAAATTAATTAGTCAAGTCTAGGGCGTCAAAAAGTATAAACATACTCTCAAGACTAACCTGTTGTAATGTGCAATCCAACTGAAACAGCAAAAAGTCTATATGTCCTACAAGAAAAAAAAAGGTCTTCTGGACAAATACTACAATCCACAGTGCCTATAACATCCACACGGCTCCGGGTTTCCGTTCAGTGGCCTGAGAACTACTGGACTAATGCCCTTTATACGGTTCAGTCCAAACCATGTCAGTCAGGTTGGGATATAAACCCGGACCTGCTGAGGGGGCTGCAATTATATGATTCCCATCCTACAGTGTCATGCCGGTAGCCTACCAATGCAGTGAAACCTCCTGTCCTCCCCTGCAGTGACGTCTTCGCGTCCAAACTCCGAGCCAAGTCTCTGGGAGGAGGAACATTGAGAGAAACATGCTCGCGCAAGATGCGACAGATGCTCGAGAGACTCGACAATGCAACCACTCACTGTCAAATACAATGTAAGTTATTATACAAAGACTTTTCTAAACAAATCTTTGTGTAGGCTACATACATTTAACAGTATTTACAATTAATAACTGTCATTTCTAGCTAAGGAATTTTCTAGCTTTTAGGAATTTTCGTTGTTTTAGAACCCAGCAATATCTGCACTTCAACAACATAGTGGTTGTAAAAAAAACAACAACAAAAAAAACTATTAGAATGAATTAAAGTTTTAGTTGCTTGGAATTGATTGTCTCCTTGTGTAATACACATGACCAACAAAAACAGTTCGAAAATGACTAAATTTAGTTTGTATAGCCTACCCCAAAACTTCGAAAATAATATAATAATTTGTTTGTAAGCAAGAATCTGCTGTTATGGAACAGCGAGTGGTGAGGAGACACGGATCATCTTCAAAGTGATCTTTAACAGCTCGACTGTGATCTACTTCGGATTTTGTACTTCACACTGCCCGTAAAAGAAACCCTGCTTGAGCGTGAAGCGGGAAAAAGGAGCGGAAAAAAGCGACTTTAAGATGTGCCTAGTTTCAGGTAAAATCATACAACTCTGCTTTATTAGCAGAACAGTAAAGATTAGTTATTGAAACTGTAATTGGAGTGTACCTACTAGATTTTCTTTATGAAAAAAAAAAAGATTAAATGTTTCAAAAGTTACACCAAAGAATCGCAAATCAATTATGCAAATATATTAATTAAAATCAGATCATTAAAAAAAATACAGGAATACCAGTCCAATGTATACTTGTACATAGTGCATATTTTTTAAAGAATAAATTATGAATATGTATTAGTTCACATGTGTGAACAATGTAAATTAAGGGAATATTTGTGCCATTCTGGATGCACACTTTGGAAATCTGGAGAAAATCCGGTTTTGTGCAGATTCCTGTGTGTGTGTGTGTGTCAACAGAAAATATCTCATATATTTCACTAGTTTAAGGACTCCAGGAATTCAATTTAGAGGTTTGCATGCTTTTAAACAATGGGGCTAAATTACGTCATGCAACAAAATGTTGTTTAGCAAGAACCCAGAAACCAAGGATGACTTGATACAGTATATTCATAAACTACCAATAAGTTTATAAGTTTGAGCAGACAAACATAACTCTCCATGTCACAATGGTAATTCAGTGCACAAGCAAAGATATTGCGTGACGAGACGTAATCATTTGAGAAAATTGGTTTGTCTTAGATATTGTGCCATCTTTCAAAAGATTTCTTCTGAAAGAACCACTTGGCGAATACAAAATGCTTATTTTGCCATTTAATAGTAAGAGTCTGTTGGTCTCATGTGGTTCCATTCAAGCCCCAGAGAGTGATATTTCATCCAGAGCTGAGCAAACATGCACGCTATCAAAACACATCACAGCTGAACATATTGAATATCACTTGGGATGTTGACATAAGTTCTACCAGTTTCCATACACTGAATGAGTGCGCATCAAAACTGGGTTAGTGTGACATGGACAGGATTTCCCTCAGATTAATCTCCAGTCCCATAATATTTCGGAGGCCTGTCATGATAATTCTGTCATCTCTGTGGCAATTTCTGCAGCATCTTCATGTTAGTCCATTCTTGTGCACCCAAGAGGCCACCTAACCTTTTTTAGTACCTAATCTTTTGCTTGACAGTTGCTTAAATCGATTTATAACATAAGTACATCTTCAGCTGTTTTTATATATATCATCTTTTCATTTTCATTTAAATAATTCAGTTTATATCCTCAGAGATTTTCTTCAGTTAAAAAAAAACTGTTTACTGAGGTTATGTAATCCAGACTCTTTTTAACCTGTTTTATTACCGTCGTTCAGAATCTGTGGTATTCAAAAAAATACTTGTTGCTTATTTGATAGCAGGTTACGTAAGTTGTGAAGAACCCACAGGAGGTGGAATGTTCCATTATGATGTTGGAGATGAGCGTCAGAGCAGAGAAAGAGGAATCATACCAAAGCACAGATAAATAGACTTCTGATTTCATGCATCTGTCAAAATCACACAGTGTGCTATAAAACTGAACACCAAAGTGTCTCATAAGGAACTCTTTAAAGAACGTTGGATTATAAAACGGATCTTTTCAAGATATTCTCAGTGGGAAAGAATTGTCTCTTTGAACAGTCTGCCGAGTAGCGTTATCAGAATCAAACAGTGTAACAAAACTGTTGACATCTTCACAAATCAGACTGAATCTTACTTACTTAATCTTATTTGCATTCATGAATTTGCATTTTACTGATGTGTTTGAAAAACTGTGAAACTTTAACAGCATTTTAAGTGTGATTCAAGAGTTTGCGCTTCTTTATAATCAAGAAAGGGTAAAGTTTAGCAGTGCTGTCCGGGGGTGGTGGGGGGATGGCGGATGCCGAACCCTAGCTAGGGCTAGAGCTCAGCGTCCGGCTCGATCCTTGCATGCGGAGGAAGGCGCGAGGGCAGCTAAATGGTGGAGAAGGGGCGGAGGAGGGATGCGCAAAATGCGAGCTGCGGAGGGAAAGAGGACGGGGCTATTTATAGTGGGTAGAAGGGTTTTGATTGGACGGGAGAAATGGGGAGGTTGA
This sequence comes from Enteromius radiatus, assembly GCA_032357445.1. Lineage (NCBI taxonomy): Eukaryota > Metazoa > Chordata > Actinopteri > Cypriniformes > Cyprinidae > Enteromius > Enteromius radiatus. The sequence goes on along the minus strand of JAUCMS010000022.1, from coordinate 12,153,832 downwards.
TTAGGTAATTCAATGCGAGCCGTGATTAATCATTCGCGCTCCTCTCGAAATTAGTTTATTTGCAAAAACTTCACACAAACCTTTCAGATTAAAATTAGTTTAACGTAAATGAAAATTGTATTTTGGTTCTAAATTAAATATATGTTATTATGAAACCATGGGACATAATAAATTGAAATATTATTAGAATTAATAAAACTATAAAACATCATAAAGAGCTTAGATGAGACTTTACGCTGCATTTAAAAAAAAAACTGATTCTTTTAAAACTTTTTGAGTAAATCATGATTCGAACTTCTTATTACATTGCAAAATGAATGAAACATCTGTCAGCACAACTCATGTAGCTACACGGAAATTCAATAAGTTGCATGACAACTTATTTTTAGCAGGGCTTTAATCTTCTAGTTGCAGATTATACATCACTTACCAGCTCATAATAAATCTGTGACACTGTAAGTTTGCATTTTTCTTGCATGCACCAGTCCTTTAAAGGGTTAATTAACCAATAGAGGAACAGCTGTTCAGCATTTTCCTATTATATGCAGTATGAGACACAAAGGAGTCAAGATGATTGGTCACACTTGTGGCTCATGATGCTGAATGAATCTGAATGCCATCCAGTTGCTGATTTCCTTTTTCTTCCGCACAGACGTGCCTGAAGACAGACAAAATGTTAAAGAAAGTTACTGTATTTACGACGAACAATAGCATTAGAAAATAAATCTGAGCTGGAACTTTCTGACAAAAAGAGTCAAAGAGAGAAAGTTAGCAAGACAGAGGGAGTGAGAGAATAGGAGGAGCTCTGGCCCTGGGTCCCTGGGCACAGAAGGTGCTGCAATGCTGCATTACTAACAGTCTGAATGGGAAGCACCTCTCAGCTTCATTTCCTTTTTTCTCCCACCCCCTGCCCCCCACTAAAAAAATATCCAGTCTATGCAAGACAGACATACTCCTCTGTCTCTCCTTCTCAGACTTTGAAGCTCCAGTGCCAAAATCCCCTCTACTTCCTGTCCTATTTAGTTGAAATCATGGTATTCATGTCAGATGCATACCAGCATTCAGCTGCACTCCTTCAGTGTCAAAGAGTTCAGTTCTTTCTCATTTATAGTTTGAAGAATAAATGGCTCTTAAATGTTCATCTCTCTAACAAATATCTATGTCTATGCCTATCAAGTCTATAAAATGTATGTAAACGTATGTATACTCGCTACATCGTAAAAAGAATGGCATCTACGCTAATACTTGTCTGTCTCTCTCTTATTCTGCTCCTCAGTCCGTATCCAGATCAGATGGTGTATCAGCACAAAGAGATGATCTTCATCAGAGACAAGAACACCTAGATAAGCTTAGTGGACAGATCACCGGATCCAGATGCACACAAACACACACACAATCTGACATGCGCTTAAAATTGAACTGGAGATTAGGTTCCTGGCTACACGTACCTGGCTTCCTTAAAAATACATATCTTCATATCTTTGAAAATGATATTTAACATTGTGCATTCGTAGCTTCTTTCTAAAGTTCACAATGTCTTGTCTTTGTCTCAGAACTGGGATGTTAGAACAAGTAGGAAAAACTTGTATGTTGTTGGAGAGAATCTGACAAGTTTAAAAAATATTTTCTGGCAGAGGTCACACAATCAAATGACTTCAGTTACAAGAAACATCCAGCAGCTGCCTTCCGCATACACTTTCCCTCACAATATGGACAATACGAATAAAACGAACAGAAATGTTCATTGTAATTGAGTCTTGAAGTCTGGGAGCTTGATGACCTAACCTCACACAATTCAATGTAAAACCACCCTAAACTAACATGCTATTATTTGAAAAGAGCAATAAAGTATCTAAGGGTCTGACTGTTTTCTCTTAAAGGGGATCCAAAAGTCTGAGACCGCATTGTTTTTCATTTAAACCTGGAAATAACGGAAAGCCTAAAGTAATATTTCATCCAAAAATGAAAAGTCTGTCATCACCCTCGTGTCATTCTGAAACTATATGGTTTCATGTCCATAGAATGAAAATCAATGGGGTCAAATTCTGTTTCTACATCAGTTTCTAAAGGGTAAGTGTCAAAGATAGCAAAAGTCTAATGTTTTTATGATTTATTAAACATCAGTGGACCTCAGGAAAAATATGATAAATGAAATGATGAAATGACATCTTTAAAGTCTGGTGGTCTAACACACACACACACACACACAGACATTCTCATGGTTATGTCTTTGTTCTGACTTCCCACATGTCAAGTTCAGCAGCTGCATCCATCTGTTCCTAATTTCAGTGTCAGTCACTGTCTGCAGGGAAAGCAAGCAAAACTGCCTGATCTAGTGTTCCATTTGGCCGTCTGGCGATCATTTTATCAATGTAACCCAGCATCTAGACATCAGAGAATTCAGACGGTTCTCAGAGTTCTGTCCAAAGTGTCACATGCAGCATAAAGCTAAAATATCAGAACTGGACTTTGTTAAAACTGACAAGCAGTAAATATTGTATGTTGGTGGAGAGAATCTAAAAGCGAGAGTCTTAAAAATATTTTGTGGCAGAGGTCATACAATCAAATGACATCAGTTACGAGAAACTTCTCGCAGCTGCATTCTGCAAAAGTTTAGTACACCATATGCTTGATATGAATTATAGTCACTGATTCGTTTTATTTGTGCTGTTAGTGAAAGTCTTGAACTTTCTGTGACTGATGACCTAACCGAACCACAGAAGGTTCACCTTAAAAGAACCTTGTTTGTTTTCTTTTTCAGTAAAAATACTTAAACATCCATATATAAGATATATTCATAAATTATATCTTAAAATTATATGGATATGAAAAACTATAGCCTATATATATATATATATATATATAAATTTGCAAGATAAGAAAAAAATCTATTTAGTGAGATTTAAACTCCCACAGCTATTATGATTTTGAGGTTGTATCTTGCAATTGTAATTTATAAACTCACATTTATGTCTGATATATATATATATTAGTGCTGGGCAACGATTAATCGCGATTAATCGCATCCAAAATAAAAGTTTTTCTTTACGTAA
>JAUCMS010000022.1:12123559-12145534 GCA_032357445.1 Enteromius radiatus | reverse complement strand
CGTCTGACTCTGGTGTGAACACAGCAAAGAGTCGGCTGTGTGGAGATACTTCATGGTATCGGATCGGTATCGGGTATTGACAGATACACAAAGCCCAGGCATCAGTATCAGGACTGAAAAAGTCTAATCGGTACATCCCTACTAGGCAGAGCACTGGATGCAGTCACCCACAGCTCCTCCTCTCCAGCCAGCCAACAGCTAGTGCCGCCTTCCACCTCCAAAGCACCGTAAGCTTCGACCAGCCTACCAGGACACACCTAATGTCCCCTCTTCTCCGTCAAAGCCTCTATCTGTAACGCTCAATGGAACCAATGCATTTACTGGGGAGCTCTCGATCTCCAAAACCGGGTCTTCACAGGATGCCGCAACATCACTTGCACGGTCTGCAGATTTGTTTCCCATTCTTCCATCACCTGTCCCTTTGTTAATCCTTCCATTTCTCCACAGCTTGAACCTTCTATTCCCAAATCTACCAGCTACATCCCCAGAATCCCCTCTCTCACTCAGCAACCTCTTCACCACCCCCCTTCTCATCTCGCTCTTCCCCTTGCCTTCTCTTCAACTAGGGCAAATGCCTAAGGCCACATTGCAAACTCCTTCATATCTGCAGTTTCTGTGGAAGCCCATGCCAAATACATTTGTTCAAATTGACTTATTTATGTCATTTCTCATCTATCAATTGAGTTAAAAAATCATCCTGACCCTAACTTCTCTCATCTCTTTGCAGGTCTTACGCACAGTTTCCAACCTGGAGTCAAGTTGATATCACTTTCGCATTTTGAAAGTAATGCCCATCCACCCCAATTTCTAGCATCTCTTTGGTGTTAGATTTCGCAGTTCGCCTCACCTTAGGATGCAAAAACAGTCCCAGCGGCAAGCCTATTTTCAAACCTCAGCAACAGCCTTACTAATTCTGCTATTGCACCCACAGAGTGGACGGCTCCAGCCAGAGATGGTCATTTATATTTGCTGTCACATCCAATGGACAGCCCAAAACCAGGAGTCCTGCACCCACTGCATGGACTGCTCCTGTGAGGGTGTCACGATTAAGACGCGGGAAGGCGTTCGGATCCATTTGGAAGCTAGTTTATTTATACACAGAGTCAGAACAGGCGGAGTCAGGGCAACGGCAATCACAAACGTCAGAGGCTGAGGCAATAGAATAGTCCAAGGGGCGAAGCAGTCGAAACGAGGAGCAAACAGTATCCAAAGGGCGAGGCTAAATCATAAATCCAGGTCAGGCGAGATCAAGGTCGAGAACAGGGAAATCCAGAGAAACACGGAAAGACATGGATGGCTTGACAACAGGGAAAACAGACACGGTACATCCAAATTCACACACAGACAACCAGAACTAAAATACACAACAAAAGGGGCGGAGCAACAATGGGCAGTCATGACAACAGACGAGGTGGGTGGAGACATGAGTTTGTGTAATGAGTCCATGAATGAAAACAGACATAAACACACACACAGTTTATGAAGAGCTGGAGTGCCATCCAGAGCAGGGCTGGCACATCCAGCTGATCGTTACAGAGGGCATCTCACAATACACCCATTGCCACGGCAACAGACCACAAAAGTCGGAGCTATTGCACCCACCGCATGGATGGCCCCGGCCAGAGATGGTCGTTTCACTTGCCGTCGTGTCCAATGGACAGCCAAAAAAACCAAGAGTGCTGCACCCACCACGCGGACCACTCCTGTGAAGGCAGCTCATAATGCACCCACTACCATGGCAACGGACCACAAAAGTCAGAGCTATTGCACCCACCGCGTGGCGGCCCCAGCCAGAGATGGTCATTTCACATTCGTAGCTGTGTTCAGTGGTCAGACCAAACCAGGAGCACTGCACTCACCGTGTGGACAGATCTGGCAAGGGACATTCACTCATACCTCTGTTTGGCAGTAGACCTCGAAAGTCTGAGCTATTGCACCCACTGCGTGGACGGCTCCATCCAGAGAAGGTCGTTCTGCCCACTTCCTGCCATTACAGTAGGTAAGCTTGAACTGGAGCATTGCACCCACAACGTGGACCACTCCAGCAAGAGTCCCCCACCCCATTTCCCCCTTCTTCCCCTGTCCTACATTCCTTCATTCGGCAGCACCCTCTAGCCGAATTACATACTCCTACATATCCTTCCACATTCCTAATTTCCAGATGTTACTAAATATCCATCGTCCAGCACCCCCTTTCATCTCAATCGCCTTTTGGGGGGCGCACTTCGTTTGGCTGCTGCCCTCTTTTGGGGGTTAAAATCCCTAGGGTTCAGAGTCCGGTGAGCTCCCAGCTCTCTCCCCGGACAGCACGCCAAACACACTAGTTCTATTTGAATAATAATGAGGAACTGTGAAATAGTGAAATAAAGCTTTTAATCAGTCTGTGTTTGCAGTGACCCAAGAAATCTGGGAAACGAGTGCCAGATACAGTAGGCTACCAACAAATATTAAAAGTATAGACCTTAAGCATACATTTGAGCAAAACAGAAGTGTCTTAGATACTGAAAAGTAATATAAACATAAATAAGGAAGAGAAATCAAAAGTCTCCTTTATACTTCCATAAATTTTTTTTTCAATTTTCAGCAAAATCTTATTACATCTCAGATTACCCTGAAGTCACAGAGAAAATCCACTAAGGCACCTTGTAGCTGTGAAGACTCAATTACTCAGTTTAATTGCTCAGTTGCTCTAAACCTGTCTTTAAAAAAAGTGATTAGAATTATGAGAGCATATAAAATGACATAAAACCTTTTTCTGCCAAATAGCGGCCTGGCATAATGGTCTGAATTACTTTGAATGATCTGCTCTGAGAAATAAAGCCAGCTGCCTCTGGGCTGGTGTCAGTATATGGGGTGTCTCCAAAAAAAATGTGTAGACTTTCAGAGGGAAAAGCTGAGAGCAGAGACAAAGCAAACTGACAGTGCCACTGCCACTGCCCAAAGCCACAAGAGTTATACAAGCAGGAAAATATGCCATCCTGCTGGGCTCACACTCTTATTTTACCATGAATATTAGCTTCTTTAGCAAATCTGGGCGAGAGGGTTTATTTAGTATGCCTGACCATTCGCTAATTCACACAATTCACAATCAGAAATCATGTTACACTGTATATCCAAAGGCTTTTTAATATATTAACACAATGCCTGACTGCCTCAGTTTCTATTATGGTTACAGTCCAAAAGCACTCCAAAGCTGTCAAGAATAGCTTATTTTCCAGACACAGTTGATTTACTGCTCAAGAAATATTTCAAGAATGTAAATGTTGAAAACAGTTTTAAAAAGTATTTAAAAAGAACAGAAGAAAATAAGTTAGAAAGAACAACATTTATTTGATTTGTAAAATTGGGATAGTTCACCCCAAAATGAAAATGATCTTTTACTCACCTTTTGAAGTATCCTAGCTGTCTGTGACTTTCTTCTTTCAGAAGAATCCAGTCAGAGTTATAATAAAAATTGAGCCTTTGAATGGGTTTAAACAAGTGATAGCCATTACACTTCAGAAGACATGAAATAACATGCGTGTATTCATAATAAAACATCCCTCACGCGGCTCATAGCGAATCCACGCATTTTTGTATCATAAATATCCATATTTCAAACTTAATAAGCACTTTTCTTTCACGTCTAAGTTTAAAATATGGATATTTATCATACAAAAGTACATGGATTCACTACAGGAAGACTTTATTCACCCTCCGGAGCCGTGTGGGACGTTATTTCAGGTCTTTTGACGTGTAATGGCTTTCACTCGTTTAAATGCATTCAAAGGCTTGGAGGGGTCTGGACAATTTTTATTATAACTCAGATTGGATTCCTCTGAAAGAAGAAAGTCACAGACACCTAGGATACTTCAAAGGTGAGTAAAAGACATTAAATAAAATGTCCTTAAATAAAAGTATTACTTGCTTCAAAGTACAAACTTTGTATAGTATAGTGTAAATAAAATGTCTGTATTTTTTAGTCAGTATTTTTTTTAATTCTGAAAAGAGCCTAAACATTTTTAAACTACACATTACAATTTTAAATAACAGTTTCAATGTTAATCAAATAAAGGTTCACAAAAGAAAGAGACAACTGAATGATTTCCTATAATTGTAGTTCTCATGCAAACCTGCAGTGATTTTTGCACATCTGTTAATGTCACAGAAAGGTCACACCTAACTAACTTCCACAGGAACATCTCAGACTTGGCTTATTGGTGGTGTCTGCCTGAATGGAAAGTCTCTCTCACTCTCTCTCAAGTTAGGTGGTCAAGCTGTGAGCACTTGAAGGAGAAATCAAGGCCAACTCAAAGGGATTATACGTACTTTCAGAATTATACATAGTAGTTGTGCTATTTGGACACTAATAATGTGAGTCACACACCAATATCCTCGTGCACTGTTTAAAATACTTCATTTGTCCTCTTCATCTGCCAGCAATGACTCATCCTTAGATGTCCTAATAACAACAAAAAGCCAGTGTTTTGAAAAGAGGAACTTAACTTGAATAATTGAATTAAATATGACCGCTCACAATAGGAACTTCTGTAAGTGGCTGAATAACAAGAAAAAGTAGGTTACTGCAATATCTTCCCTTGTGTTATTATGTGAATAATAGGTCTAACATAAACACAAAAAGCTACATTTTGACATCACATAGCTTAACATTACACGAGTGAGCAAAATGGAAAATTGAATTAGCGGAGGAAAAACCTATGCTAAGAGAATTTTACACCTGAAATACATTAAAACGGGGAATGTCCTGGAATGAGGATGACATCTAGTTTGGAAGAGAACACTGAAGCATTACAGACAGCATCTGCAGTGTAAAATGTGACGATAACCTCATTTTAAATGCTATACATCGGCCAGTTACACTACAATGCCAAGGGATAACTTTTATTTATTAAATATATTTTATTTCAAAAACTAAGAAAAAAAAACTATAATATAAAGTAATATAATACGTAATATAAAGTATAAAGTAATATAAATAATATACATTTCGCTTCATCTAAGGCGGCAAAAATATTTTTTGTGAAAGGTTGAACAAGTTGAGAAGATGACCTTAAGATTCTGTATTATTTTATGCAAAATGGCTTTCATTGCACTAAATGTCTCTCCAAACTTATGACCAAAAAGCAGCCAAGAGATACAGCTACAGCTGTTTATGCAATAAAATCCAGCCTCTGTCTAAGGATATAACTCTTTCTCGTCACACATAACTTCCAAAATCCATGTGCTACAACTTAAAGACAAATACCGCTGAATGTGAAGAAGTAATAGACTGTACAGTGGCCTCAAAAACTATTTAGACATTCACGTCACAATAAAAAAAAAAAAAAAAAAAATGTCTGAATGCCATTTTATTATATACAGAACATCAAAGCAAATGGCATCTGTGTAACGGACAAGACAGGGATGTGCAGATCCATATGCAAGCTTTTATTAAAGAACGTGGTACAACAGGCAGGGTCAGAAAACGGCAGACAGGAGTGGCGAAGGCAAAACTCAAGAATAATCCAGATGGGTAGCAAAAGGTTGAGTGATCAGCAAACAACAGAATTCAAAGGGCAGAGGCAAAGAGAGATATCCAAACCAGGCAGAGATCGGTACACAGGAGAAATAAACTGGAAACATGACTATAGCAACAAACAAAGGGAAACCATATAATATGTGGTGGGGACTAGAACATAAACAGGACCTTAATTACATGAGATAATGACATAATGATTTAACAAGGGGGAGGAATTAATGAGTTGTCGTTGAACACACACAGGAGAACATAGAGAAGAAACACAGAGAGAAACACTTCATAATAAAAGTCCACAACACACTAGACAGGGGAACACTGATAGAAACAGAGACCCCACCCAGACGCTCCAAACAGAATACATTCAACAGTCCAGAAGGGTGGTGAGGTGGAGGCGGAACGGGGTAGATATGGGGGAGGAATGGAGGGCCAGGTCCATGTAGAGAAAGGCTGGGACCTGAAGCATGGACCGATGGCGGACCTGGAGGATGGAGCCATGGCGGCACCAGTGGAACTGAAAACCAGGGCAGAGCGAGCGGCAGAAATACCCTCCAGGGCGGTGCAGATGGAGGAGACACCCTCCAGGGTGGAGCAGACAGCAACAACACCCTCCAGGACGAACCAGGAGGGACTAAAACGGAGAGCACAGAGAGGTTAACTACGGCCTCTGTGGCCGAGACAGTACCTGCTTCGAGTTCATAGAAGGGCAGAGGCAGAGGCCAAAGGACAGAGACCCTTCAGGGCAGAACAGACGGCATGAAGGGTGGAGCAGAAGGCCAGGGCTGAGCCACAGGATACCAGGGCAGAGTTATCAAAGCCACGACCCTCGAGAGTGAAACCTGCAGGACCTGGACGAGGACTCAGAAACGGCAGAGGAGCTAAAGCTTTAGCTGAAACCTCTGGGGATTGTGCAGCCACCGGTGGAACCTCCAGAGGATCTACGGCCTGACCCGACACCACTATCGATTCTGGGGTGGATTTGGAAACACCCTCATGGGGGAATGAAGTCTCTGACGCGGGCTTGCGAGTATATGGGACCTCTGAGGTACAATGAGCGGCCCACATGCTCAAAACAGCCATGACAGGAAGGAATGAGGGACAGTCGCTAAGATGGCCTGTGCGGAAACCCTGGGGATGCCGGCTGTCCTTACTGACATCAATGGGGGGTCAGCCAAAACTGTCCATCAACCTTATATGTCCTGGGGAAGCCCTGGTGTCCTCATTTGCGACACCCACGATGCCGGGGTACACTGTTGTGGCATCCATGGAGGCTGAAGACTAGGGCTTGATTTCCATTTTGGCTGAAGGCTTGGGGTCAGTGCCCATCTTGGGCAGTGGGTTGTGGCGTGGCAGCCATTTTGTGCTGGGGCTCTGGAATGGCGGCCGTCTTGGGCTGCACCTGGGCCTCTGGGCTGGCGGCCATCTTGTACAGCGGCTGAGGGTCGGCGGCCATCTTGGGCAGTGGCTCTGGCTGGTTAGCGGAGATTTGGTGTGGCTCTGGGTGATCTAACAAGTTGTGGTGTGGCTCTGGAGTAGCATCCATCTTAAGATCGGTCCATTTTGTCTGTAGACGCAACGCTGGAATTACACTCCTCAATGTCCGCCAAAGTAAACGAAGAGCCCACGCACAACAGAGCACAATCCACAAAAGTGAAGTGAAGTGAAGAACGTGGACCCCAGCGTCTCAGCTAAGACCTGGGGGGTTTGTGAATGCCGTCGAATGTCATAGGAAGCACTATCAAAATGATGTCCGGTAGCTGTGAATAATTAGCTATGGCCAGAAACACCCAGATAAGAGTCTCCAGAGAATGTGCACCTTGCCTGAGAGCGATTAGTGTCCTGGTGGTGTCCATATCCATAACCTGAATCCCCCGGAAAAGCTGCTGGGTCCTTGTTTGACCACGTATTCTGTAAGAATAGACGGGGACGTGCGGATCCAAATGCAAGCTTTTATTAAAGAACGTGGTACAACAGACAGGGTCAGAAAATGGTCAGTTTTAACCAACTGTTCCAAAGATAAGTACAAAAGCTTTTGTCCTTAATTTCTATTATTCAAAATCTAACAAACCTGATTAAATAGTAAATATCTTGCTTGTAAAGTGTTTGGAGCCACTGTATGTTTTAAAGAATTTTAGAGTTGCTATTAAAATTCTATGGGGAACACTATGCAGTAAACATGGAAAAGAAACGTTAACACACTCTTCTGTTTGTGTGAGCAAAAACAATGCACGCAGGTTTGAGTGATGGAGTACACTTCAAATGGGAACTGGATATCTAACCACATTTCTCATAATAAAGTGTCCACTATACGTCCGAATGAAAAGAGACCTGTGAGCGAATGCATGTTGACTTGTGAACAGAGTTTTTAAACTCTGCAGATCTCTGTATCTGAGCCAGTACAACAGCGACCACTAAGACTTTCCACTTCCAGTCTTGGAAATCTGAATGAATAAGAGCTTGGAACAGGACAAAGAAAAAAAGCATCCCAGTGCCATGTGCATATCAATACCAGCTCAACACAAGAACCAATTCACACAGGAGAATTTAAAAAATAATATGGGACTGATTGTGATTACACCTATCAAAAGGAATGAACACTGATGCACTTTGTGAATCGGAAACCCCCAAAAATGAAGACGGCCAAAGATGCATGTTAATATTTTTCCTCCCCAAAAAATAGGAACTTTTGGTCTCATAGTGGGGATATAAGCTTCAAAATAATGCAAAAGCACCATAAAAGTCTAATAAAATCTTCTGAAGCCAACCAATAGCTTTGTGTGAGACAAATCTGGAACTAGTTACTGATATTACCCTTTAGTGAGCTATTAACCTCTGTCAACTGAATCAACAAAGACACTGAAAAGATTCTATTTAAAAGAACCTTTCATTCATGGACTGTGCTTCTCTTGCTAGAGTTCAATGAATAATGAGTTAATTTGTTTTTTCTTCTTCATATAAACCTGCTGTATGCTTCAGAAGACTACTTTAAAGATATGTTGCAGCTGCAAACTTTTTGCAGTTGGCTGGAAATGAGGATGAAAAATAATGTTCAAAATAATATCTCTTCTAGAAGGAAAAAAAATCATACCGTTTTGGAACGACATTAGGGTGACAAAATTCAGAGTGAATTATTCCTTTAAGTGATAAATTTGGAGTTGTGTCTAGAGACTTCTACCAGAGGACACTTCATTTCCTTTTCGAGAACAGACAGGCTGCACTTCAACATCTGCTGTATGTGCTTGAATAACAAAGAGTACTACCAAAGCAAAACAAGCTATTTATGGTCCACATAATGATCTGATCAGCCATTGAAGTGAACAACCAAAGCCAAGGTCTGACTTCCAGACTCAAACAACAAAGCTGCTAATAAGCTGACATGCTTAGGCTAGAGATGACCACACTATGTGCCTCAGGTACATCATATTCATGGACATTATAGAACATGCATTTCTTAATTATTTTCAGGTAAAGTAGCCTTTTAGAGGATAGAGAGCAGGAAATGTATAACTTATTTGGTGGATCCTCTGCAGAGCCACTGTGGACCCCATTTAAAAACCCCTTAAAAAATCAAGGTTTAATAATGACCAGTTTTATCCCACCTGAAGTCCCTTCACACATCCAAAGGGACGTCATTCCAGAAATGTGGTGTTGAGCACCTAATGCAAAGCAGGTGCATTGCATTCTCTTTTGTCAGGGCTAATACATAAAAACCACACTAGAGTCTGTACTTTAGTACGGAAGGGTTTTTCAAGGCCATCTCCACGAAATATGATGCTGCATCTGTTTCTGGCATCGGACAAGTAATTGTTTCAAAGGCTCACGCTGATCATTTAAAGTGCTACATCCTGACCTTAGGACTCACACTCCAACATTTAAACAGATGCACCAATGGATCATTCAGAGCATATGCTGTCAAAGCCTGTAATTCAGTTTTCTATTTTCTATGTGTTAACATGAAAGTGAGATAAATCATTTGGGGATCTCTGAAAGATGACATGATGTGGCTTTGTACAAGACTCGCAGTTGTATTTACAATACAGATTCCCCAGAAAGATGTGATTGGTGTGACCAATTAATGTCATCTACACAACCACAATGTTTGTAAATCATTCACAGGGTTTTCAATCGTTTATCCAGGACCCTTTGAGCCTGATGTGTGGTCACACATTGATAGACTGCAAAAGTTCTCATTTTTCACAAAGACAAATTCTGACCTAGATTTGGAAGTGATTTTCTATTCTCATTATCTCTCTCTGACTATAATCCTTCTGTTTTAGTGATTTTTCCAGGACAATATGCCGTAGGGAAAAGTGCAACTATAATAAAAACAGGCTTTTAAATCATTTACAATAAATCTTCTCATACATCTTATTCAAAACCATAAAGCGGCCATGTACAAATATTATGTGTTTTTCTTGTTTGCGGGGTAACATCAGAAAAATAACTCAATGTCTTCAGCTTTCTGGAAAGTCTTCCATTGAAGCCACTGGATCGACAGTCAGGTGTTTGCAATGACCCTTAAAAACAATAATGAATTATCTATGAAGCAAATCATTTATAGTTAGCTTGGTGAAAAATTAATCAGTGTATTCATTCAGTGTTAACATTCAAAATATCTTTTGCCTTCAACAGAAAAAAGAAAGTCAGAAAAGTTAAGAATTTGTGTTTCAGTAAGCATTGTGTCTTGAACATGACGTAGCTTCACAGGAAAGTGTTTGTTATTCTGTTCCGACAACTGCTCATCTCTCAAAGACTCCCTATTCCTTGTTCATAAACAGAATGTAGCTGAGTTGATCACATCATTTTTCTGTTACGATAAGGGATGCACTCCAGAAGAAAGATGGTGCAGAGGTTCTTGAACAGCAACTAGTGCTGGGAATCCAAAAGAAGAGTCCAATCTGCTTTGGGAAGTCATGACATGGACAGATAAATAGTTGAAGTTATACAAAATGATTAAGATGTGCTTAAAGCGCTGAGCTAAGGCACATGGGTCAGGAGGTCAAGAAATAAGACAGCCAGAGTCAAGGCAATGGACTATTTTAAAGCCAAAAAAAAAAAAACATTCTTTAAAATAAGTTCTAAAGAACCTTTTCATAGATTTTGTCTAAAAAAAAAAAAACACATTCATTTATTACTGTAACAGAAAGTCTGTGTAATATTAACCTGTAGATATTTAGAAAGTATTTGATCTGATTGTTTAAATCACTGGCATTTGCCTGCCAAAAATGTCATAGCCCTGGGGTTTCAATGCACCGAAGCCCTTAATGGAAAGCACAACAGTCTTTCATTCGCCCAAGAGGCAAGAGACAAGGCAAGACTTCAGACAGCTTCAGCTCTTCTGTTGATATACTGACCAGATGATAACCGAGCATCTATTTCCCCATCAAGGACGATCTCCCTCCCAATCATGGCCCAGAGAATCAGAAACGTGATCACACGCTGAGCTCACTCTAAAGCACTTTATAAATCCCACACATTTGCAATGCATGAATCACACTTTCCCTCGCAAAAACGTCCTGTAGCACTAAACCAAAGAATACATTTTACAGCCCTGTAAATTACCACTCACCCCTCCCTGCGTCCCGCTGTCCAAGGTCGCAGCACGTTCGCATCCACCACTGATCAAAAACGGTTACAGTGAGATTGCTAACTTGTTGCTTAAAGACAGTTCACCCAAGTCCTGTCATGTTGTTCCAAACCTATATTGTATATGACTTTCTTTTCTCATTTAAATTATAATCAATGTGGAATGCCATGAATTATCAAGGAATAATTTGTGTTCATCACACAAAAACATTTAATGTAGACACATGTATCACTTGCATCCTTTTTGAAAGTCTCAGCCCTGACTCACATGGAAATCATATGGAAAAACTAGCACACCAACAAACGTCTTTGTTTGATCCTCATGTTCACATAACATTGTGACTTTAAATGTTCCACTAAACTGAAATTTTAGAGTAAACTATTCTATTCTAAACTATTCAAAGTCCAGAGTCTGTTTTTTAAAAAGCATTTTGTGAATTATTCATTATTTATTCATTTCTTTTTTTGACCACATACATTTTTATAAAAAAAAAATTCTCTATGTATTTTGTCCACATAAAACCTGGCCCTTTCTTAAAGTCGACTGCAAGCTTGCATTCAGAACTGCCTCCATCCAATCAACAGCCACTGGACTGAACAAATTTCATGCCTTTCTTTTCGTTAATACATTACCTGGATGTATGTCACAATACAGAAGAAAAGATCTGAACTTTTGCAACATTGCAACTATATTGCTCAATCCATACTGTAGCTACTAAATCAGATCGGACTCACTGGACCCTTAAACCTGCTGGACTTCTTAACCTTTGAAAAAGTTGCATCAAGGTTTTTATGCACAGGAGATCGTTTTTTAGCGCTCTCCTGTTCCTAACATAACAACCTTAGCAGAGTACATATACTTGATTCACAGTCCTCCATACACTCAAGAACACAAGACATAATATCTCCAGCGTTACTCAAAGAATACACCCCAAAAAAAGTTTCCTCCTCAAATCACACCTTTAGCACAGTTGGCAAAAACATTCATGTGAACATGAGAATGAAACAAAGACATTTGTTGGAATGCATGTGACTACCATTCGATATGAGGACTCTGTTTATTAAAATAGCAGTATGATGGCTGTAACAGGCCGGTGTGAGTGATGTGTTGAGTTGTGTTGGAGAACTGGGACCGAGGTGAGGACACACTAGACCGAGCGAGGGGTGTAGAGGCTCGTGCTGTGTCCCACAGTGATCTCCCCACACATGCTTTGATTCGTTGCTTGAAACCCCCTTGTGGAACCTTTTTCTGTGGATTCATTTAACGGTGAAAGGAAGATGGGGCTCCTCATAGGTCCCACAGCAAGGCAGCAGGACAAAACACACTGTAAAACATATTCAGCTTAACTCAACAAGTTAGGCTGGAAAAAAAGAAAATCAGCAATCAAAGAGATTCTTCTTTTCAATGCCTTCATACCTTATGTTTTTGTAATCTATGTCATATTTGAGATGGAAGGGAATCTGTCTGTCATTTATATTCCTCATGGTTAGAAGAAAAGCTAAATTCAAGGCCACAAAAAAGTACACACAAACAGTTAGAAAATGTATAGAGATCTGCACGTGGACGTAGCATAATGCAAAAGGCTGTTCCAAAAGATATCTGTTTTTTTGGCGCCATACACATACTGTATATACTTCATACAGTCCTGGCTCATATATCTTTCCTTTTCCCATTCACCCTCTCTCTCTCACTTCACTTCCTGTCATTATCCTATTGCAACAATGGGCAAAAATGCAAAAAAAAAAAAAGAAAAGAAGAAGATATATTTAAAGATATCAGCTTACACTTTACAATTGTTTAACTGTTTGCAAAATCCCATTATTTCAATGGGAATCCACATGACCAAGAATATTTCCCCATGCCGAAATTTGTCACACAAATTCACCATGCTGACCAGCAGAAAGCTGCTTTGTGGTCTACACTGCTGACAATAGGTGCTTTTTGCCTAAAAAATTTCACTTTTTCTAATTAAAGCATGACAGCATGTCGCTTTTGTTGCGAGGACAATCCCAAAGTGCACCACAAAGAAAGTCCAGCAGACGAAGTAAAAGAAGTGCAGAACATAAATTGTGTAATAATTCAAATAGATTCAAACCTCCCATGTATTTTCTGTAAGAAGCATGCAAGCAGAGCTTTCAAATAAGTCACTTATCTGGTTCCATAATGTTTAAGAAGTTGACTTAGAAGATAGTTGCATATGTAGGCAATAAACAGCACAGAGCTCACTAGTTTTGGAACAATTCTAGATTACAGCACTTGCAAAACAGCATTGTATTGATGTTCTAGAATCCTAATCTATTAAACTTTTAATTATTTTAATTAAAACCTATAATCAATTCATCTCAAAGCAGGTAATATACAAACAGTTTTGTCGATAATTTCAGTCTTTCAGGTTGTGTGATAGGTCTTGTTTCTTATTAAGCCTATTGGCAGACAAAATAAAACTGGCCTAAAACCTCAACACTAGTCATTTGCTGCACTGGTATTGTGGTCTTGCATAATAAATGAGTTGTACTGGAGTTCTTAATGAATGTTTTTTTACCTCTGGATTGGCAGGGTTGAAAGCCACATTCAGGACAGTTTCAGAGTGTCTTGGGAGTTTATGGAGAAAGTTGCTGCTGCGTGTGTCATATATATAGGCCTGGAAGAAATGTTAAAAAACAAAGTCTCAGCAGAGCACATATTATTCACATCAATATTACATTAACTTTCAAACAATGTCTTTAGCTTCAGTATTTGAGAGATTTTTTTCAAATACAACCCCAAACCTTTGAATGTTGGAGTAATCATTCTTTAACAAGGATTTATAGCATATCACTTACAGTATTAACAAAATAAATGAAGAGAAGGTTAATAATGCCATAGATGATTTGAAGAAAATCTACAGCATCTGTCATTAAAACAGATAAATGCAGGAGATGTTATCTCAGCATAATGGCCCGGATACCTCCATATGTTTCTTATTCAGGCCTCTTAGGAAATACACTGAGAGTGTTCTGTAGAAGACACAGGTCTCCGCGCCAGAAAGAAGCCAGAGAACGCTAACAGGTTTTTGCAACATCCAATTATGTGTATATTTAAGGCATTTAGCAGATGGCCTTATCTAGAACAACTTACAAATCAACTTCAGCTTGCTTTAGCTTCACGCAAAACTGAATGTTCAACAGAAAGGAGGCCTGTGATATCTGCCAAACACTGTGTCCAAAAAAGATGCAACGATCAATTACAGCTCTTTCCTGATCAAGTTTTATCCTAACCTGTGACCAACAACATTTTGTCAATGCTTTTTTCACAAAAGAAGTTATTTAAGGTCTATTCAAATTTGGACTCCCACTGTACATCATTTCTTATTGTACTTTCCATAGAAGAAATTCACAACGTATAAATGATGACAGAATTTTTTTGTTTTTCTGGGGGGGGGGTAAACTGTCCTCTTAAACTGCTTCTGATATGTAATGGCAACACAGATGGTTAAAAGTTTAGGAAAATAGCACAACTTGCCACGTTTTCCATGTCCTCTCTGCTAGATGTGGTAAAAATCAATCACTTTTTGTTGATCATACTTTGTATTTGTTGTTTATGGCTTAAACCTAATGTGGCTTGGAATTAATGCAATAATGGGGTGATGATAGAGTTCCTTTTTCTGTGATTGTCTTGTGAAAATGCATCAACAAATTCATCTGGCTTAAGGAAGTCTCAAGACAGCCACAAATAACAGCATAGTAGCTCACTACTGTTGTCTTCATTCGGCGTCCAAGAAACACTGGAAAGCGGGCGGTGCTGCGGAGATCCTCTCAAAACTGTCCTGCTTTACCCAGTGCCGGCGATTAATAACAGCTATCAACATGCACATATTATTCCACTGACTTGAGCAAAGACTAAACACACATACACAAACAGAGAAGAGACGGCAATTCTCCCACACTGATGGAACAAATGGTGACACATATGGAAAAGCAATTGTTCAAAAAGACTAAAAACATTCAGTTCTAAATTGGGATTATGATTATGATGAAAAAATATAAATTGTTTGTATATTTAATGACAGCTTAAGTTGCAAAGTTTGTGTAAAATCTGATCATCATGTTCTCCAGCTTGAATAAGCCAAAGAGCATCTTGTGCTTTAGTGGAAACAAGGACTGAAGGATCTGATCATCTGTATTAAAACATTCACATAATCAATTTTATTTGAAACTAATCAAGTTGGGTTCAATTGACCTAGAAATAGGGCCAAATCTTCTCTTTGAAAACCTAAATCTAGGTCATTCATGACCGATCGTCCACTATTGAGAGTCATTTTTCATGAAATTGTTGAGTAACATCCATAGTTTTTTTTTCTTTTAAGGTCATTGGGACAAACAGCTCTCTGAAAGATTTTTTTTTTTTCTCAGCACTCTTTTAACAACAGAACACCATGAAAGTATGGATATCCCACTGTTTTCCTCATATGAGCGAATTGTTTTGACAATTCTGGCAAAAGACACAAGACATGGAGAAGCTCAGCAGTAAATGTGATGCAGCTGCTGGATATGATAAGACACACTCAGAGAGGGAGAACTAAAGAGGTCAATGGAAAAAAGTGGTCCAGTGAAACAGAGATGATTGTAGGTTCCTCTCAAACTTCCCCTCTAGATAACATTTGTGGTGTAAATTTTATGCACATTTTAATTCAATCTATCTATCTGTCTATCTAGCTATCTGTACTTCAAATCATGGTTTGCAAATTATTACTAGATAAAATTTGTAATTCCATTTGGTGAAAATGTATACATTTAACCTTGGGCTTTGGAGCTAGAATGCTGTCTATATTTGACACTGTCTTTACAGATTCATCTCTATTAAGAGACAAAAGAAAGATCCTCTATAAATAAAAGAAAGAAACCCCTGTTCTTACCTATAATGTGAGAAATGCGGTATTCAGCACAGCAGTCTTAAATGGTGGTTTTATTTCCACTGTCAAGATACACAGGCTCACGCTGGGCCAGAACAGGACTATCTGATTTACAACTATTCTGTACATTTTGTACAGTGCTTGTTAAAAATGTGGAGGTAGTATGAATTATTGGTCTTATGAATTCTATAACACCTTGTGCTTACCACGACACCATAAAACACTAAAACAAGCAGTTATTCTCAATAAACACAGGGAGGGGATGAGCTGGAAGAAACAGAGAGAGGGCTTACAGGAAATTAAAGTACTACTTACAGAATGGTCCTCTGAGCCAGTAGCTATGAAGCGACCGCAGGGTGAGAAGGCTGCAGTGCAATGGTGACAACGATTAACATGGCTGTCATATCGGCGAACGCACCTGACAGAGATGGACAGAAAGATACGTATGTACCTAATTTACATTTATTTGCACTTTGAATAATATGCAAGGGTTTGACATTAAATACCATAAGCCAAAGAAACTTAACTTCACCCTTTATCATTTTAATGCAAATATTTATCCATTAGGATCCACTCCGTTGCAGCTTGAGAATGCATAATACAGCTTACAGCATGCTTGCATAGTACACAATCACAATATTCACATTTGACTCAACCAGTCAGAAAAGGGGAATACTGAAAAAAAGGGGAATACAGAAAACAAAGGGGTCATATGTTCTTAAAGTGAATGTGTTTAAAATCAGCTTTCATTTTCAGGGCTAATTTTGGCTTTCTTTTTAAATTTTGGCAACCTCCTTTAGTATGTAGCAAACACTACTCATCTAAAGCAACATACAGCAGATAGGAACCATCTTCTGGAACAATGTGATGACTAAAAAGACCAAAAACACAAGATCATTTTCAGTGGCATGGACCACACATCTGGAGTCTGTGTTTTCTTCATGAAGGTGCTATCAAATAGCCAGGATCCATGTTTCATCAGACTCCAATGTTTTCCAAAGGGAATATGTAAAGTAATGCGGGAGGAAACTTTAGAAGGCATTTGAGAAGATGCTTCACTTCATTACTCCCATGCATGGTTGTGTTTTCAATCGCTAGACCACATTTCCCTGCATTTTTCCAGTTTATTCTTAATGACCAAGATAACATTACATACTTGGAAAAGCTTTAAGTGAAAAGAAAAAACATTGTAAAAAAAAAATGCTTTAAAAATTTGGTATGAGTGCTCCATGAAGCTCTGAATGTATTGTAACAAGTGGCCACAAGTGCACGGCAAAAAATGCTTTTGTTACTTTACTCAGATAAATAAAAGTAAAAATGACTGTCTTGCTTTTTCAAAATTAAGTGAGCGTTCCTTAGAACAAGCAAAATAATCTGCCAACGGGGGAAGCGAAAACTAGTTTTTTCTGAAAACAAGACAATTATTTATTTGTCTAGAAGATTTTCTTAATTTTTTTGCAGTGTGATGTGATATTTGTGGATATTTGAATGCTCAAAATATGAGGGCCATGTTATATTAAGAAGAATGAAAGATTAAACTTGGTTAAGGTATTTATTATAGAAAATTATCTGGCAAAGCAAACTACAGCATATCATGAAATGTAGGTTTTTTATTTGACTATGTGAAAAATGCATAGAAAAAACAAAACAAAATTAAGTTTGTAATGACTACAATATAATCAGTTATTAATATTTTATTGGTTTTGGATTATAGCAACCATTCTACTGGGCATTACTCAATAATAATAGCTCATTACTGCCACACACACACACACACACACAAGCCTATCGTTCACAGTCCACACTGATCCATTTTGAAATGTAATTTGTTGAAAAGTACTTATATAGACTTAGATTCCATAGGACACACAGCTTTGTGGATCATTGTTTGGGTGTTTTTTTTGGTGAGAAGTAACAACACGGAATTCAAACAAACATCCATTAATTCATTGAGAATTTAGGGTCTGCACTTGGAGCATATACCATTTAAAAAGTGCTATTTTAAAATGCACAGAGGGGAAATTGCCCTAAGTGCTTAACCCTAACATTTTTACAAATATAAACCTATGATTTGTGCCTAATGAGATCATTATGCCATTAAGAAAGTCACAAAACGGGCATATAAAGTGATTTAATGCCAGCCATAACATTCAGCCCAGCTCCTATCATCAGCCTTTACAGAATTGCACAACCATATAATAAATTAACTCTTTTAATGAGACTGCACAGACTGCCAAGCATGCTGTTTCTGTGCATAAAATAAAAACAAATTAAACAAACAAACAACCATTCTGCCATACACACGAGCAGACAAGTCAAGAGATATTAATATGAAGGTCAAAATATTTTCCACTGCAACAGGAACAGAAAAACAACATGGAACAGATTGCCTGAGGTTTTTGCTCATCACATGAGTGGATCTGGTTGTTGTGTTCAGTCTGATTGCTTTGCATGCCTTTATGAACCTAGGGTGCTTTTCTGAGTCTCGATTCACGTCCTGTGAAAGCCAGGTTAATCTGCTTCTCATTACCAGAAAAGATTATGCTTTAAAAGAAAGAATAAACTCATTTATTGTGTAAAGCCCACATATTTTCTTCGCATTTAGTCAACCATTAGAGCGGAAACGGACATTATACCAACTGGAGAACCAGCAGAGACTCAGCCTGCAGACACCTTTAAAAATCAAGATGTAAATAAACTCTTGTATTACACAAATGGCAAAATCCAGCTATCAAAATCATATATCGAATAAGATGTGCTATGTAACTGTGTAGCTTGCAGAGCAAAGGGGTGCTATTACTTTCTAAAATCAAGCATAGCACGTGCATAACAGCATTTCCTGTTATTTTGGTTATTACCTATACAAGGAGGTGACATGAATGACTATGACTAATGACTGTCAAAATAAAATGTTACCAAAAATAACTTGCCACTGTATTTCAAGCTAATTGCCACTAGCACTAATTCACTAATAAATCACCACCAAAGCTTTTAAATAGACAGCCTCTATTAAAAAGGATGCACAAACACAAAAAATGCTTTTGAGTGCGTGTTGACTGAGCAATCATGGTCCCACCAGCGGGGCCCTGACCTCCTGTTCAGCTGAAGACACTGTGATGTTTTAGAAAAGAGGTTTTAGAAGCACTTCAGGATATGTTGCCAGTATTTCTCATACATAATTCAAAATCCACAGGGCTGCTGCTCCCCTCTTAGCCTGAAGTTCAATATACTATTTCATACCTGCAAGGAAGCATTTTAATTATGATATGCAAAACATACAGTCACAGAACAAGAAGAGAAGGGCAAAAGCCTTCCAGAGCCTCCTTGCCTTTTGGCTGAAGGTTTTGTCTTGGCCTGTGAAATGATGTCACTTGTGTTTTAAATGAAGTCTGGGGGGAGATAAAGCCATTTCACGTGCTTGAAGTCGGAGCAATGTTAAAGAGCCAGTTGCTGGAAAAATACACATAAAATTGGCCTGTGCTGAAAGAATTCATTGCCAGACCTCAGTTTGTCAATGACTGCAGGCAAATGATGTCACTAATTCTCACATACTCTCCCGTCCATGTTTCCTGCGTTTGACCTGCATTTATCTATAGTGTTCTGTCTTAAGTGTTTTTCATGATTTCCTCTCTTTGACAATTTTCCTTTCTCTTTTCCACTGGAACTAATCCTTCAGAGGAGTGAAAAAATATGCTGTCCTGCAAGGTTGTTTCGGCCAGTCACTGCCATTTGTCTGTAACTGAAGAGTGAACAGTCACATGGTTTTTACAGCTAATGTGACATTTTGTGGTCTCATGAGCAAAGATGGCAAAATTGAACTGCCATTGAGATGAATGGGAAAGGGAATGAATGAATGGGAAACTGTCAGTTGTGAAACTTAAAGTATGTTTACATAATATATCGAACTTTATTTTAAAGCAAAGAATTCATGCTTCATTAAAGCGGTTTGTTTCTGCAGGGATGGATGAGGTTGTTAAGTGCTCCTGACCAGAACCTGACCTGGAACTTGGTACAAATATTTTTCAAGGCAAGAAAAAGGTATTTGACACTTTATGGAGTTTGAAAGTTGGAGCAGGGAGATCTCCAAGCATAATTAGATGCAGGATATAAGTATAGAAGCAATTCACACCATTTCACAAGAATAACAGAAGGGCAAGTTATATTTCATCCATTCCTTCTGCTGCTCTTATAAAATGGATGAAACCAAATGGAGAGTTTCAGCTGGAGAATATATATACAGACATAAAATATCACTAGGTTTGGAGAAAAATATGTTCAGAGTCTGGAACTTTCCTGTACCTGGACTTGCTTTCTCTGCTCTAGTTATGTTTCTGGTTTCATAGGAGGATAGACAGGTCCAAAATGCTTTTTCCACCCTGATGCGTTTAAAGCAATGGTTCACTCAGAAATGAAAAACTGTCATCATTATTTTCCCTAGCTTGTTTCCAAAGCCAATTGTGACATACTTTATTTTCTTCTGTAAAAGATCACTTTTTTTTAAAGAATATTGTTATCAAAATTTCATGTGGACAGGCTCTGAAAAGCTCCAAACAAACCATAAAAATAACAAATATTGTTTACAGAGGATTTGAATAAAATAGAATAAAATTTAATATTTATAAATACACATGAGGGTTCACAAACGATTTCAAGTTTGGGCAAACTGTTATGTTAAGAACACTCTGTAAACATATCAAGTTGAAAAACCCATTTTGAATAAGTTTGTCTTCTTATGGAGAAAGAAACAAAACTAGAACATGAACAGAAACTACATGAATCAGAATATGTGCAAAAAGTTCCAGACTGTCTAGAGACTGTGAAATATGTGTTTGCAGCATTATGAGGATGAACAGATGATTTACAGATTTCAAATGGATATAAAAACAGGTTTTATACAATTAATTTTGAACTCAAACTTAAATTAAGATTTAATTTAGAATTTCTTAGCAGGTTGATTTTTCAAATTTCTTTGCCATTGACATCTATTTATCTATATATTTAACATGGTCTTACACAGATCAGCGAGGGACAGTGAAAGAAACAGCATTGCTGTATTCCCTTAGTGTCCAGCTAAAGCAAAGTGGTTACCATTAGGTCAACTGCACAGAAAGAATTCTTTCCAAAGCCCTTTTGGCTGAGGTCCGGCAAAGGCTTAGCTTTGAGAGAATCTGGAAATTTTGGATTCTTAGTTTAAATGATATATGTACCTTTCTGACTAGACTTAATCCTGTTTGATCTAAATGATCTTATGGGCATTATGTAATAGTACTATCCCACAAACCTATAAACACCCTGAGATCTGACCGTTACTCACTTCTATGAAGGACATGTTATCAGTGCTTTAGTGAGGTAAGGCTTGAAAATGTATGCTAGGCTGAAAAAACACAAGCATCAGACAGTATGCAGAAGGCCATTGCAGTTAGCTAATAATTCACAGGAACATTGTCATCTTTATCAAAAGATATTTTGCATCAGATAGCTATTGAATATTCAACATTTATGCCTTTAAATGGAGTTTACCTTGCAGTGCGCAGGTCCCATAATTTCAGACCATCTGTTATTGCACTGCTCAGCAAGAGATTGTATGCTTCCAAGGCCTGTGTGCAGAATGCCGATCCCTGTAATAACAGAAATAAAGAAAAGAGTCACACCAAAAGAAATGGCACAACAAAAGGAAATCAAAGATCCTTAATAGGGAAACATCGACAAACATGCTAATAAGGCCCCAATTAGACTTATAACCCATCATTGAATTAAAACAATTGAAATGGGGAGAAAATCTCATTGCGAAATAAATGTTTTTGTTGGCCACAATTATTGGCACCCCTAGAATTTTTTATGAGTATACTCCCATTCATATTCACATTTTTGAGCACTCCAGGGTGATTATGAACATGAAAATATCCAGCCCTGGCTTCCTGTTTTACAGAAATATATATAGGAGGAAAAACCAAAGCCCAAAATACCATAATCATCAACACA
>JAUCMS010000022.1:12101561-12123459 GCA_032357445.1 Enteromius radiatus | reverse complement strand
GATCCGAGATTGAAAAGCAGACTTAGAAATGAGGTAGTCCAACCACGTTACTCAGCAAACAAACCTTATAATAAACTTTCAAATGGTAGAATACATAAATCGCAAGAAAATTTATAATATGACATTTATCTGGTCAAACGCATCTAAGCATTGCATGCATATATCAGAATTCATATAAATATACTATCCTAAATAAATAAGTCTTTAATTATGGTGACCGGTCATAGAAGAGACTCAAATCTGCTGGGAGATTGCAAACAATCTGCACATGCATGCTGAAAGTGTGCAGACTTTCCAGAACTGAAGTTAGAACAAAAAGCCAAAAACGTCCACAGAATGGAAATGTTTGTCAAACATTGTGGAAGACAGAAGAAACCATCTCTCTCACCCTAACACAAATACAGATGGTTTAAGGTATCCAGCATGGTTACTCACATACAATTAGACACTCATCAGAAATATTCTCTATGAATGTGGCTTTAGAAAGTGGAACATGTTGCCCACGGTGGAGAATGTAGAGTAGCTGAGAAGAGAAAAGGTTTGTTGTAAGCTCATTCACAGCTGGCAAGAATTCCCAGTGATCAGCTCTCTTGATCCCTCTAGGCGTCTCTAATGCGTGGGCTTCTTGTTGGAGGATCCCACATGTACGTAAGAGCCAGGTTGTGTTATTGTGAAGAGATCAGACTCACAAGTACAGCAGACAATGTGTAGCGTGACTGGAGGCTGGTATGCTGGTATGGAAAGTGACCGCTCGGGGAACGTGGGAGAGTGCCTGCTAGCTAAAGCCATTATACTGTGTTAGATCAGTTAATCCAGCCCACTGTCCACTTGTGTACCCAACTAATCTCATCTGACCCTCTCAAACTGGGGAGAATCTGGGGCAACGAATACTCAAAACACGTGATACACTGCTCTCATGTCATACAAGTAAAGACTTTGTGTAACACTGTTACAAAGAATGCTGAAAAAATGTGGCATGGTTTCTACAAAAAAAGCAGCACCACCATTTTTCCAAAGCTCTTCTGTTTTGCAAGGCACCGAATTGGCATATTGGAATAATTAGAGCAATTTGTGAAGGGTTATGTCACATTGATACCTGGCTGATTGGTACTTTTTACTGTATTTTGATCAAATGAATGCAATCTGAACCAGCATAAGAAGATTTAAACACATTTTCAGGTGGATGGAGTGCAACGCAAAGGGACAGTATTGAGACATTTGTAATCACCCTCTACAGATGGAATGTGCTTACCCAACATGCCTGGCTTAAGTCAGATCCTCCCTCAACTTATTTCATGTATCCATCCTAATCTGCAAACCTGAGGGATTTCGAGCAAGATACTGAGAAAGATAAATGAGACACGCGAGACCTACAACTTAGGCCCACCTTGGAAAACCTCACACAACTGTGGTTTGGATTGTCCTAAGTAAAACTGTGAACTTTTATCCTTAAAAGAAGAAGACATCATATCTTGCATAACGTTCAGAGAGTCCTTATATAATGGGAGAATGGGAGTGCCAAACTGCAGAGAAAATTTGGTTTGGACAGAGAATTTGTTAAGCAACTAAGCTGAATCCGTTCTTTTGCCTTCACTTCCTTCAAGGTTGCCACACATTAAAGCTGAGGTTAAACTCGGATTTCCAGACGGTCTACTTCTTTCTGACTATGTTGAACTCTTGTTCGAACTCAAAGCAGCCTGAATAAACTAATATCTGGGAAAATACGGTAGTACTGGTACTCTATGAGCCCATTTTCTCCTCAGTATGATTTCCCAGCAAACAAAACTCATACAATCAGCTTCATTAGCTATAATTATCTTTAAGATGTAGGCTCAGTCAGTATTTCCTTGGTATTGTTTCTGAAAGTGACTTCATCATGAATATGAGGTTAACCCAAAAGCAAAGTGAGTCAGAAGCAAAGCGCCTTTCTTTGGGTTTACAACAAACCCAGAGCATAGTCTAGCCTCACAATAAAAATACATACACTACCCACAAACAGCTTAAGTGGTTTGTAATTCCAATTTTAGTGATGTAGCGCAAGGGTCACCACCAGTATTCAGTTGTGTGCACCTTGTAAATGACCACTGAGGCCAGAAAATTCTGAGTGGAAACAGCACAGGTCTCTCTGCAGCATGACTTTCACTGCATTGTTTTTGAAATGGAAATTTGAAGAAAGTCACGACAAACGTTTTAGGAGCTGGAGTAAAAGGTTGGTTGTGAATACTTGATATACTTAATATAATAAACAATGACATAAAAAAATTATTAATAATAAAAAATATATATATATATTTATTACAAATGAACTTTTTTCTATTTGAATAGGCTTTAAAATTGGTGGGGAATGTTGATCCTGGAGGACTGATGTCCCTGCAGAGTTGTGCTCCAACCCTAACCAAACACACCAGAACTAGCTAATCAAGATCTTCAGGATGCAGTTACGTATTTTTGTTTTCCCAGGGTTTTTCAGGGTTGGAGATAAATTGCAGGAGAGTAGCCCTCCAGAATCAACATTCCCCACCCTGCTTTAGTTTTAATGTTTTTTTGTAACGGCAATGCTGAATTTTAGCAGCTATTACTCCAGCCTTTAGTGTAACATTGATCGATCAGGATCAATGGTGGAAAACCACTGGTCTACGTAGTGCATCAGTCCATTTAATTCAAAAGAACAAGAAAAATTCTAGCCAACATCATGTGCTCTCATTCTCTTACCTTGTTCTGGGTGAGGTGGTGGACAGCTCGACAGTGGGCATCAGGGATCTGAGTGGCCATACAGCCCTTGTTCATATCAAACACTTGGATGGAGCGGTCAGCGCCAGCAGCCAAGACGATATCTGATACATTGTAGTTAACGAGATATACTTTGTTGTACCAATGTTGTTATATAACAGTATTGGACAACAAGAAAAAGTGATTTCCTTTTTAAAAGGTGTATTTTATATTTCAAATTACATGCATAAAAACTATTTTATTATTACGCTAGTGTCTGTATATGTTGCCAAATCAGGTCTGCCACATTTCCTTACAGGACACGATGAACTCAATGTTATTAAAAAAAAAAAAAAAATCTGGTTCAGATAATTTGTTCTTAATAAATCACATATAAAACTTTTAAGGACTAAAGATGAAGACATGATATTAAACAGATAGAAATCAATTACTATCAATTGTTTTGCTCTATAAGCTTAAATGCTTTAAATTCAGCTTCAGCTACTATTGAACTGTGCAAAGCCAAAAGGCTAGGTATTGCAACACAGTCTCATGACCAATTTGTACGTATTCGTATGAGGTGACAAATTCATATGACCTCACCCGTTCGATTTTGTATGATTTGTCTAAACCCCAGTGACGGGTAGGTTTACGGGCGGCGTTAGGTGTAGGTCATTCGTACAACTCGTAAAATATGTGCGATTTAGCAAACAATTTTGTTGTACGATATGTAAATACGTATGAATTGCCATGAGACTGGGCTGAATATTCAGGTATTTTAGGATACAGGAGTAGAAGTCATTGATGGCTGACATTGAAGTAATGTCTGTTCCTGATTTCATGCTGAATTTACTGGCCAATTTCATCTTGCTACTTTGCTTATACCTGTGATTAAATGAAGAGAAAAATAAAATGACACATTCCATAAATAAAAATTCTGAACTTATTTTAGCATAGTTTCTATGGATTATAACAAAGCACTGCAGTCAAAGCTGTGTGGACGTGAACCTACTGTTCATATGGACCATTTTACAGAAAAGTAGAACGCAATATATCTGCTTGTAGAGATTTTCTACCACATTACATAACGCTAGAAAAGGTCTTAACACATAATTACTCTATAAATGATGTTCCATCATAAGCAGAATATTATGTGCAATATCTGGCTGATGTCTCCTATGTATCTTTTCTAAGAATTCCCCAACACCTGTATATAGATATATGAGGATAAATTCTTCTATGATTCCTCAATAATGCACAGATTCTCCACTGATGAGTGCTTAACCCTCTAGCAAAGACATTTCACAATTACAAAAATCTACACAGAAACTCTACAGCTTCCTGCCTTAGAATATGACGTTGTTAAATTAGGTCTGACTAGAGCTCAAATTAGGATTTTTGAGATGAAGCACCCTAAAATCTGATAGCCTGGAATACTGCCAGATTTTACAAGCCTTTGAAATGTAGTCTTTCTTTTGGCAGAAGGTCAGCAACACCCTACGTTTCTTGTTACTTGCTCATCGTCTATTAACTGCTTGTACCTCTTGATGTCATCTCTTGTGGTGTCCAGATGGTAAAGGTACAGCATTAGATTTGATCCTGACGCCAGCAGTAAAAACTTGTCCAGATAATAAAACTGCGCACTTCTGATAGGCTTTGCAAAACGGTCATCTCTCTGGAGAACCATGGAGTTAAACAAACGGTGCATTAACAGACAGTCAGTAAGACACATCAACATTACAGTTTATTAATAGCCTTTAAATGAGTGCTAAGTGCATTTATGTCACAGCACATAAAATTCAGCACCATATCAGCTTAAAATATCACAATCTCAGCCATTCTCTGTTTTTTTATGTGTGTTTTATTACCAAAGATGGAGTGTGAAGAGAAAAATGAGGATAGAGGAATGTTTTTTCTATGTCTGGATAATATGAGACTAATGAAAGTCAATGAGAGAAATTTGATTGCTACTGGATATTTAATGTACTTATTGTATACAACTATGTGAATATATATATATTGAGCTTGAGCTTCATGATCTTTAACACATTTTTGTCTCCCAAAATGTGTGCAATTACAGTATGTGTTCCATTACCATCTTTAACACATTAGAATAATGCTTTTATTAAGCTCCTTTTGAATTATTATTCTTATTAGTAACTATTATTATGCTACCAGAAGAAAATTTTACATGTTTACTTGAGTATATTTCTAGCTCCAATGTGTAAAATGTCTTTATGCTTCACTTTCATCATTAAGTAGCTGTGTACATTATTGCAGACTCAGGATTTCCTCTTTAATATAAATGACACAAAGACTGATGCATTGGCTCATATTTGGCTCCAGAGACACACACACACAGATGCACAAGTCTAGGAGGCTGGGTGGGAAGACACCAGAGAGAGACTCTGAGCCAGAATGTGACTGAAGAAAACTGATTTGAATCAACTTCAGTTGTGTTGGGGGTTCTGGGAAAGAGGGAAATTAGGGTTTGAAGAGGTCTGCAAGTGTTTAGAGCACTGATGTGCTGACCAGGGGCCTGCACAGATGCCATTGACGTTCCAACAGAGGAACACTGCCAAGAGAAACACTTCCCACAAGCGCATTCAAATGCAAATTAATTTTTTGAATCAAAACTTTTCTTCACTTATTTCGCTTGTTGGTTTCGCTCTGAGCTGGACTTGACGATAATTGTAGGTACTGCATAAGCTCAGAACTAATAGCGCTTTATAAATTGCTCATGTCAGTGCACAGACTGTATTTGGTTTAAATGTTGATGCGTTACCATGGTCAGAACAGGTTCAGAAGCATTTGGGGTCCAGATGCAAAGGGTGGGGTCCTCAGATGTACTTAAAAACCACAGCTTACTGTGACTCCAACACACAGTGTTCACAGCCTTACTGTGCCCTGCAAAAAGAAAACAACAAAAATGATAATCACCTTGCAAGGGACTCCCATGCCATAAATACACAGGCAAAGGCAGCTACATAAGATTATTGTAAAATATGAAATAAGATTACTACATGTATTAGACTATCATTGGCCTGTGGCGATTATGTGACAAGTACAGTAGGTGGTCAGATGCTTTCTTAACTGCTGTTTATTTTGTTACTGAGCAGAAAATATGTAATCATCTTAATGCCGCTATCAGCAGTGTGGGTGGCATTAAGAAGTTCAATAACAGATATAGCTGGAAAGGCATTTCAAACATCTTTTTACCCCTAAGAACGGAAAAGAACATTGCTGTGAGTATATCAGGCCATTAGTCTAATGAAAAGAGCATCTATTTCAGGGACAGGAAGGGTTTCAGCTGTCAGTATCGAGTGCTGTCAGAATGGCATGCAAAAATCCAAAACTGAATCAATTACTTGGTGCCACTCATTCAGGAAATGAAAATAAGGGACATGCAAAGGAATTTTACAAAAAATAAACACTACGGATTTAAAGCTATCCCACTACCTGTGTAGACAGCTGGGTTGCTGCTGAGTGAAGAGTTGTACAACAAAACAGAACCGTCTCCAAGACCACACGCAATCTGCTTTCCATCTCCTAGACATAAAAATAGAAAGTTAACAATCAAGAACGAAGGAATAATTAGTCCAAAAATGATGCTCCTCAGGCACAAGTCTAAAATAACAACGACAGCACTCTTAAAAACAGCTGTACATGACTTTATTGTGTTTAACTCCAGGAGTCTACTCTGGTGTGCTGCTGGTGCTACAGTATGGAGTCTTTATGTGAGACCACAGGAGAACCAAAAAAGGGCAAATCAACAAGCAAATGATTGTAAGCCATGGCTATTAAGTGCTGTTAATTGTGCGAAAAGTTGGAAAAGAAACTGTTTGCTATGCAACATTTAGCCAATTACATTACAGCAGGATACTACAGTGCTACAATGGTGAACTCTGTGTAAAAAAAAGTTTTTTTATTTATTATGA
This sequence comes from Enteromius radiatus, assembly GCA_032357445.1. NCBI lineage: Eukaryota > Metazoa > Chordata > Actinopteri > Cypriniformes > Cyprinidae > Enteromius > Enteromius radiatus. Next base: position 12,116,812 of record JAUCMS010000022.1, on the reverse strand, counting down.
AGTTTACATTTTTTAATGTATTTTTATTTGTTATTGTTGTAATATATATTTTCTGAACTATTAAAAAGAAGTCATACAGTGTGACATGATTTCTGGTTGAGCATTTCTGGTTGCGCTGGACAAACAAACACTATTCCTCACCTGAGTACTGTAGAGAGCTGACAGGGGTTGGAGTTGTGGAAACCGTCAATTGAGCATGAGGCATATGCGGTGCTTCAAAATGTGAAGGATACGCACTTAAAAGGAGTTTTCTGTTGAAAAACATTGCATAGTTTTCAGCACAAGCTACAATGGTCTTATTCAATACTAAAACTGTAGTGAAATAGAATACGTACGTATTTGTGCTAGTCGTTGCTGCAGAGTTGCTTTTCTTTTTAACATTGGTCTTTGGTCTAAACATGGTCCTACTATAAAAGAGATATATGTTATAGCTTATAGTCTTATTCCTGAAAACCCCAAGAGAACTTATCTTAGTTTTTCATAGACATGGTACTCGACTTGGTCAAAAGCAGATGCTGCAACAACATTTGTGATGTGCTTTAAAGATTAACATTTATTCATTTAGAAGACGCTTTTGTCCAAAGTGACCTGGAAGCCAAAATGATTGCAATTCCACTAAGACAGACATCAAGAAGGTCCCCTTGTACATTCATCACATAATATTAAAATACAAAATATAGCAAAGATGGCAATGAATCATTTCAATAATGTGAGACTAAGCAGGCCTGTACACTCCATGGAAACAGAATTAAACAGCGTTTAAATGAATATTATGCTAAGTGACCTCAGATTAAACTCCAAAGTTACAGCATGGAAGATATTAGCTGCAAGCACAATTAGTGTCAATTACTTTAAGTCATGTTTAAAAAGGCTACCAGGACACAGCCTGAGTAATTGTTTCTATAGAATAAGATTAATTCAGTTAATTTGACATATGCAGTATTCCACACGTCTAACACTCTCATTACACACATTTTCAGATTGCTACATTAAACAGGGTGACGGAATGCTCACATGCACTGCTGCACATTTAACTCAACAATTTCTACTATTGTTAAAGCCTGAAACCATGTGAACCGCATAAAAGAAAACCTGAAACCGTAAAGTTTGTTAGACTGCTGTGTGGTCTACTGACTTACTGAGGAGCTGTATTGTATCCTGAAGACTTCACTTGTGTGTGAAAAACCAAAGGCTGATCCTTTACACTTTTCTGACAGCTCACACCTAGAAGACAAAAAGAGAACAGGTCAGTCGCATAATTAAGCTTTGCCTGTAGGCAGTCTGAACATTATTCATCATAATTATGTACCACTAACACTATCATTTGATAGCTTGATATAATAATATCAGTAACATTACTACACAAGTAAAAACTACACATTTGCTGATAACATATCAAGCTTATTTCAAATTATACTGTTAGGAGCATATCATTATATATTCCTCCACATTTTCATGACTCTTATTTTTCAAACAGAAAGTATTAGAGTAAAAATTACAGTCATTTTTCCGAGTTTTCTTCACTTTCGTGAGCTAATTTTTCCAGCTCCATTAAAACGAATGCACACATTTCCAAAAATGGTTCTCCTGCCAACCACAGACTAAATGTATATTCTGAAAAGTGGCTAATAAATGAAACTACTTCCTAGAGCAGGGTTTTCCTAGTTTCAGTCTGTCCCAACACACTTGTCTGACGGTTTCTAGTAATCCTGAAAATGCTGATTAGCTGATTCAGGTTTGTTTAATTAGGACTACAGCTAAAATCTGCAAGATAGTGGCCATGCAAGAGCAGGACTGGACACATCACATCTGTAAAATCAGTACAATTCATTATTATGCCATTTATTTTTGAGGTTTGAACTCAGCTCCCGTCTTTTGGTTTTGCTGTTTTCTTGGGAAACACTTTCTCCAGTGTTTTAAAAAATAAAAGATACCAGACTTGAAGCAAGACTAGGCCAAGAACCCTGTGTGAAAGCTGACTAAATACCACTATATATTGAGCACGATCATTATTGTAATTACTTTAATAATACTAAAACAAATTAAGGCTGATACTACAAATACAACTGGGGGAAAACGTCTACGCATTTTGGACAATATAAAGTTCCTTTCATGAGATCAATCAATAAGAAATCATGCATTCTTTCATAGATCGTACTTATTACTGTGGTATCCCAAATTATTTCAGTTTGCATTGGCAAAAACTACTGAAACAGTGTATTGAAGAGAGATAGGAGTTTCTGCTTATTGTCAACAAACCACATCCTGACATAACCCATTATTCAAAAATATGTCAGACTGTTCTGAGATCAGCCTGTTATCAGTCCTTCAATCACAGACCCTAAACTGCTGGATCCCAAACTATAAGTGCATGTCAAAGCCCAGCAGTATGAAGAAAATGAGTTGTCCTAGTTATGGTATTGACTTAGGCCCCAGAAAAAGCTCTGAAATAAATTTAAACCTCTGAGGATGTGTAACTCTAGTAAGGAAGAGAAATAATGCCCAGTTGGAGATGGAAGAAGAGCCTCCCTTAAGGGAGAGAGAAGAGAAATAATGATGATAGATTGCTTTTACATCCGTAAGACATATAAGACAAAAAAAATCATTACGCAGTTTAAATATATTAAAAAAAAGCAAAGAAAAGGTATCTGCATGCATACAAGGAAATACAAGAGGTCTAAAAAGTATTTTGTAATTTCTTCTGTCTATTTTAGCTTTAGTTTGAGAAAAGAAAGGAGAAGGGAGGTGGGCTATAACATTTTGTACTTTTATGAAAAGTAAAAGTGAGAATAAGAAACTTCTTTCAAAAACATAAACACAAAAGGATCTTACTGACCCCAGTCTTTTGAATGGTAGTGTAGCTTACAACATAAACGGGTACATTTTTTTGTCTTTGGAAGGATATGCATGAATCATGCAAATTAAGACCAAGATCATGTTTTAAGAAAATAAATAAGTAACATTTTGATGTATTTTTTGTGACATAATCTCTTCATTCTGTGGTTATCAAAAGCCTTTCTCTTGACCTCAGACACGATGGCATCAGGCCGATTATAAAGAGTGACAGTTTCATTTCCATGCATTTTGAAACTTCTAACTAAACTACATTCCTTATATCTACATTATATAAGGAATTCCGCTGTGCCTAATAACAACTTTCTGTTGAAAAGCTATAATGTGGTACATACCTCAGAAAGGCCAGGAACATTATCATCTTGGACAGTAACAAGTCAGCATCGTAAATATTACCATGGGGGGTGTCAATGACATAGAAATGCTAGATAATCCAAAGGTGTTTTTTTTTTACTTTGGCAACAAAAAGTGTGCGTGTGTGGTTTTGTAAACTCCCACCGATTTTTCTCTGAGGTTTTGGGCCACGTTTTGCCAGCTCAGCATTCAGAGGGGACATAGTCATGAGTGGAGAACTGAAAATAGAGGGAAAAAAAAAACAACATAAATAGACTTGCATTACTGGAAATAATAAAATACAGCATTTTCCATTGTGGTAGTTGACTCATCAAGAATAAGGTTAACAGTCTATAACAGACAATACGTGTACTGTAGATAATTCTGGCTAAAATCAAGTATTGAGTAAATTATTCTTGGATGGTGCTCAAAATAACACCCTGCATATCTTAATCCAAGCACCTCTTGGCCAGGATGAGGAGCCTCATGGGAATGAGAAAGATGAGTATTGTTACCTGGGCACAGCTGAAAGTTGCTCATCCACAGAGAGGCCCTTCGCCATCCTAAAGCTGAGCTCATCCAGACCGGCACTATTAAACTCTAAAAGAGCTACTGAAGTCCCAAATAGAGAAGTCACCAAACAACACATCTAGGCAGAAAGAGAGAAGCTGAAGGTAGTCCTCATGTTAAACTGTCTCACACAGACCACTTTCCTCCCAGAATGCAAACCACAGCCAAACCTTGTAAAAGCTTTACATCTTAAATAATCCTGGCTTTGTGAAACCATAAACTGCTAATTGCAGGGCTGTAAAAATACCAAAGGTGCTATACATGTGAACTCTGGAGCGGCTTCATTTTTAAAGAAGTCTTTTAAAAAAATCAGAATACTGTAAATATATCAAATATTGTGTTTGTATACATATTGCACAGACATGAAAAGTTTAGCACAGCACTTACATTGTCACCAAGTTCACTAGAGATGGCCCACGACCCTGCCATTGAAATACTCAAGTCACCTGTAAGGAAAAAACCCTGTCAATTTATTAATTAAAATATTTACATACTACAGCAAATATAATTAAATTCTTTAAAAAAAAATTACAGGGAAACTTTCAAAACTTGATTTTGGTTTGGAATAAATTAGTGGTAAACCAGGAAGAATTAGTACATTTGAAAACTAAACAGTATTTTTTCTTCAGAAAATACTGGCACCATATTGATTGTGTACTTTCCCATGCTTCAAGTATTTTTAGGAAGCCGTTTGTTATAATGAAAATCATGATGTTTATGCATATTTCTGTGGTGAATTTTGTTTTGAGGTTTCAATATTTAACCAATGTTAAAATTGTCTACAAGGACATACACTGACTTTCTGCAACTCTCTAAAGTATCATAATTCTGGAATATTGCAAGCTAGAAGACATCATTCTTATCTGGTTATCACACAGAAGCCTACTCACACTCACACAAGCTTTGTTGACCCCTAATTCCATCTATTTGTATAATATGTTTTTTTTTTTTAAATATGCTACAATTTTATTTATTTTTTACTAATAAACATTCCGAGATCAAATATAACAGATCAAATCATTTCTTGAGTTAATTGAATACTTATGATGCCTTTGAGTGGAAAATTCATGAGAAGTTCTGAAGTATCCAGGTCAAGCAGATATAGTCCATCAGAACTTCCTATCCACACACAACTTCCTCTATGGAAAAAGCACAAAGAAGAGACTATTTACACAAAGACACTACAAAGAACTAAGCCCTGGTTAATGTAACAGGGTACAAAAAAAGAAAAGAAACAAAAGAAGAAAGATCAGTATTGCATAGACCTACTGTAGAAATTCACACCCACATCGCCACAAAGTCTCTATAGAGAACAGCTATGAAAGCATGTTATATTAAACTACAGAAGCAGAATCTATGATAAAAAGATTGCACAAGCTTGCTCTAAAAGAGAGCCGCAGTAAAGCTTTGAAAAACTTGATTTAAGCCAGTGTCTTGTTGCAGAGTAATTCATAAAGTGGCAGAGGTCAAGGGTCATCACTCCTGTCCAATAAACTAGAGTTATTGTGGTAACATGTTGTTTTCTATGAATCATCATGAATCTGTGAATAACAATGCAAAGAATGAATGTGCAGTTAGTTAATTAAACAAAAATGTGTAAAAGAAGAAACTGAATGGTTTTAAGTTTTTAATATTTCTTTGCCTCTTCCTTGGCCTCCCTTACGTTTTAGGTCCACAGGCATTTCTCCACCAGTGATCACAACATGGGATATTACAAATTTCAGTATATAATGTTATGCAAACGTGTTACGCAAACACAGGAAAAGTTGTCAGGTTCAGTTCAAACAACCATCTTGTCATGTAGCTGTAACTGCTGTTTGGACAGCATGAAACTTTAAAGAGGAGCATAATGGCTTCCTAATTGGACGTTTCCGGACCCATGATCATAGAAAAATATGTTAAAAAATGATTTTCTAATGCCTGTGAAGACAGGAGTACCATTCTGTACTGCATATTTCTACCGCAACTTTTCAATGCCATACCTACTACAGTAATAAATGTGAATATATTTTGTCTGCCCTACATCATTTCAAATCCAACAATTGCCCAAGCAAATAAAGGTGAACAACAAAAACAGACCAAAAGGCAGTACCTCTGCTGCAGGCTAGTATGACTGGACTGCAGTTTCTTTGCCCAAATTCTCAGAACAGGCTTTGCTGTCTCCACTGTTCCTCTCACATCATTACGAGTCGTTCCTAGAAAAGCACACAGATCTCAGTGAGATCTTTTTCACTTGAAGCAGATGTATCGTTTTCTGCAGTGAGGTAGGTGCATGAAAAACACTAGTTAAACGCAGTCTGAATTGTGGCTTGTGGGTTTTTTCTAACCATGGGGGCCAGTATTTTGAGGTGAGCTGGGTTGTCTGAGGTTTCTCTCATGCTTTTGTTGAAGCTTTGATAGGTCCAGTTTTGTCACCAAGCGGCATTTGTGGTCCACAGGGAGAGTGTAGCACCAAAGCTTGAATCACAAAGAGATTCCAACATAAACAAAGTGATATGTAGATTACAAAAGAGTACTTTAAATTGTATGTGTGTGTGTGTGTGTGTGTTACTCACCTGTCCGTCACCAGACCCTGTGATGAACTGACTGTTTTGCTCCACGAAGAACAGACTAAGCAGTGGATATGCTGTGAAACAAAAACTTTAGAGCATAGTTTCTACACAGTATACAGGCTATAAATAAAGAACCTCAATCTTTGTGTAAATACTGGTGTTAATAGCTATAAACCGACCTGATAGGACAGCAGATTCAAAGAGTATATCACCCCTCTTCACATCCCAAATCTAATACAAAAAAGAAAAATAAGTCATATGCATATATGTCTACTACTGTACATACTTTATATACAGTATATATATATATATATTTTTTTTTTTAACACACACACACACACACACACACACACACACATATATATATATATATATATATATAAAATCTATACCTTATATGTTCTGTCTTCTGATGTTGAGATGAGAAGATTAACATCCCATGGACAGAACTCTGATGCAGTCACAGGACCGAGATGAGCTTTCAAAACTCCAGGCACTTCCGCTCTCTATAGGAAACACAAATACTGTAGCCCTAGGTTTTGGGTTTTCTTTTAAAAATATGATAATTTTTTTATAATTTGATCGAAACATGTTTTAATACATAATACATATTTTAATAATAAAGTTTAAGTATGGCTAAAGCAGACAGATACTGTTTGAACGAGATACAGTATGACCATTTATTTCTGATTTACAAGGGGCTTATTCACAATTTTTTTCTTTCATACACTAATTTACTGCTGGTTTTATACAAGTATTTCAGTGTTGTCTCTCATCTTTATGAGCAGGTCAATCACACAGTCTGGGTAACGGAATGTTCTACATGCAGACTTTATTTGGCGTTTCATCTGGAGATGGCTCAAAAAAGGCATTTGTTTCCTTTTTACTGTTTCAGTATAACTGCTTTTGTTTTCGATTCACTGAATCAAAATCGTGTGTATCTTATTTCATACCTCTGCATTCAATAGAAACACTCTGGAGCCGGAGCATGCAGCCACCTTTGTGCTCAGTGGACACATTGACAGATGCACCACCCTGCCGAGCAACGTGCCAACAACTCTACCTGAGGCAATTCCACCTGGAACACAGATGTCACGTTTGGGAGATGGGACAAAAAAGTGATTGGCAGAGAAAATATTCCAGAGCAGATTTTACACAGTTTTATATGCTCTGCAGACAAGCAGAATTTTTCTCTCTGTTTCTGAATCAAGATTCTTTGTATGGGTCATTACCATCTTTGATCTGTGTGTAGCAGCGATTAATGTCCCAGATGATAACATAATCTTCAGAAGCACTACAGAGGAGGAGACGATCTCTCACCATCCCAAATGTCATGGCAGACACATCACCATGGTGACCAGTGAGTTCCAAAGGAGGCTAAAGGAAACATTAAAATAGATTTAAATGTTACAAATTTTACTGTTATATTAAATGGCCATATTAACATAAGTTTATCGTTAGGTGCAATTAATTCCTGTAAAATACATAAATAATAGGTTACTTTTTCAATTGGTGGAAAATAATTACATATATGGGTTCATTGAAAACAGATTTAGGTAAACAAAGACCTCCAGGTTGTTGTTTTCATAAATCCTTATATTCTTGTCTTGCCATGGGACAGCACAGTGAGAAGGACAGCAAGCCAGCTGCAGGTGGGACACTGGGTTGCTGAGAGTTAGTGAGAACCTCTCAGTAAAATACTGCTCTGAGGTCACAGAAGCCATGGAGATCCCAATAGTCCCCTGTAACAACACACAATGAGAAAATCTCAAATGTTTAAGTTACACATGGGCACATTCTATTAAAATATATCCACTATAACATAGAAGTGAATAAATATTTACGTATATTGTTTTTAATTTACTTAAATAACTATTAACGTTACACTAGCACGCTGGTCCCAAACTAGCTAACCTCTTAAGAGACAGCTTAATGAAGACTTCTGAAAGTTACGCACCTGCTTTTACTGACCATCTGCTGAAACTAACCCTAAGTTGTATTAATTTTAGTCCGCGTTTTGTGGAAAGTACCAATGGCATCAACTGCAAGGTATTTCAATGTATTTCTGTTTTGTTACACGTCGAATCCATATATAGTTGTACTGTATGTGCAGTTATTAAATGAAATACAAGTTTTTGGCCTGTGACCCAGCAGCTTGTGTGTCCTTGTTGCTTTGGAAACGGAAGCCTTTTCGGGACGGCACACCAGAAGGGACATTGCTAGGTGTATATCAAAGTCCCTAAAGTCTTGTGCTGTGCATTTTCTGGCTTATAGACGTTTTATCTGTTTATTTCTGAGTACAGTGTACAGCGAAAAGAGTACAAGCTGACACTATATACTATAATTGTTCAAGTTTTGTGTCTCTGGCTTTTTGTAGGGATACATCAATACATGTTGATAAAGTCTGATATAAAGACAAATACCTGACGATCTGACTTATTTATTTTACTTGGATGCATTCGTATTATTCGTAGCGCAGCTGTTATACTAGGTTAACGACAAACCTAGTATATATATATTTTTTTTAAAGGGCAGGTGATTCATTTTCTATGCAACGATGCCCTCTGATGGTCAACTGCAGCCAGTCAGACTGAATTTACTTTGAAATTGAGTTGCAATATATAAACTGAATATGGTAAATGATAAAAATAAATAATGGAAGCAGTAAGAAACACTGATCTATATATAATGACTTCTCTATTATAGATCAGTGGTAAGAAATCGTCGACGATGAACAGGTTATAGTTTGTTCTTGTAAAGAATAAATAGACTTTAGGTTATTGTATTGTTTTAAACCAAGCTCATTACAGATTGTTTGGATTTAGATGCTGTATACATTTGTGAATATAAAAATGATAAGTTTTAGCATGTTGTCAATGTTTTTTTATTATTATTATTTTGCTCACAAGAACAAACAAACATCTCCAACTGTCAAATATAAAGTGTGCAATTTGACATAATAAAACAAAGACACAATCTTCTATTGCTTAACTTAAAAAAAACCTTACATTTTTCTACAACATTAAAAGTGTCCTATATTAATCCCATATTCATGTTAAAAACGCTACATGTTTTAACCAACAAAACGATCTTGGAGTCCACGCCCAGATCTGTCTTCCCCCAATGAGTATTAGCCAAACACACTGAGCTATCCAATCATAGAAGCGAGATCTACATATGCATATTTGGAAATGCCCCTTATCCTAACCGACCAATCAGTTTTTAGCTTCAGTCAGTCTATCAGCTCTCCCCGCCCAGTTTTTTTCTGACGAAACGGAAGCCGAGATGGGCCAAACCAGCCCATCCGGATAACAGAGACAAACTTGGCAGCGAGCGGATGAACTGGTCGGATCTTTGTTCTTCACAGCCAGACTATCAACCTCTTTATATTTTTTCGAATCATCACTTATACGTCTCATATTTATATCAAGATTATATAGAGTACTCCTTCCCTGGGCACGCAGCTTCAGCACAGGCATATACTTTTTGAGCTAGCATATTTTCCTAGTGTTTTTAGTTCATTCTTCCCCCACCGACGAGGTTTTATTGGACCAAGATAGGCGGCGCGGGCACCAAGATGTCGAACCGGATGGTGTGCAGAGAAGCGAGCCACGCCGGCAGTTGGTACACGGCCTCAGGTAGAGCCAGAGACCCGAGAGCGGCCCGGGCCTGAGGTCCGGTGTGCTGCTTGCACCAGTGTGTTTGTCTGGCAGTATCTCAAAACATAGTGAGCTGCCTATCTGGACAGGATTTTTAGGACGTTCAAGCATGCTCAAAAATGCTGCCTAGGTAGGCAGCTCACTTTGTTTTAGACGGAGCCTGTGCGATCAGCTGGGAATTATTAAATAGCTGAGGCTAAAATGGTTTAAAGACCACGGGTCGAGTTTCTTCATATTTGTACGTTTTTCTGAATTTACGGTATTTTTAAAAAACGAACTAAACTTATTTAAAATGTGAACTAAAACAACGTATCAGCTTCATTTTGGTAGAAAATATTTTTAAAGGGATTTAGCACTGATTCAAAATCTACAAAAAAGTGGGCCTTGGTTATGAAATGTCATTTAATTTGTCTTTGCCTTTGTCATTGTTTTATGAATTACTTAAAAAAAAAAAATCTACATTTTTTTCCATTGAGCAGACAGAAAACATTTGCATTTAAATTCAAGGGTCATTATTTAAATCGACCGGGCTGTGTATTTCTCTCATATTTGCCTGTTATTTATTTTGTGTTTCTATTGTCAATGTATAGATTCTCTCTCTCTCTCTGTGTGTGTGTGTGTGTGTGTAAGAGCAGCTGAGAATAAAACAGGCCAACAGTTAGCTGGTTAGCCTATAGCCGGTGTGTGTGTGAATCTCTCCTACACGACAACTACACAAACTAATACCGCAGATTAATATACCATCCACGCTAACTTTACCCAGCCCTACTTTACCGGATGAGTAAATTCAGATAGATTAACGTCTGTCGCAATTCAGAAGGCTGGATTTACCATGCTAACGGCTAAAGCTATTTGATGAAGTTCACATGACAGCTGTACATGACAGCTGAGTTTGCATAGAGAATAAAATCATGTTTTTCATTAATACTGATGTCAAGCAATACCGTGTTTATTGTTATACCGGTCAGCATTTATGTGCAGTTCCATTCCAGTAAATACAGTGAGCACAGTCAGCACATGAAAGTCTTTAGAGGGCCAGTGCTGTTTTTTTCTCTCTCATGCAGTAAGTTAACAAAGGATGCATGACAAAAGCCCAGTACCACACACACACACACTAGATCACATATTTTTACACCATAGAGAAGTCAGTTTTGAGGCTTTTACATGATGATCTGCATTTTGTAACCTGTCACTATCTTTAGATCTTCTGTTTGTTCAAAACAGATCTTTGAATGTTTGCATATGAAGAAGGCTGGTCTCCAGAAACTAATGTATAATGTAATGTGTTGAAAAAAGTCCATACATGTAGAGACATGCCTTTGTCTTCAGTTACAGTTTTTAGGCAGTGGAAACACTGGCTAATTATTTGGGAGTGTTTTATTTGGAGAAATTGTACAGACAGTGTGTGTATGTATATGTTTATATATATATATGTGTGTGTGTGTATTAGAGTTTTGATATGCTGCTATATTGGTATTATTCATATATTAGACTCGTGCATTTTCTCTTTCTCTTACACCGCATTATATAAAAACAGCACTATAATAAACCCAATCATCCACCTTTCTATATATTAGTGCACGCATCAGAAATAAAAATTCATGTCAGTCACGATGCTAAAATGAATGCATTAGTATTCAGACCTGACAGCGCTTTGGAATATCATTAGTGATGTAATGGTATGATTCATTACAGTGTGGAGATTTGATTAACAACTGCTATAACTTGACCAAATTGGTTGTATTCTTATTATTCCTGTTACAGAATCAGCTGAAGTTAATCTGTTCACTGGTTCTCAAAACTGTTATCTTGTCCTGTCAGACTCTGATAAGAAAGTCATTAGAACTGGGACAATGGCACTGTCTGGGCCTGAAATATTGCTGGAATCAACATTCAAGTCAGGCATTTCACCTACTGCCTCATTGTTTGTCTGACTGATTTATATTTAGAAGAGAAATCCACAGATGAATGCGTGATTGTAAGAGCATGTTGTGGTACAGAGGTGATACTATGATGAATATATATATATTCATCATAGTATCACTTCTGAGAGGGAAAAAAAAAAGGAAAAAAAATAGATATATTTTTTTGTGAGCATTGTAGTAATGCGATTTATTTTGTATTATTTTTTTTAAATTCAGGCAATAAATTAGGGAGGAATTTGTGCTAAGTGATAATTAAATACATATTCATAGTGTTGTTTTTATAAACAGCAAAAAAGAAAATGTATTCTTTTGAGTCTGCATGAACATTTATTTTAAACCTCATTTGTTCTGAAAATAATGCATACCAATCATAATTATGCTAAAATAGGCTTTATTTTTTACCAATCCTTAAAGAACATGGTATTTTTTTTATTATTCCAGATTATAAAAGTTGACTCCTTGTAACGCTTTAAAATATTTCTGTATAGTGAAAAAACAAATTTGAAAGACTTTCAAATAATCTTCCCAGCTGAAGTGCCAAAGCTGTAAAATTATGCCTGCATCTCTCATATTTGCTAATTACTTTTCTTCATTGTCTTTGCAATTAGGATCCCAGCTTAATGCACAACTAGAGGGCTGGTTATCTCAAGCACAATCTACAGCCGGTCCAGCTAGAGCCATAATAGCACCGTATGTGGATGGAAAGCAGACAAACATCTTTTTTTTTTTTTTTTTTTTTTTTCTGTTTCAGCTGTCTTTCTGCATTCTTAAACCACTGTCATTCGCAGGCACGCTGGCTACACTTACTGCGGCGCGTGTGCCGCCCACGCCTACAAGCAGGTGGACCCCTCCATCACGTAAGTGTCTCTCCCAAGCTTCTTTATATTCTCTTGATGTAGCCGTAATGTTGGGTGTGCCGTGGGGAGAGAGGTAACCGCAGCGCTCTCTTATTCATCAGTCGGAGGGTGTTCATTCTTGGCCCCTCTCACCATGTGCCGCTGTCTCGCTGTGCCCTCTCCCCCGCCGAGGTCTACAGAACGCCACTGTATGACCTGAGGATCGACCAGAAGGGTAAGGAATCTCATTTTGTCCCCATGGCAGGATTAAATGCTGATTGAATAACAATGCACAGAAAGGTGTCGCCCACATTGTTTTTTATGTCTGTCTCATTTGCCCTCAAACTGAGCTTTGCAGAAGAGATTGCTAAATTTTCATTTTGTAAATGAATATACTTGTTATTCCTGAGTTGTTCTGGCTGTAGACATAATGAATGCGCAACAAAGAAATATGAGAGATGGTGTCCATATTAAAGGTGCTCTATGTGATCTTGTTTGACGTCACTTCCGCTGACGTTTCACGTAAATAAAAAACAAAACAGAGCAAGCTCCCCCAGTGTTTCTGTAACTGCAGTGAACGCGCAAAGTGCAATGATACGAAAGGTGGTGCTAACCCAAGAGAGACAGCTACAGAGCTAACATCAAGCTAACATGTCTAAATAAAAATAAAATAAAAAAAAAAAAAACTCTCAGATTCACGCTGTACAATCAACTCTATTATGTGCACGCACCTCTTCTTGTTGATTGGCTGGCTGTAGTATTTTATTGTTTTGGTGCACATCCTGTGCCCCTATTCTGTGTTCAGCCTCTGTGTTGTCTTTCGAGACCGGGTTTTTTCCCAATGTATTCAGAGGGCAGACAGCAAGACCATCAATGCATACGGTTTGAGATAAAAATGAAATCGCGCTAAAATCCTGCAACATCACATAGAGCACCTTTAATGAGGTTTTGTGTAATTATAATCAGAACTCCTTAATGCAAAACACAAGAGCTTTAATTCTCACTGCCCCATTTCTTTCTCCGGCAGTTTACGCTGATCTGTGGAAAACAGGCATGTTTGAGAGGATGAGTCTGCAGACAGATGAAGACGAACACAGCATTGAGATGCACCTGCCTTATACCGCTAAAGCCATGGAGAGGTAGCAACAAGATATTAAATATCTTCATCTGGAATATAAAATTAACAGTTCAACTAAACATGGCAATTCTGTAATTGTTGTTGTTATTCTAAACCTGTCACTCTCTTTCTTCTGTGGAACACAAAAGAAGTTACATTACAAACCTTTTTTTTCCTCTGCATACGCTGTCAACAAGTCAAAGGTGATTTAGTTTTGTTTTAGACCCATTATTTGCACAAAAAGAGTTCTTCAAAATATCAAAAGCATTTTTGTGTTCCACTGTAGAAAATCATTTCTACAGGTTTGAGACATTACCTACTGCATACCTTGGATTCTAGGAGGACTAAAAAACACTACCATTCAAAAGTTAGAATTTAATACTTAAATTGATTAAACATTACAGGCAAAGACTTTTACATTGTTACAAAAATCTGTATTTAAACTTTCGATTAATCAAAGAATCTTTTTTTTCAACATTTATGATGAGTAGTTAATCAGGATATAAGCATGATTTCTGAAGGATCATTTAACAAGACTGGAAATATGGCTGCTGAAAATTCAGCTTACATTTTAAAAGGTTTATTAGTGTCTGTAAGTATGGTTGAATGTATGCTTGGTGAGAACTCTTTCAAAAACATAAAAGACCTAACATTTATAAACTGTAGTTTGCATAACTTTTATTTTGGAGATAAATTGGAAATGTAAGTGGCTTCTCTGAAGTAACCAATAATATTAATGGTACTTAACAAATGCACATGTATAACATCATGGCTCTCACATTTTGCTTAGTTTAGTGTTGCACTATAGCAAAAGGATATATCACATAGCGTTTTGTGGTTTCCTCCAATTGTTTTTTCATGTAGTCTCTCTATAGGACATACATACCCTTCTGTAGGGCAGAGTCTGCTTGGGGAAAAATGTAAATGTAAAGAGAAGGAAGAAGGATATATCAAGGTTTCACCTCATCTCTATGCAGAGTCCATGAGTGGCATTATTGACCCATAGTTGTGCACTCATGCTCATTCATCTCTGCCAGATCCACTAATTATGTTGTCAGGATCTTCTTTACCTGGTGTGGTGCCTCTAATTAGTTTGCCGTCATGGATGTTCTGTTGTTTTTGCAAATTTTTTATTTCTGTTTATTAAATATATTTATTAATGCAGTAGCCACCAACCTCTTTTATTAGTCCATTAAAATATTATAGTATGTGGGCATAGAAAATTTAATTTATTTGATTAGAAATCTGGGTATTTTTATTTTATTATTTTTTTTTTTTACAAGAAAACCAATTAGTTAGGTACAATGTGTAGGAATGTCGCGAATCTTACGCCACGCAGTTCAAAGTATGTATTACAGCTACGGCGTCCTTCACTAATCAAAAAGCCATGTCGTCGACTTCATCCA
>JAUCMS010000022.1:12066271-12081991 GCA_032357445.1 Enteromius radiatus | reverse complement strand
GTGTGTTTGATTAGGGTTAGATCCAAACTCTGCAGTGCATCGGACCTCCAGGGTAAGATTTGAGGAACCCTGTCATACGGTATGCCCAAAGCATGATTTATTTCTTATGTGGCAGAAATGGGCAGTGTACTTCTTTTGTATGTACAAAGAACCTTAAAGTGCCCCTATTATGCCATTTACAATATTGCTTTTCATGCAGTGTGTAATGTAGCTGTATGTAAATGTATTTTAAATGTAAACAAAGTTCTAAATCCAAATGCAGTAATTTAATAATTAAAAATCCCACTTCCATTATGGCTACATGTCACTTGGTAACACATTAATTCCTGCCTATGTTCTATGTTGGCCTACCGCAAACAACATCAAACACATAATTTTACTGATAACTGCCTCTCTTATCTTGGGGAGTTCAGCACAGGATATACAAAACAATTACTCATTACCCAGTTTATTAAGACCAGGGGCTCCACTGAATCACAATCTGTAAGTATGATAAATAAATAATAGATGCTTATATTTCCATCAATACAGAACTATGGCAATGAGCCTGTCATTTCGGTAGATCAATCACAACAGGCTGGACCATCTGACCAATCAGAGCAGAGTAGTCTCACAGAAAAGAGGGGATTAGAGAGACTGAATCTTAAAACTGTTTTGAATGAATAATTTGAGAATCACTGGAAAATGAGGTGAGATTAAATGCATATTGTTATTCATTTAACATTATTATTATATTACATTATATAAAATTATTATTTTTTTTCACCTGCATGCATATAAACCTTGCATGTATGTTGGACACTCCCAAAACAGTATTGGGAGCCTTAAAATAGCTTAATAGGGGCACTTTAAGAAAAAAGTATTGAGATTTAAGATCAAGGCTTAAACTGGTGTTCAGAGCAGTTCAGTAGCTCTTCACTGCAGTACACAAGGTCCAGAGGCGAGGTTATATTCACAAGTAAATGGTGGAGAGTTTAGAGATATGTAAAGTGGGAGGAGTTGGAACTGGGTTCAATTTTCCAGTGAGGACCATCTCATGCAGTTGAAATTTTTTTACCTGTACTGTACTTTCCTAACACTAGAGGGGGTGGTCGCTTCAACAATGAGTTGCCTCAGGTAGTACAACAGCATTGAATTGTCTGAAATGAATTCAATATATAGTTTACGGAACATAACTATTTTTTGTTGTCCGTTTGTGCTTTTACTTTTTTTTACTTACTTTACTTTTTCAGCCTGAGTTTTGTTACAATCCATGCAAAAAACCTTTAAGATTTAATCAGAATTGTAGATTTGCATTATATTTTCCATACCTCAGTCTCTTTTTTTTCACATTGCATCCTATTTGGATGTTTTTATAATCATGCATGCTTCTCTCCAGCTGAATGTTTCTCAGCAGCACAGATGCCGGCCCTGTCTATTCATCCACAGGCCAGATGAATGAATGTCAATGCTAATGCATGTCAGATGTTTCTATTAAGCGCTAAAAAGCCCCAGTTTTTTTTTTTTTGTTGATGTTTCATATAGTGAAGGCTTTAACTCTTCCTGGACGCTGCTGTGGATCACACACACATCCGTATTTAGTGCCAGATTTTGGCTGCATATTTCTCTCTTTCTGTCTTTCTCACTCATCATCTCTCTCGTCTTTCTGTTTTTCATTGTGGGAGAGCGCCACTCACCAACTTCACCCTCCCAGTCTGCACATAATGATACTGTTATGCATGTTGTCTCTCCCTGAGAAAGGAACTGTCATGCCCAACACTGTGACCACAGGGAGACATTTAAAAATGGTGAAGCAAACAATACCATCAGTTCTCAGCTTCTAGCTGCACAGAAGACCTGTGTCTTTTTTAAAATATTCCATTGTTTTATTCTATCCCACCTGAAAGGGATTCCATAAAGCTTGAAAAACTGAACCCTCATGTAACTCCAAAGCAGTATGACTTTCACACAAAACACACAAGAAGTTTTGAAGAATGTTTTTGTTTATACAATGAAAGTCATCATATGCATAGAACAACACAATGTTAAGGAAATAATGACAAAATTGAAGAAATTTAGCATTACCTGACTTGCTTACCAATACTCTGCAGTGAATGGATGCCATCAGAATGAGAGCTCAGACAGTTGATAAAAACATTACAGTAATCAGCACAACTCCATTCCATCATCAAAGTCTTGTGAAGCGAAAAGTTGCATCTTTGTAATAAATTTATTATGTTTTTAATAGGGCTGGGTATCAATTCAGATGTTCCGATTTCAATTCTTGATTTGACAATATGAATGAATAAAGATTTAATACAAATCCTACATTTATAAAATAATTACAATTACAAGTGGTTAATTAATAAAAGGAAATTAACAGGCACACCTGTATATAAACACTTTTTAATTTTAAGTACACTTGTGTACAGTAAAACACAACTCAACTCTATATTTCAAATGTTAATGAATAAACAGAATTGATTTCATCAGATGAAAAACTGATGCTGAAAATTGGACAAGTCAGAACATTCACATACCTTGATGAAACAGGATCAGGTTATTTTATGTCAGACATTAAATCTCACAGCATTAACGTTAGTTGTAACATGTAGGCTGGAAGCCTATGAACAGTGTAGATACACCCAAAAAATAAAATTCTGCCATTTATGTGTTACAGGTCCCTGACAGTCGGAGAGAGAGACATAAGTTTATAGTGGTTGCTTTCGCGGTCCTCTTTCTTGTCTTTTAATATAACGTTACAGATATTCACATTTGTATTTCAGAGTTACTAAGACACTTTGAATCAAGTCGTCACGGTAACTCAGCTCTCTCTCAACTGACACAGCATTCAGAAAGTGCAGCTGAACTGTTCAGTGTAAACTCATTATATTACATTTTAAGGAGTTTAAATACAATGTATAACTACATAGGAATAAAACAAAAATGAAATATACACAAACAATTCGTTGTGAGGTGGTCACACATTCATGTGTGAATTATTTCTTCTGTTGAACCCAAAAATATATATTTTGAATATGGAATATGGATAACCAAATCCCATATATTTTTTCCATGTTATGGAAGTCATTTGGGCCTATCAACTGATTGGTTTACCAATATTCTTCAAAATATTTTCATTTGTGTTAAACAGAAGAAAGAAATTCATACATGATGAGGAATACATTCATAAATAACAAAATTTAAATTTTTGAGTGAACTAACACTTTGTGTAAATAAATATCGAAAAAATCGATACGTGTCCATTGAGAATCGATTTTGAATCGACTACATTTTAAAAAACGGTATATCGAAATATCGATTTTTTTATTTTTTTTTGCCCAGCTCTAATTTTTAACTTCAAACCTTTCCATAATATTGTTTGTCTGAATCAGGAGAGAAATATGTGGTGCATGTCAAGGACTATTGCAAATGGCGCGCCTTTTGGTGGATGCCGCCTTTTTCACGGCTGTGTGGGGGACATGTGTGAATGGTGCAGATCCGATGAGTTTTTTTTTTTTTTAAAGGGGGGGGGGGTCATGGGGGATACGTTGGAGTGTCAGATTATAATTTCATCATAGGAAATTCTGTATTAATATTACTAAATAAGAAAACGCTGTTACAGTCCATGAAACATAGGAAACTTATATGAAAGTAAAACAGTGAGTCAGAAAGCTGCGCACATCAGCCAATTGCCTGCGCACTATTATCTGCTGCCGGCTTTTTTTTTTTAACCTTGTTTGTTGCGTCAGGCAGCTAGGCCTAGAGGCATTGGTGATAGCAAGGAAGAAGAAGAAACTGTAGAGAGCTGGAAGAAGTGCACAGTACTGAAGTGGCTGGCACAATAGTCTAATAAGTTCTATTGTGGAATAAAATTTACGTTAAATTTTCCAACGTTGCCTCAGTGCTATTTGCTAAGAATTTCCAAGGAACTGGGACTGTGCATTTTCTAGTGGTGGGCCGTTAACGCGAGACTCTTATCGCGCGATGAAAAAAAATATCGCCGTTAATCTATTCACAAAGTTGAGTTGGGAGCTGAGTCTATACTACGCAAACTATGATGACTTTGACCTTGAAATTTTAGCGCAGATGTATACCTAGCCAAATTACACTGTAGCCCTATTCGGACGGGATTAGTTGTACTGTACGCGTGAACTTCGATTCTTATCACCTGTTGTCAGTGATCTGTTGTCAGTGATCTTCCCCGTTTTGTACATCTGAGTGTCACAGAGATCACGCGCTCTGTAAGCATGCATTGCTATAGTCATTCATATCTTCTGAATATATCATAATCATTTTTTTTCCCCGCATATGGCACATGCGCACGTTGCTTGACGGTGTGCTTGATACTCCTAAGCGATTGAGGTGTTTTGTTGCTGAATTTATTAATGAACATAGCAGTAGTCATTTACTCCCGACATCTGAGTGACCGAAGACGCAGAGGATTAACGTTACGTTTGGTTCTGAAGGGAAACATGCTCTTGATCAACCGAAATGCGTTTAAGATCCTCTGAGAGTTCCTCAGAAAAGAGGGGCGGGGTCAGCGGAGCTCGTGAAGATTTAAAGGGAAAGTACACAGAACAGAGTGATTTCTAAAGAGCTGTTTTTGATAGGGTAAAATGAGCGTTTTTAAAACTATCTTTGAGAAAGTTTAAAACAAACTATATTACAAACTTTCCATTAAGACCCTAAATAATCAAATTAGCTAGTGGCAAATTGGGTTTGTATGACCCCTTTAAGATATGTTTTTTTATGTACCGTTGGAATGCATTGCTATTAGAAGCATGAAACCTGCTTGCTGACAGACTGTCACTGAAGAGGCTGATTGCTGGTGCAGTTTAATGCACTTGCATTTTCAAATGCTTTTATACAAAACTAATGTACACACCATCAGTTATGTTTTCAGAGCAGAGCATCTACATCTGATATATCGAAAGAGATCTGTTCATTCTCCTGGTTTCACAGACAAGGCTTAAGCTAGTCACAGACTAAAATGCATGTTTGAACTGCTTCAACTGAAAATATCTTACTCTGACATATCTTAAAATTTTGTGAAAGATGCATTAATATCTTAATTTAACTAAGGCCTAGTCCTGGCTTAAGCAAAACCATGTTTGTGAAACTGGGCCATTGTGTTGATAATAATAATCTTATTGAATTGAATTATAAAACCAAGATTCACAACCCTACTTAAGATGGCAGTACTGACACACAGATATCTCAAATATAATAGGGCTTTACTTTTAGTCATTATTTAGGTAGCACAAATATTCTTAATGCCTTTGGCAGAATTCAAATTAGCCATTTTAATCTAGATTAATGTCAAAATTAATCTAGATAAAAAAAAAAATAAAAAAAAATTCCAATTTTCATATAAAGAACTTTGTGTGTGTATAGGGTGAGCCCTGGATGGCAGAGCTTGGTGGCAATGTAATTATATGATATTTGCTTCGGGCTTCGATAATTTCACTCCTTTTTGACCATAGCTCTGTTTGAATTCTTGTATTTACAATTTCATTAAGACAACTACAAGTACAAAGTAAAAAAAATAACCCTAATTCAAAATACAGGTAAAACACTTGTATAAGTGATTCGTAGAGTTATTTTGTGAAGATCTTGTCCAGCCTGACAAAGCAACATTAAGCTGGATGTCATGTTTCCACTGTGAGGTGCAGTTTTTGAAGGTGATGAGATACTCCCACGTAAATTGACTAATGATACAAGTCGAGGCCCTGACTTTCTTCTTAACGCCTCAGAAGTCACTGAATATTTACACAAGACCTGCCACACCACTCCACTGTTATACCCATCTGGTGTAGGAGGTGGTGGGAGAGTGCGATTCTTGTTTTTGAGTATGAACATTAAGTGCTGGGTAGTATGACAGATGTCTTGGCTCTGGTTTATGTGCTAGGTCGACTTCCCTGGTAGATACAGACCACACACTTGGACCTCCGAGCATCCTGTTACTGTCATTGAATCAAGGAAATATGTTGTCATTTCTGAAACGCAGAGGAAAAACTAGGATGGATGGCAGAATGCCATAGAATTCTTATGTACTGGCTTTTTGATATTGTCCAAGTCAAGATACATTTTTCATTTCATTTATTACTGCAGATGTTTAGGTTTACAAACTTAATGTAGGTAGTTTAGCAGTAGTTCTGCAAACTACAGTTAAATTACACTTGAAGGAAGTGGAGGGATGATTTTTTGCTTTTACTTCCTTTTATTAAATTTCTTGGGATCTTTGTGTTCAATTGTTTGTAGAGCTTTATCAGGTGATATTCCTGCCTGTTCTTGCTGTTGGAATTTTGCTTCTGGGTTGTGTCCTTGCTTATGGAAATACCACAACTCAATTTAGGTGTGCTAACATCCAGAGATTAACTTAGAGAGCACTTCAGAGTTTCCTAGAAATAAAGGCCGGCTAAGTCATAATAACACATCCTGTGTCCATTTTGTTTAGGGATGCACCGATCCAACTTTTTCAGTCCCGATACGATGCCTGGGCTTTGTATATCTGTCGATACCCGATACCGATCCGATACCATGAAGTATCTCCACACAGCCGATTCTTTGGCTCGCTCCTTGTTGCTTATGCTACAGCTGTTCCAGCATGCGATACACATGCTGCTAATGAATGACGTAGGATCTGCTGCGATGCTGCGACTTATATTTACAGTAACTGGCTGTGATGGAGGAAGATAAAAAAACAACAACTATTTTTTCAATATCGGGGCCGATATCCGATACTAATATCCGATCGGTGCACCCCTAATTTTTTTGACCCTGGAACAACATTTTAGTTAAAAAATATAGTCTTGACCATATCTCTACACCTAAACCTACCCTTACCCATGAGTAATTCCTGAAATCAGAGGCAATGATGACTGACACTGATGTACAAGCCGCAAACACTTGAGTCTAAACTTCACAAAAACTGTAAAGTGTTTCTTCAAATCTGATTGGCTAATCACAATGTTGTACCAGGGTCAACAAATATGTTGACCCAGGGACATGTTGCTGGTAAAATCAGGTTAGGGCATAATCACACTGATTTATTAGTGGTTTGTGTTAAGATTTTCAAAACCCCTGACCCTAAGCAGTGGCTCCAGAATAAAAATTATTAGGGATTGATTGGCTCCCATAATAAACATTGGCTTTTAAACAAATTACTTTATTTAGGAAATGGCTTCTCCGGTTAAACAATACAGAATTGCCAAATAATTGTACTTTTTTTGTACAATATAATTTATTGCAAAAAAAGCTCTGTAGTGGTTTGTTTAGAATCACATTGCTCTGTGCGGGAAGGAGTCCATTTCGAGTAATGCCTCGGATTGATTTAAGGCTGAGTGAGTTTAATTCAAACTGATAATAAAGTGTGAATATTTTAGGGATCTGTTTATCTGTTTTGTTTATAAACCAGACATCATAACCCTCGTTGTGTTCATTGTTGAATGCAAACACCAGCACACATACTAAAGATGTCATTTAAGAACACCACCTCATGAGAAGATATCTAACAAAAACCACATACCTTTACAGAGTATTTGTTTTTATCACTGTACGTAAATACTTTCAAATGTATGGATTTCAAATTATAACCATATAAGGACATTCCTTGTTTGGCAGAAGTCCTTGCATGACACATTACATGTGACTGTGATTTATATAATTAATTTTTTTAAATTTTTTTTTATTTTGTTGCATGAAATTTATATGGTAACTTTGATTGCATTATTTTAATGTCATGTGGGGTTACCCTGACCCTGTACATTTTAAAATAATATTTTTTTGCAGTGTACTTTTTAATTTCTTATTGCAAATGTTACGTTTTTTTAGTCACATTTTCAGTATTTTAGTTAAGTTGCTCAGTTTGTCTTGCATTGATGTAAATCTCATTTAGCTTATTGAAGTGAGCTGTACTATTTTATTGAAGGAAGGACTTGAGTCATATCTAAAGAAACCATCACAGAACACCATAGCAACCCCATAGCAACATCCTGGCAATCACCCAAATCACTTTTTCATGTAAAAATCTAGTTAAACTTGTTTGTGTCTTGTTACAAGTTCTAGCTCTCTTCCTGTTTAAGATTGACAGCGCTAATGCTGACCCTCTTGAGTGAACGCCAAGTGACTCATGCCATACAAAATCAGCAAGTCAAGACCAAAGATTTAAACTTTTAACAGGCAACACCCATAGATCTAAAGAATTCCCTTAGGCTCCGGAGACTGTTCGTCGACCTGCGACGCTCTTACAAAGACAAAGACGGAGCTAGACGAAGGGGGGAGTTTTATTGAGTGAGACTGCTTCTGCTGCCCTCTGTCTCTTATTCTCTCTCTCTCTCCCCGCATAAACATCTGTGGCTGGTTAATGTTAGCCCTGGAGCTAAGTGCAGAGAAAGGGGGTCTGGTTCTCACAGCAGCGATAGCAATGGTAAAAGGGCAGGGAGGTGTGGTGGCGAACGGGCAACTGCTGCACAAACGCTCCTGGGCTGACTGCCCGACGCTAATCAGAGAGTGAGGGCAGGAGAAAGCGCAGTTAGGGAGGGTGAAACTGATAAGAGAAGCTAACAGGGGAGCATCTTGGGAACTGCAAGTGATTTAGAGCAGAGCCAGAAATCCAAAAAGCCATAAGCGACCCGGTTTGCCTCATGTGTTTTGTCAGCGATTGGGAGTAGAAAATAGCACGGTTTAGCTGTGGACTTCGGTCAGAGCGGCAGGGACTGATTTGGTACTGTTCTGTTTTATTGTTTGTTTGGTTTCAGGGCCTTTGTTGTGTGTTTTTGGCAGGCCGTTCTGATCTGATAAAGAGTGAAAGGTAAGAACAAGCTTAATCAGGAGGTTATTGACCCACAGGAAACCTCAGGTGTATTCAACGAGAATCAACAAACAAAAGGATATGGAAAAAGAACGAAGCAGTTCTTTGCCTCAAGCCTTGTAGACAATACTTCATATGGTGAAGACTAAGAAAACCTTGTATGATCCTATCTGCAAAGGGTTTCCTGAAGACAGTATCTCTTCCTCTAGAATTTGACAAAGAGCTGTCAAGACTTTTATTACACAACATTGAAGGATTTGTTAAAACCATTGCAGGTGTTTAACATAAGCAGACTAATAAATCACACATGGATGAAAACTAATCCAGTGCACGAAAAAATAACTTAGCAAACAAACCTAGATTACATTTTCTAAGAAATGTCATGTATCCACCAAGGAATTGTTTAACAGAGGTTGTGTAGCAGCCAAGGTCAGAGATCACCTTTAGGTTCAGCTGATTTCTGACAGTATGTTTTCTGAAAGGAATTTCTGACAGACAATCACAAAAACATTGCAAAAGTGACTGTTGCAAAACTTGTTATCTTTTAATACCAATCTCTGCAAATAGAGCCAAGGATTTTCTTGTTTGCTGGCGTAATAATAGACTTGGATGGCTATAGCATTTGTTATTGTGAAGTTTTGTAATTAAACTATTTTGAGACTCAAATCTCAACCAACAAATACGATTCCAATATTGTTTACTTGCTTGTTTTCATGCAAACAAGATGGTTGTTAAATGCACAGAAATGTACAAAATCTGTGAGTGACTCTTCCATCCAAACAAACATGCATCTTACGATTTCTTTTTTTAATGTTCTGTCACACTGTGCACATGTACGTGTTTAAACTGTATTTCATTGCCAATCAAGAAAAGTCAAGAGGTCCAAACCAACATCAGAACCCAGACCCCGGACTTTTACTACTCTGTAGAAAGAAGAAATGCATAGTTTAGCACAACAAATTGGTGAGAATTTTAACACTACTTGCTCTAATCTTTCATGAACCAACCATCCCTTGTCAGCCAATTTAGCTCACGTTAACTGCACACGGATGGACACCATATTAGGCAAATCCAGTTTACTGCTTCTCCCTGTCCCATAGTCACACAGGGCCTAGAAAAGCTGAGTGAACATGCCTCTCTAACACTGGGAACATTCCTACAGTCTTCTGTAATGGCATATTTCAGATTTCGAAAAGAAAGTGGAGAAAACAGAACAGCATGCGATAACGGGGTGGTTCCAGAGGCAGCATACGAAGACGCATTATGGGATCATCGAAGCCGAGCTCCTTTTCACTGCCTGATTGACAGTTCCCGTCCATCCCCTCTTATGCTTTCCCACGCCACAGTAATTGTGGAAGGCAGTCAGCCGAAACCACTGGTCAGTCGCAGAATGGCCACAGCACAAAGACTGGTAGAGAAAGCCGCTCAGTGTTTTCTAAAGGACCTGCTGTCCTCCACATACACACATACATAAAGATGCCTCTGTTTCTTCTTTTAGCTCTTGTCTCCGCTTGCCCATGAAGGATTAACTCTTTCTTGGCTTCAAACGCCTCATCGGATGAGATTTATCATGGATGATGGAATGAATGTATCTTGACAGAGATCCTAACGGAGCTGTCTCATGTGTCACCACCTATATATAGCCACTTATCCTTAAAAAAAACAAACTTCCACGGTCTAACACAAGGGGGCAGCCTGTCCCTCAAGTTCAACAGGGCTGCCACCAAGCTAACCCTCATGTACACAAAGCAACAATTAGAGGAAAATATGCTTTCATGTCAAAAACAAAGCTATTTGGCAGCATGATTTGGCCTGTCTGTGTGCTAATAATGTGCCGTAATCCTGCTTGACTGGAGATGAATTCAGAGGTTAGAAGCCAAACGAGAATGCTGGAGACGTTTTATTTACTCAGTCGCTGTAGATTCCTCTGGTATGGAGAGGCATAAATCATCGCTTATGGGACGAACGAGAAAGAGACAGAGGAGATGTAAAGAGAGAGAAAATGAGTGTAGCCAGCGAGCGGTGCTAAACAATGGGGTTTACCCAACACACCCTTCTAATTCACTCTCACATCATCCCTTCCCAGCTGGCCTCGAAGAACCCAGAACATTACTGCCTGGCCTGGGCCACTTTAGCACTTCTCCAGGGCCTACTAAAACGCACACTCACTCACTCATTCACTCACTCGCATTCTATCAGGGTTTTATCTGGAAGTGCTCTAGAATGTGTTCTGGACTGTGTCTTGAAAAGGGGGATTATTTCTGGTCTGCTCCCCTCTTATGTCATCAGCTCGTTCCCCATAGTGTCAATCAAGTTTGCGTCCACATTTGCTTTGAGCTCAGGTGTTGACATGCTTCAGCGCCGGCTCCTCTCCGGCCTCTTGCGGGTGGTCCTGGAAAGGCCTGTGCGAGTGGACCGAAGCACAGTGACAGGCTTGGTCTTGCGCTCATGTGTAAAACATAATCAGGCCGGCGTGGAGCGGAGATGTAACGATTGCTTAAATGGCTGCGACGGCTCTGGCTCTCCTACTCCGCCGTGACTTATTGTCCCTGACGTGCTGACGCAGCACTCCAAGAATCCCACTCTTCGCATGAGGTTTTGCAGCCTCCCCCGAACATGGCCTTCTTCTCGTCAAATTTCCATAAACTAACAGGTTAGCGAGGGCATCCTTTGGTAAGGCATTTCTTCAAGCTGCAAATCCTTTGCTGTGTCAGTCCTCCGCACGGCTTTGGTTTTAACACCACCGTCTTTGAGATCAGGTGTATCTGGTTACTGACATAATGCTAATGAGGTGCGTTTACAAAGCTTGTAAAACTGGTGTGCAGAGAGGGGGGAAGCAGATGCACAAAGACAAGAGGAAGGGGATGGAGTGACTTGCCTTCAGCTATGGATTTAAAGGTGTCATTCAATCAGCTCAGTGATGACTTCTTTTTGTTGTGTTTAAGTCCCCCATCTCTCTCTTTCTCTCTCAAAGTGTGGGAATTACGCCGTGCTGGTGGATCTTCACATACTGCCCTTAGGCGGCCAAGACAATGCCAGCTGGTTCTCTCCAGAGCACAGAAAGGTAAGGGAATAAGGGTGTGTTTCTGTTTGTTTGTGTTTGTGCTCTTACACTTCAATAGACTCATACTGCAGGAATCTGGTATTTGGATTTACTCTTGGGCATCCCCCCATCCTCCTTCTGCTTTTATAAGATATATGTTTTCATTGGCCCACGCAGCCGAAAGGCTTTGAATGATTTCCCTCCCAGGTTTAACTCTACATGCAGAAAGTCTAGTTAAATTTGATCTCCATATAAAAAGTTTAGAACGAATGTCACCTTGGGAGGTTTGTCTTTGTTTTCATGATTGCAAGTATGTGTGCAAATTATGTGTGTTTGTATACACAGGATGTCAGCTCTCTGATTAGAGATGCTTTGGAGCTGAGGGTGAGGCAGTTTCAAGAGGCCAGATACCAGACGATCCAGCCCAAACCGAGGAAGGATCTCACCCTGACTGGTCCTCTCTGTCTTGAAGGTACTAACATGGGTTCGAAACTTACTTCAAAGCTGTTAAAAAAAGCGTGTTCTATGGTATGAATATGAGTAATTCTCGCATACTGCATCATCCATATTGCCACCATCACATGACCTACCAATATCAGTGGTGGACGTGACCATGTAACTTCACTGACAGCTCCTCTCCTAAAGCCTCATGGGGAATTTTAGAGTGCTAATTAGATGCACACGTCTCAAATCTGAGTATTCTTCACCTACTTGAATACTATGAGTTCCGACAGACTACTCATCTATTATTTACTACTATAGGGTTAGTAACCTGCACACATAGGCAGAATTTCATAGCATTTCTTTTCTAGAGTTGTTGGTGTTTATTTAGCAATGTTAGATATTTAATTGCATCATTTTGTTTATGCTATTGGGAAATGTTCAAAGGATGATGACGTACATGCCATTCCTTAGGTTCATTAAAGTCTACTAATGTTTAGCTACAGTATACTGATTTATGTGAAACCTATTTGAACCACAAATACCACTGCACTCTTTCAATACAATACCGAATGTACATCTCAAGATGGGAAATATCTGTTGCACCTGCATATTTGAGAATTTGCTATAGGCTATTGAAATATATAATTACCAATGATCAAGCTGCAAGTGAAGACCTGTGTCTTTGCTCACACCTACTTTAGAAACGATCTCTCCTTCATAAACATGAGACATGTCACACTGCTTCACAGGTTAAGCACTCTGTACATGGTTGTCCCACAGCAGGAAGGGAACTATTTCAAAACAAAGTGGAGAAATCGAGGCTATACCTGCATGCCAGCAAGAATAAAAACTAGTTGAGACTAGGTAGCACTCCCCAGGAGTGTCTCCACCGCCCCCACAGAGATGTTGTGAACGTGTTTGAGTTGACTTTTCTTCAGCATATATGCAAGCCAACTTCTCTTATTGTCTAACTGTATGTTGACCAACTTATGTTGAAACTTTAAAAAAAAATTATTATTAATTATGAACTTCTTTTGAACGTCCCTAATATAAAGTCTTAAAATCCAAACTTTTCTTTTTTATTAACAGCATATAAACTGGAATAACCACATGATATCACGGTTCAACAAAGCTGAAGTGATGATATTTCCAGCATATAATGTCCACAATCCAAACATTTTAGAACTTTTGCTTAATGCGTAATGTCAGCAGATTTGTAAAAAAAATAAGCATTTGTGCAGCATTTTCAATAAACCAGTTATTTCTAGTCAATCAAACACACAAACAAATGTGTAACCAGTGTAACCTGATTACTAAAATGAACATTTCTTAT
Organism: Enteromius radiatus; assembly: GCA_032357445.1. Lineage (NCBI taxonomy): Eukaryota > Metazoa > Chordata > Actinopteri > Cypriniformes > Cyprinidae > Enteromius > Enteromius radiatus. The sequence goes on along the minus strand of JAUCMS010000022.1, from coordinate 12,068,377 downwards.
TCTTTAGTAAGTTGAATACCTTGTAGGTTGTTTCATGAACGCATTTAATTCAATTAAATTATCAGTTAAAACATTGGACTGTGTAATTTACTGCATTGACAAAGACAGAATAAATTAGTGAGACACTGCAGGTGAATAGGGTAAAAAAATTAACTAATAGTTATCACACTTACTTATCTAGTTGATAGATTAAATTGATTATTGCAAACAATTTTTTGTATTGCAAGTTTATATTTATAAATATTACATTTGAATGGTTAAATGAGGCATTAATGAAATATGCACTAATTTGCATACATTTCTAGAATAAAAATTTAAACACTGGATGAAGCCAGTTTCAAAAATATTTAATTTTGTTTGACATATTAGATTCAAAAGTTTTTACTGAGGGAATTTCGGGCATCTCATTTAGTCGCTTTATAATTCAGAAAATACTTAGAACAGACAGAAAAAAACAGAAAATACAACTTGACAGGCTTTTGGGGGCCATAATCCATAAAATGTTGTATATTATCAAGCAAATTATATATGAACAAATCCTTCTGTAAAAACCTTCAGGATATAGACAGGAATAAAAATGTAAAGTTTGGTGTGTGTGATTATTGGAGTGTGTGATGTGGAGATGTGTGGTTCAGCAAAGGAGAAAAAACTCTTTTTGAGAATACTGCCTTTAAAAATGTGTAAAGTACTGTAATTGAAATCTATTGATACAAATAGAGACAGTGCTATCAAACAAACACTTAACAGTGTCTTTTTGATTGTTTTCTTTCCACGAGTCTGAAAAAATATTTGATGGAAAACCAAAAAGCCAAAAATTTCAAATTTGACAGGTGAATGAAAAAAAAGGGTTTTTGCCTGCAGTGTCTCCCCTTAACAGTATAAATGAAATTAAGTGAAATGATTCTGAATCAAGTTGAATTGTAATCTAATCAAATTGAGTCAGAAGAATGTATGATTCTGAATCTAATCGAAAGAGGAAATCTGCTAGCCAGCCTGATTACTAAAAGACAGTTCATAGCAGTTCTGGGTAATGACAGCACACTCTAAAAAGGTTAGGTTAAAAAAACAACCCAACCTTAACCCAGCTGCTAGGTAACTAGATAGCACACGCGCTAGGTTGTTTTGACCCAAGTGCTGGGTTGTTTATTGCCTTGCTACATTTACATTTACCAATTTTAGTAATAATAAATACATAATAATCACAAATGAAGAAATTTCCTAGTGCAGTTAATATAAAGCACAAAAGAAGTGAAGAAAAGGAAGTGAATCCTTTTCCAACGTGCACACATCACAGCAGTGAGAAGTGAACAACCACACACACACACTGTGAACACACACCCGGAGCAGTGGGCAGCCATTGCTGCGGCACTCGGGGAGCAGTTGGGAGAACGGTGCCTTGCTCAAGGGTCTCACCTCAGTCGTGGTATTGAAGCTGGAGAGAGTGCTGGTTATTCACTAACCCCACCCACAATCCCTGCCGGACCTGGGACTCGAACCCGTGACCTTTTACAAGTCCAACTCCCTATCCATTAGGCTACGACTGCCCCAAGAAGGACTTGAAACAAAGATAAACAGAAAGAGTACTTGCAACAAAGATCACAAGTAAAGAGTCAATTTTAATGGCATGGGTTGAAACAATGGCGAAGGTCTGGGTTGTTGCTGTCTTGTTTCCTCAAGCAGAAAATGTGTAGGAAGGCATCACTGGTCTCTGAATATTTTGGTCCCCTCCTGTTGATTAAATAAACACAACACTTAGTATAGCAACATAACTAACAAGTTAAGTGTATTTTGTGGAAATCATGTATAATTATATACAGTTAAAGTCAATCCCCCTTAAGACTTAAACTTTACATCCCCTTGATTCTTAATACTGTGACCCTGAATGATCCACAGCGGTGTTTTCGTATTGTGAAAGAAAGGGTTCAAATACATAAGCAAGCTGGAAAAAACAGGATCACGCAGGTAACAACACAGTATTAAGAATCGGGGTAATTTTTATAAATTCAGCTATTATTTTCTTTTGTGTATTATATGTAGTGCTGGGCAATGATTAATCGCGATTAATCGCATCCAAAATAAAAGTTTTTCTTTACATAATATATTTGT
>JAUCMS010000022.1:11996402-12043692 GCA_032357445.1 Enteromius radiatus | reverse complement strand
TATTGTTTTTGGTATTTATTCAAGTGCATGTTTTGTTAACAGAGACTGAGAGTCCATTGCTTTTATTGTTTTTGGTTGTTTTGTTCATTGTTACTGTGGATAATGTTTTCCATTTTCAGTGTTAAATAGTCTAAAAATAAACGTTTTTGAATTTTGAAAGGCGTATGTGCATTATTATGCCATTATCATTATTCTAGATCAGATCGACAATATTATTGTTTATCGCGGTAATTTCTTGGACAATTTATCGTCCAGCAAAATTTGTTATCGTGACAGGCAGGCCTAGTATTAATATCTTAAACAAAAGAAAGTGTTAATGACACCAAAATGTTGCATTCACATGTAAACTGAAAGGCTTAATTATATTTATAGATTTTCTGTTCCCATAGATACATTGGATTGTGTCTTCTCTCACTCCATTCACTTTCTAACATGAATTTCTTATCGTCTTTCTCTTTCCCTTGTTGTTCTTTGAAACCCAGCGAAGTACATGAGAGAATTGCTTCTTTGGAGAGTATCTCTGGGAAGAAACACTGCTCCATTGTTACTTTCTCTTTCATCTGTTTTCCAAAGGTTTGTAAAATGCATATGAAGGTATTGAAATTCAAATGTTCTTCCTCCCCTATCCACCATGTTTGAGCATGTGTATGTGCGCGGTACCTTTCACGCTCACTGGGTGTGTTTATTATTAGTGGACTTATCGTTAGTGAGTATGGGTGTGTTTCTGCTCATAGTGTGTCTGGATATCCCCCTAAAAACCGTCCAATCTTGGGGGTGGGGGGGTTGTGTATGTGTGTGTAGGAGAGAGTTTGAGAGACAGTGGTCATAGATGGAACACAGTCTACAGATGAGACAGCAGCTTGCTCGCTCCGACTTTGGAAATGGATTGTTTTTAAACATCAGCAGCCCACGTTACAACACGAGTTCCTATGAATACTTGTCTCTGTGGGAGGACACACACCGCAGAGAGTCTCTTGGGTTCTCATAGACTCTGTTTTCTCAGATCTTCCCATGCATTACCCTTCCCTGCACCTTAAAGTGAACCTTCCCACTAGCTATTGATCAGCCCTTTTAGAGTGAAGCAGCACTGATTTATGTGCAGTCCTGCTAAACCTGCTGCTTTCAAACAGCTTGTGGGAAAAGAACTCTTTTTGTCTTTTTTTATCTTTGTAACATTTGGGTCATATGCCGGTAGACATGACAAACGGTAGAAATATATACTGTATATTTTTTTGTTTCTGTTGCGGTTATGCTCATGTGTGGTTAGTGCTGTGTTATCACAAAAGTTTTGGTCATGCATTTTTACCAGTTTAATTTTTCAAGCGATTTTAAACCGTTCAGGTAAGACATGCACATAAAATACTATGAAAACATGAACCAAATCAATTCTTAGATTCATGCAATTTGAATAAAATTAGCACAAAGCATCTCAAATTTGGCTTGGCCATTGTCAAATGATTTGCTGCTGTTCCCATCTGCTGTTGATTGCTAGCAAAAGTTCATCAGAGTGTTTTCCTCTAAACCACAAATAGTTCATTGCATTTATTAAAAGACCCACCGTGGCTTCCATTTCTATTTAGCATCAATTTTCCCATAAGAAATGATTTTGGTGTCTTGACATGGGATGAAAATGCTGTAGTGTTGGCAAATAAAAGCACATTCATGCATTTGGCAGATACTTTTATCCAAAGTAGCTTTCAAGGTTTAGGTTTAAGGTTACTTTTTTCTGTTTCCTGGGAATTGAACTCATGACATTGGAATTGCTAATACCATAACTACACTGTTTGAGCCACAGAAATACAATTAAGTAAAGTCCTGACTTGCAACAAAGATCTTATCTTGTGGGATTTTATAATATTTTTGTCTTAATTTAATATTACACAAAAGAGCATAAAGCGTTAATAGTCATCTGACAGGTTGTGCCACAGTCACATGCTGCAGGATCACTTGCTTGCGGCACTGTAGGTGCACCTTTCTTGTGTGATTCATTCACGCATTAAAGGAATAGTTCACCCAAAAATGAAAATTCTGTCATCATTTTCTCACCCTCATATAGTTCCAAACCTGAACTAATTTCTTTGTTCTGCCGAACAAAAAGGAAGATTGGCTCACCATCGATGTCCATAGTGTTTACCATGGAAGTCAATGGTGACCAAAAAAGCCTGGTTACAACATTTTTTCAAAATATCTTTTAATTTTTGGGTGAACTTGCTCACAGTGCCTCGGAGCAAAGATGAGCAAAATGGATAGTGGGTCTTCCATTTAAATTTGTTGTATTGTTTTTGATATCACCATCCCTCTAAACCCATCTAAACCCTTTGGTTACCATCACATGTACTGTATATTTATCCCCTAGGCCCCACTAATTTTATTTTATTTTCTTAAAAAACAACGCATTATGTATGGGTATATAGAGGTCCCCTCTTCAGGCCAGTGTCTGTGCACTTCATATGAAACGCATCCCTCTGCAATTTCCTCATTTCGCTCTAATGACTTGACGGACCTTGTGCTTATCTGGCCGTTTGCTCCCAAAATAGAACTAATAGCTTATATATCTTGAGCCTGTTCAGAGGCCGGTTTGTAAACCTACACTTTTATGAAATCCAATCAGTTTGGACTGGAATGATTGTTTTGTGTCGGTTAATCGCAGTTCAATGATCCTGTGCCCCTAAAGACGGCGGCCACAAGCACCTGCTCTGTTCTTGCTCAGTCAAGGATTGTTCTGTTGATAGAGCTTCATTAGGACTGTTGAAGGTGTATGTTGGTGGGATTCAATAAGCTGCTTCGTCTCTTTATTCTTCTCAGAGCTGCCCAGTTAAGCATGGCTAGTACTAAAACAAGGACTTCAAAGTGTTTGTCAAACTATTCAAGTGGTCAAGCCAGGTCGTAATGAACAACACAAACACACACACACACACACACACACACAGTCAATGGATATATTATTTTGAAAATAATTTTAAATAACTACAAAAAATATGTTTTGCACAGTGTGAGTGTATTTACTGATCACACATCAGCAATTTAAAAGGCATGTTATTATGTGATTTTTGATACATAAAATATATAACATGCACAAGCAAAAAAAGCAAAGCCACACAAATATGTATTTTTTGATAAGCATGATCAGAAATCTGATGATCAAGACGAAGGAAAAAAGAGATCTTCCTCTGAATACTGGCAGTTCAACACAAGCTTGTGTTTTTGCTTGGTCTCTTGGGTATGGCCGTCAAAACAAAACATCTAATGGATTTGTTCCCATGGCTACACCAAATATCGTTAATTCATGTCAGTACAATGGACTTCTCTTAGAGTCCTTTAAAAAAACAACTAAAAAACAGAGAATATACTAGTGTTGAGAGAGTAGCTTTATTCCAAAACCTAATGAGATACCTACACAGATGACATCTAATGAATAATAATGACAATTTCTTTTGTTTCGTCCACCATCTTGAATTTAATGGATCTGTCTCTCTTTTCTTGTCTCAGCAGTGTGAACCAAGCCATTCAAAGTATTTTTCTGGCTCTGCCGAGATGATTGATCCATTACCCAGCTCCACAGCAACAACAAGAGCCATTCTTCAGAAGATGTAAGTACTGTTCTGATATACCTTGCGGCGATCCATCTACATCTTCATGGAACCTTTTCTCATTCCTCCAGTGCCAGGCAGGCTAAAGTCCAACCTCAAGAACGTCAAGATGATCAAGCGGACAAAGCTGAGAAGGGGTCTGTTGAAGTATGTCATCCTATCACCATATCGTCTGGCAGCAAGCTCATGGGTGAGTCACTGGAGGAAGGGAAAGCAGTGTTGTCATCTAAATTAAGTAACAGTAAAGAGGTCACCGAACCACAACTTGATGCTACCGGTCCAAAGAGACGACCACGGACCCCAAGTAGCTCAGGAGAAGACGCCGACCGCCAAAAGACAAAAAGATCTCGTCTTGGAGAGCCTGCAGAGTCAAGCGATTCCAACAACCCCTCTTCCGATGTTGCTGCTCCAGACTCCGTTTGCTGTCCCCAGCCTGAGATTTCACAGACTAACCAAAGCGGATTGGCCACAAGCTTGAGAGGCCTATCCGTCAAGCCCGTATCCTCTGGCTCCTCTATTAGTTCCAGATCTGTCGCCAGAGAGGGAAGGAAGGGGGGCGAGCCCAGAACATCCCGATTACGCCGGCTCAAGAAATCCTGAGGGGAGCAGCGGCATCGAACGAGAGAGGATGTCTGACGCCACCACGATGGATGTTACAGTACACACTTCTACTGTAATACTGTCTGTCAGCGGCGGTTGCACAAGAGTTCACCACACACAGTCTCTGCACATACAGTACTTCCCTTCTCCCTTTAAAGTAAAAAACACAAAACTGCTTGAACGCTTGAATTAGATTACCAAGAAGCTCTGACATATTTGAATTGACTCCACTAGCAACAGCTTAAAAGCAACTCAAGCAAACAGTAACTTCACTCTAAACAAAAACACAAATGCAGTTTGCGTTTTCGGTGCAAGATTTGTATTTCAGACTAGCGGGAGCCGTTGAGCACACTGTGGCTTCAAGCCCAAATCTCTGGCTCCATCCGTCTGAAATCTCCACTCTTCCAGCTTCAGCTGAGCACATGATTGATTTCGCTGTGTTCTCACATACACCGCGCTTCTTAAGCGATCAGGGGTTTTCACCGTTGGAGCCGACTGCCGTCTCCCTGCGGTTATTATTTGTAAATGTGTTATTGCTTTTTCGTAACAGCTAAAAGTCTGCTGCGGGATGACTGACAACGTTATGGAACGCTGTAGTGGCGCTCGCGTCCGATATTTGGCTAATCACGGGTGCAGCCGACATTGATGTAGTGCGTGATGGCAGGATGATTATATGGATGGACGTAAATTCGTTGAGTCACATGCTTTATTTTCCAGCCATGCTTACAAATCACTCCATGTTTATGTATTTAGTATAATAGATATGTGTCATAAAAGCGTTATCAGAATATATAAACATTGTGCCGTAATAATCCCATAACCTGGCAGTCAGAATGCTTCTGGTTTAGAGTTACAACCTATTTCACTGTATATTAGCAAACCATTTGTTCTTAATTCATGTTTGCATTGAAATACTTGTGAACTAAATGTCCAAGGAATACCTTAAAAATCTAATACAGTCTACTGTACTTCCTATATTACTTAATCATTAATAATAAAATTCTGATTTCTTGACTTTTAATTATATAGTGCTCAGAATGACATACTGTAACGTTGGAGATCGACCTTTGATTGCGAGGTAAGCGAAGTAGCAACAGATTTTTTCCAAATTGGGACAGATTACTGAAAATAAAAAATTAACTTGGGTTGGGAAAAATGTAGGTCTGTTTATTGGTTATTAATTAGATTTTTTTTAGATTGGTTGGGTTTTAAGTGGACTAAATGCTTGGAGATATCCAGCATATATCACCAAGGAGAAAATTGAGACATTTTGATTAAGGCCGGGATAATAACATGCATTTACAAATTAGAATTTTTACTTCGTGTCAATTTAAAAGGACTATTTTAACCATAAAAGAAAATGTCATCAACCCGTTCCAAACCCATTCAACTTCTTTCTTCTGTGGAACAGCAAAAGGAACTTCTGGAGGCTGTGCTGAGCATTTATTTAGAAATGATTCAGACAGGTTTTATGAACTGGATCAACTGAGTGATTGAAAAGATGTGACTCACGAGAATGATTCGTTCAGAAATTGGACTTATTTCACCAATTATAAGACAATCTTGAGTCAATGTTTACTTCAATTTCTCACAAAGCCATCACATGACTTCAGAAGACTTTGAATATAGGGCATGAGTGGTATGAACCATTCGGATGATGTCTTTGTGTTCTTTATGCACCTTGAAATCTCCTGTCCTCTTTCAGTGAGCATGGAAAACAGCCACCTTTCTTATCGAAGTGCCTTCTTTGTGTACCACAGTAGAAAAAAGGTATATTTGTGAAAAAACACCTTGAGGGTGAGTAATTGATGACAGAATTTACATGATATCACTGGGACATTGGGAAACCCCTTTCTTCTCCCTCATCACCATAAGCTTTGCCTTTTGCCCTGCAGTTGTTTTACTCAATACCTCATTCGTCAGTCTTCACATGGTAGAGGGCACAAACAGACCCGCATGGCTGTACCACAAAGACATTTAGACAGAGACCTTGTGCTTCACATAACATTACGTAAGCGCAAGAGAGGATTCGACTCCTCCCAAAGCAGCACAATACAGCACAAATCGAAAACAAACATTTAATTTTTCTTTTATACAAAATGTTTAATAAATATAACATTCAAAAAATATTGCCAGGAACAAACTAAAAAACAAATTTACAATAAGGTCAAATACGAACATTGAATATTGCCATGATCTCATAGAATTTACAAATATGTGATAAGCTTGTCGGTTTGGTGTTTTTAGAGAGCCTCGATATAAAAGAATAACGAAAAGAACACTACATGTGCACAGCAATAGAAATGGACTCCTGAAAGCAAGGCAGTCATCTACAGTGTTTTCATTGGCCCCCTACTGTTCAAGTATTCACAGCCTAGCTTATGACATACTGCAAACCGAAGCGGAAGAGAAATGATTTGTGTGAATCAGTTTTACCAACAAGCAACTAGAAGACTCATGCTCCCTTTTATTTGAGATTTTTTTTAATGATTTATTTTTTTTTCTTTCATCTGTGGCAAGCAATGTGTCTGCCACCAGGTATCCAAACAAAAAAGCAGTCATGATGTTGACATTACCTGCATTGAGAGTTGGGAAGAGTTGGCAAAATACATACAATAGGAGTTTCAAATATTGAAATATCTGACAATGTATTAAAAGAAAATTCTCAGGCACACAAATGCCCATCTTGTTTTTCCAAAAAAAAAAAAAAAAAAAAAAAAAGAAAAGACTGCTTTTTCTCTCTGAAATTTTGGTATGTGAAACATCAAACAAATGTCGTCTGAACAAAGCTATAGGCTTACAAAGCTATCAAAACCTTCAAAACTAGACAGGACATATAAATAAAAAGGAATGATATTTTAAGGCTCTTGATTATTAAGTTAATAAATCAAATATACACAGTGATTAATTAAAAAAAATATACATATCTACACTAAATTGACACAATTCTTCATATTGGCAGCAGAAAGCTGACCGACCTATCCCGCCCAAGAAAAGAAAAATAATAAATAATTTTTTTTGCTTTTTTCCCCCGTTTTTCATACTCATTTCCGACAATTGCTGTGGTGCGTAGCTGTGAAGGCACTTTCAGTTCAGAACTAGAAATAAAACCAACTAGAGAGAGTTTCCACACAGCTGCTGGATAAGGAAGAAACGACTACTTTAGCTGTGAGAGCATTGTCATTATGAACGAAAATAACACTTAAAACTATTTGCAAACACTATGCAAACTTTTCAGACTCACTGAGATACTCAAACGTATCCACGAAAATATAGACATTTGAAATGTGTACTTTTTTTTTTTTTACATTTTGTTTTTTTTTTTCTTTTACAAAGGAAAACACTGGATGCGAAACGCAGCATTTGGGTTTTCCAGCCGTCCACAGCAACTTTTACAATTGCCAGTGTGAAGCCAGCTTGTCAAAACTTAAATTAACACAGGATTCTAGGCAAACAACAGCCTTTGAGTCCAGAACACGACGCAACAGTTTTTTAAGAAGCACAACCCCCCCGAGACCCTGCCAAATGACCGGTAAGTGCAACAGGGGTTCGGTCGCACGGCAACACAGCTGCCTGCTATACGATATACTCCATCCTGTTTAAGCTCTGTGCCGTCTCCAAGTCTCTGTTGTCCTGTTTGTTAGTCCAGTTTGGGTTTTTGTTGGGCGCACGCTCCTCCCGTTCCACCAGCGTGTAGGCCGGCTGCTTGGTGAAGCGCGCTTTCTGCAGGTGTTTGTCCATCTCCTCTTCCTCCACCTCGGAGTTATGCGTCCTAATTTTGGCAATGATGGAGTTCTTCCCCTCGTAGTCTTTTATAGCCACGCCATGGGCCGCGTGTTTCTCGATGGGGTTCTTGATTTGGTTGAGCTGCTCACGCACGTTATTGGTGGTATTGTCCTCTGTCGCTGAGGTAGTTGCGTTGCTGTGGGTGTTCTGTTTCCGTCTGCGGTGAATGCACCACAGGAAGGCCGAGGCCAGGGCGAGAATCCAGAGCACGATGAAGATGGAGCTGAGCAGAGGAACCAGGTAGTCTGTGGACAAAAGAGCCAGAGGGACAGTTAGTCGACATTTGGGACAACGAGAAGACTGCAAGGGGAAACTATTTAAGTGTCTATTTACTGGTGAACATTTGTGCATTGGAAATAGGAAAACCTTGGTGTAGGAAAAAATAATCCACACTTTAATTCAACAGCAACATTTTCATATGTTGGACAAGACTTCTTTATACCCAGTCCACAGAGGCTGGCTCACACGGTTTAAGGTCTCTTAAGTTAGAAAGAGACTTAGGAGCTTGGCAGAAACATAGGACGCCATTTTTGATGAACAGCATGCATAAAGAGGGCCCTGATGTCTAATTGAAGTTCAATCCAACTGGCAGAGCTGATGTAACATTCCATGGCTTCAATGACTTAAAGCTTCTTTTGACAGTTAAACATTGCTCAAGCAAGACAGACCAAGGACAGACAGTTCAATACGACTGGCCCAGACTGTGGAAACCTTAATACTTTCATTTTTGACTACTTTTCAGCAAAGATGGACCCAATGTGCAATGTAATGTAGAACTGCTTACCTGTTTTGGGGCTTGGTGTCTGGTGAACTCGTATGCCGGTGATGGCTTTGATGATGGTGCTGTTACCATTGTGCTTGCTCACCAAGTCAAATATTTGACCCGTAATGTCTTTAATGGGATTCCTATCCGACCTGGGCTCTTCTGCGGACTGTACAGAAAACATAGACTCGTTAATATCACAAAAATTGACTTTTATATCGATTCTGCATTTCTTGAGATATTTTAAATAACAGTTTTGTCCGTAAAATGGAAATTATTTGCATCTGAATTAAGGGAAAAAAAAAAAAAGCTTGTGTTCCATAGAAGAATGGAAGGTTTGGAATGACATTTGTGTGAGACATTTTCTTTAAATAAGTAGTGTCCACAGTCTCTTAGCTGCCACCTTAGTTACAAACAGCTGATCAAGGACTTCTAGAGCACTAGAAACGTCCTGTCAGGTGGGTTGGAACAGTTTGAAGCTAAAGGTGGCCCTCAAGAAACATCTTCAGATGTTATGTTAGACCAGTGGTCTCAGACTTAATTCCTAGACACATTTAAGCTGTACTTACAATGCTGACATGAATCTCATTGCTGGCTGAAGAAGATGGCTCACAGGTGATGGACACCGCATGCTCTGCCGTGAGGTTTTTCAGCAGGTACCAGTGCCTTAGCTCATTACAAACATGTTCCACACTCAAGCCCTGTTGCAACAGAAAGATCCATTAGTTGTCTGTTCACGTTTAAGCGCTTTCCAACCAAATAATTAGTGCAATATGCATCTAAATCCCCAAAACGTCTTCTCGGTTTTTAGGTTTGTCTCCAATAACGGAGCAGACAGTGTGGGCAGTGCGAAAAGTTTAGTCTTTTGAGAGAATGTAAAAAAATCTGATTGCTGGGTTTTTCCCTGTCAAATATTAATCTTATACACTTCTCCCTAGTTTCTGTAGCCCATTAGTAGAAGAACCACATGTTTTTTATGCTTGTCACTGTCCTTTGTTGCACTCGCTTGTCTCTCGTTCAGCAATTTGGGCCGGCTGGTGGGCAGCCGCCAGCGGTGTTTCTCAACAATGACTTTCTAAGTATAAAACCGTTACGGGATATTAGCTCAGGAATGTCTTGGTTCGGAAAGGGGTACCGAGCCAGAGCTTATTATACAAAATGTATTTCTTGCGCTTTTATTCATCTAAAGAAAAAGTGTTTGGATATGACAACAAAGCTTGTGAGAATCCAACCAGCATGGAAAACTGCGCCCATGAGGAAGAGAAGAGACGAAGAGAACCTGATCTTTCACGCCCCACTGCGCTCTCAGTTCTCGTTTGGAGAAGGGGGAAAATGGCTCAAAAGCTCATAATTCAATCGCTTTCCTCTAAACGTATGACTCACTTGAGGCATGTTCTCCTTGTTAAAGGTGAACGTGATGTTGGCACAGCTGTCATCCTGGTAAGAGAAGCTGGCGTGGCATTTGGAGGTTGGAGGGGGTGAAGGGGGCCAACACTCTCCCAGACTAGGACAGGGTTTGACAAAGCAGTCCTCTTCTTTGATGGGAACACAGGATTGGCCTGCAGGACACCCACTTCTAGCCTTTCCTGCCCGACATGATATTAGTCCACACCACATCTGAAGGAAAAAAAAAAGGCATTTTAAAATGCACAATTAAGAAACGTATTAGTAAATGCCTCTGTAATACGATTGTAGCGGCAGATAAGTTACCATGGTGCAATGAATCTTTCCATTTTCACACTGGCAAATGTTGCAGTCTTCCTCCCATTTGGCGCCATCAGCAGTTACTTGTCCGTTAGCAATACAGGGTCTCCCAATGACTGTGAACGACATCAACAGAAGATTATGGCATGGCAAAAAAGGAGCTGGTATGGTGTGATCTTCTTGAGAAAAAAATCAAGCATTACATTTCCATTTAATTTGTCTATTTTTAATTTCTTTTTATTGTCACATTCAAGGACATCAAACTGATGTGAAACCTCAAACTAAGGAGAATTTTTGGACAATTTTGAAACGGTCCATTCAACAATATCATTGTTTTGTAGGAAGGGAATGGTTTGGGAGATGTTAATGCAGGTCTTGCTGTTCTTTTTAATAAGAAATATGTGGTATGTTGCCTGTTTGCACAAGCATACTGTATGACTCTTACCTTCTTGACACTCTGGTCCTGTTCTTCCAGGCGGACAAATGCAGCGATAACCATTGATTTCGTCTATGCAGGTAGAGCCAATTGCGCAGGGAGAAGACTGACACTCGTTTATATCTGAAGGAATGAAGAGAATCTGTCAGGAACCATGCTTTGAACTTTTAAAGTCCTAAAGCATTCCAATCGCATGAATAGCAACAGGTACAGTCTTGTTTCCCAGTAAAAACATTAAAATATTTTTTACAAATGAAACAGATTTACATAATAAGCAAGGCTTGCGTAAGGCTACGTAAGAAGGCATGTTTTCCAAGAATATCTTAAATTAATATTTGTTTATTGCTCAAAACAAGGCAAAACTGTCATGTCGTCTTGCTCATGGAGTTAAATATTCCCAAAGAGATCATTTTGATTGAGGCGAGTTTATAAAGTATGACCGAACACCCTGTCCTGATGGACTATATCATCTTAGGCTCAGCAGACATTAACATCATGAGCTCATTTGCAGCTTTGGATGCATCAAAGAGTAAAGCCTGAGTTATGTTTTGTGCAGCCAGATAAAAGCTTCTTAAAGAGCAAATGGAGCCCTGTAATCAGTGCTGGATAACCAGGCTGATTGGTTTTCGGTCACTGCGAGTCAGTTTCTCCCGAGGGGCCATGAACATCAGCGCTGCAGAATGCAAGGACGCTGCTTGCTGTGCTGTTGGCATTCTGCCCAGAGGGCTGGCTAATTGGGTGGCTAGACCATGCATTTTGCTCCAGCTCTTGTTTGTTTTTGAAGAGATGTGTTGCACATTTACAGGGCTGACAGCCAAGAGGATCAGGCATCATCGAACACTCACTTATGCGGCAGTCTGGTCCGGCGAAACCCGGAGCGCACTCACAGCGGTACCAGTTTTCACCATCCACACATGTCCCGCTGTTGTAGCTATAGAGAGGGAAAGACAGAAGGTCAGACACAGTTTGGTTCAGGCATCACTGCAGCATAACAATACTGTATAAGTGCTGTTGGTCAGTAAGTGTATCAGTGAGTGAGCTCAACTGAAGTGGAATAAGTAAATAAATAAATTAAATTCAATTATATTGTTGTTTGGATAATTATAGTGTTATTATAATTATAAAATAAAGAATTTGTTTAATATAAAATGAAATAATGTAAACAATGTAAATTAAATAATAATATAAATGAATTTAAAATAAAAACGGAACAATCATAAAATAAAATGAATAAAGGAAAATAAAAAAATAAGCATAAAAGCAACAAAATCAAATAAAAACATGTTTAAAATAAAACAACAAAACTTACAAACTTACAAAAAAACGAAACATACAGTAAATCAAATAAAATTAAAATATATAAATAAATAAAATTGGTTAGAAAATGAACTCACAAACCAGCAAATAGTAACTTTTTTGCTACAAAATTATTTTACACACCAAAATATCTGTAATTGAGACTCCAAGCTTGCATGTTACAATAACTTTACAACTATGCAAAAACGGGTATATCCAATAATTATAAGTGTATTTGATCAGTTCACTGTTATCAGTGGCCCTTAATTCCAAATGAAAAAAATCCTTATCAAATGAACTCATGCTAATTTTTAGTTTTGCTGGGATAGGTTACAGTGAACTCAAAATCTTGCTTAGACAGCTTCTCGAGCAGATGAACCCGATGTCAAAAGCACAATAGGCAGCGAGCTTAACGCACCCTTGGAATGACAGAAGCACTGGGAGTGCCTGTTTCCCAGCACTGTGAGAGTGTGAGAAAGTGCGGCACAGCTGTACGGGCCTGTTTACAGCGGCAGGCTGTGTGCATAAATGTTTTGCCAGGACTTACCATGGGTGTGGGTTGCAGTCGTTGGTATCTGAAAGAGAGAGAGAAGGAGGTTTGATTCTTCACTTCACACCCATGTGAGTACATAAGAACGAACACAACAGTCAACATGTCAGAGCTTGTGTCGGAGCGCGCGTGCGTCTGCGTGCTCGCGTGGGCGTCCAGTTTGGCAGAGTCGCTGATTGCTCGGTTACTAGCTGACTCGCTGTCTCCAGCTTTTCTTCTCTCTTAATTTTTAGGACTCTAGGTTTCTCCGCTCTCTCACAGATCGAGAGGTGCACAACAATACATGAGAAAGGCACATCGAGGGAGGAAAAAAAAAGAAAAAAGAAAGAGAAGCGGTGGGCTTGAGGAAAGGGGGGGACATCTGTCTCCACTTTCCCTCATTTACATTTTTTCCTTCATAGCTGGCAGCAGCAGACAATGTCCAGCCAGGGTGAGGTGGGTTTAGAGAAAGAATGGAAAAGAAAGAGCGAGACAAAGCCAGGAAAATGGATCCCTGCTTTATTCTCAGACTAAATGAACTTTTATGAGCGAAACTATTCCCTCTTCCACTTTAAATCCTCCTAGGAAGTACTCACTCTCGGTGCAGGTGGATCCTTCCCAGCCTTCCTTGCAGACGCAGGTGAAGGTGTCGCCACTGACCACACAGGTGCCTCCGTTCTCACATGGGTTGGGCAGACAGCTGCTGTTCTTGGCTGCGGAGGAGCCACAAGAGAGGTCAGAATGCTTTGAACTGAACAGATCAACACGAGTGCAACCACAACAAGACTGCCACACTTAAAACGGACCCGCTACATCTTGAAGTATTACCAAGTACAACATTTCCCAAGACACGATCCAACTAAATTTCCCATCAAAGAATTGGAGCCGACCGTACGCCAGATATGATATTTTCTGCATCAAAGAAATCTGCAAAAATGCTCGTCCCAAAATCTGATGGGGTTGTTTTACAGGATCGTGCTATTTGAAGCGAATTGCAGCCAATACATTGACAGAGAAAGAGATTTCAGTCTGTGAGCTCGGGTGATTAAATGTGAATAGTGTTTTCCTCCTATTTTGCAGAGCAACTTCTTAGTTTACATTTTGAACCATAAAACAGTTTCTGAATACTCCATGGGAAAAAAAAGCATTAAAATGATAAATGGTTACAACATTTTGTATAATTTATCTGCCATTATTAGATTTACAGTACATATAATATTATTTATATTTTACATTATTTCACAATTTACATAACCCTTACAACTATTTCATTTAATGATTGCTTGGAAATACAGTGCTATAGCAATACATATAAATTACTTAATAGTTTAAATGCCCTCACATTTCAGGAGGGGGATAAGAAATGTGATTGAATTCGAGTCCATGGCTTTATAAAGTTTTAAAACCCCTGCTTTTTAAATTTAGTTCTCAAAATCCAGAAAGAATCAGTTTAAAAGTTTCTGAAGGACTCGCAATACTTGTAGCCAAATTATTTGCTGCACAGTTGTAGCTTGCAACTGCTTGCTCTAACATCGCTCAGTGCATTTTTGTGCGAAGTATGACTTTAGTGTGCTGAAGAATGCTTTATTTTTGTAAGGGCTTGATGCACGTGAGTTGTTTGACATTTTAAGATAGAAAAAGTGAATGGGCGACACCCAAACTGACCTATGTTACACGTGGCTCCTTCCCAGCCAGGTGAGCACCTGCATTTGAAGATGTCCCCTTCATCATGACATGTACCTCCGTTATTGCATGTGGCTTCGTCACATTGACTGTCACCTGAAATTACAGTTACAATAGTATTTTATAACTCCAAACGTACACGCTCACACACAAACAAAAACTCAGCAAACTGGGTGGGTCATAAAAATAGTCGTACGGGAGTGGCAGGTTTTTCCCTTCCAGCCATTTCTACATTCGCAGTAGAAATCGTTCACCAGGTCTTGACATGCTCCCTTGTTAAGGCAGGGGTTCAAGCTGCAGTCATCGATGTCTGAAGAGAAAGAAGAAGAAAATGAGCTTAAATAAGCACAAACGTTTAACAAAAGCATAGAAAAATCTATTTAAGTGAACATACTGATTTCGCAGTGAACTCCTTCCCAGCCGTCAGCACAAATGCACTGATAAACGTTCACCTTATCGATGCAAGTACCGCCATTGCGACATGGGTTACTCTCACAGTCGTTTATATCTGGAAAAAAAAGACCACCACAAAATTTAGGATCATCTACATAGATGATAGGTTCTCAGCTGATATTAATCTTCATCGTGGCTGATATTGATATTGATCGGTTGTTATTGTGCAAGCTTGTACACTGAGATAAGCTTTGCTGTCATCTAAAATGCACATTTTCAAAAACACTAATAACTTAACACAGTTAAATGCAACCTTTAGCAAATATCATATTGAATAATCGTTTATCAGCGTTTTAGTTTTTAATGTTTTAAACATGTATTTAGGCAAAATAGTCTGCAATTTTATAACCAGGCCGTAAAATGAAAACAATTGTAATATCAGTGCGATAAAAAAGGTTTAGTTTAATGTTTAGTCTTACTCTCATGGCAGTAGGTGCCTCTGAATCCTTCCTGACACTCGCATGTAAACTGGCCTCCAGCCTGACTCCTGCAGCGTCCGTGCGGACCACAGACGTTTGAGGAGATATATCGCACCCCTTCCGGCGTGCTGTTGGATGCCACAGCAACAGTGCAGCTGTCAATCACTGTGAAAGTTTCAGAGAAAAAAAGAAACCCAGCTGTTAAAACTCGGGGGTTCACTGTGAAATAAAAGCTACAATAAACCCACATTACCCATTCTTCCAGTTCATTTCAATATTTGTGGGTTCACGTTCTACGTTTTTACAGTTCTACTTTTGCAGAAAGAGTGTATGAGGAGGCCATTTAATGCACATAAGCCCTGGAAGTTGAAAGAAACTTGATGGGCTTATCTTGCTGTGGGGTTTGCCCCTCCTCAAACACGCACACACTTTTAAACATCCAAGGCAGAGAATCCCACCAAGTCATTACCACGAAGAACACACACAGAGCTGTTAAGAAACTGGCAAACGTTCAGGAGGATTTGGGAATGGAGAAAGTGTTTAGGAGACTGTGTGTATGTGAGCTGTGTGTCCAGGGAGGTTACTGTCAAATAGCTCACCATGGGCTGAAAAAGCCTCATGTAACAAAATATGAGTTCTTTTTCCTCTTCTTTCCCCCTGAAGGTGGTGGGAGAGTCCACGGGCCTGTAATCTAGTTTTACTCAGCAGCTGAACAATGGCATGCAACCGGCAGATCAGCTTACTCTGGGGTTTTAGGGGCGGTTTACAAAGAGATACTGAGACAGGATCCGTCGCAGAGACTGAGATTTCTCACCTTGGCATGATGTGGTTCGGCAATGGTCCTTCAAGTGAGAGCAGTTTTTACCCTCGTAGTCATCGGGGCATTTGCAGAAGTAGTCCGAGGCCAGGTTGAAACACTGCGCGCCGTTCTGACATGGGTTGGGCTGGCAGTAATCGATATCCAACTACACCAAAGAAAGATTTACAAGAGGAGAAAAGTGAGCTCAATGATGAGGGGAAAATGATATCCAGGCATTTTTGGATTCTTAGAAAACACAACCCTCAACAGCCTCGACACAGCGTCTGCCAGGAAAAAGCGCACCAAAACGCTCAGGAGAATGAAAACAAATAGAAGAATATTTTAAAGAGCAAGCCAAACTCTGTCTGTCTCAAACCTAGCCCGTCTTTCTTTGTCTTTCTCTTTCTTCAGGGTACAACTAGAGCTGGGTGGATGAAGGTACATACCGCTTTATGCATTTTTAATGAAATTAATACTTTTATTCAGCTAAAATATATTAAAGTGTTCAAAAGTGACAGTAAAGATATTTATAATGTTATAAAATATTTATATTTCAAATGAATGCTGAACTTTGTATTCATCAAAGTTTGAACTTTGTATTCATCAAAGAACCCTGAAAAAAAAACATTAAACACAACTGTTTTTAACATAATAAGAAGAAGAAATAAAGAATCATGTCACACAAAAAAATGGAGTAATGGCTGCTGAAAATATGACATGTTACTGTAAGTTTGTACAGTATGTGTACTGTAGTCTTATTTTTTAGATGAGATTGACTCAGTATGGATAGCAGATAGTCATGAACCATTTCAAAATTTTTTTTTGTATTTTACACACAAAATGTGTAAGTGTAAAGCATATACATTAACTGTGATTCAAGTATTTTTATATACAAAGACATCAATAGTCTTGTAGGAATTTATTAGGACTTTCTCTCACCTGACACAGCTGACCCGAAAAGCCGGTAGGACACAGACACTGAAATCCATTGACTTCATCCTGACAGCGGCCACCGTTTAGGCAGGGACTGCTTGCACACTCGTCCACGTCCTTATCACAGTGTTCACCCGAATAGCCAGGAGGGCAAATACAGCGGTAACCATTCACCAAATCCTGTCAAAGATGAGAGAGAGAACGTTATTTTTTTTAAAACGCTACAGTAACTCAGTGAATGTAAAATCATCTCTGTGCCATAATCATGGGCATACTTTCTTGGCACTGACCCCCAAAAATAAATATTCAGCTTAGAAGGCTTACATTTTTTTGTTATACAGCACTTTTGAGAATGAATGGTATCAATATGTCAGCCTTAGACGGCACACCCATGTTTCTGCTCTGCATGTTTACAGTTTCTAGTCTTCAACGATAAGCTCTTCTGGAGATGAACTAGTCACAAGATTTGTCAAAGTTTGAGAGGTTCGTGGCACTAAGCCTTAGAAAATGACTCATGAGTTTGGTTTGAAGCAGTCAGGAGCAATTAAAAGGGATATCCTTGAGCACACCTGTACATTCCACTTTGTTCTCAGTTATATCCGATTTCAGATAAACCCATAGCTAAATATCACATACAAAATAACTGCGTAGCTGTACTCTGCCTCTTTACATGCCAGCCCCTTCCCTGCTTAAATAAAATAATAATAATACACCACCATTCATTTGTTTAGGGTTAACCCCAGACGTTTAAACAGTAGTGCACACTGATAGAAAAAACGTCAGATGATCTCTTACCTTGCAAGTTCCTCCATTCAGACATTGACCCTGGCAGTCATTTATGTCTAAAATTACGAGAAACATGTCTGAATTTTTAAGCCAAGCAGATAGAAAGCAAAAGGACATGCGGAGATAAAAAGTAAAAAAAAAAAAAAAGCGATTGGTATACTCACTTGTATCACAGTTCTGACCCGTCCAACCAGGGAGACACTCGCAGAAATATCCACCAATCAGATTGTGGCATGACTTGGCATTCACACATGGCTTGTCCTCACATTCATTGGCATCTTTTGAAAATACATTTAGTGATTAACGCCTTGCTAAAAGCACGATGAAAGTCAATCTTCAAATTGCTTCACTAATCTCTCACCAATGAGACACATTTTGCCGGTCCAGTGAGGAGGGCAGGTACATTTGAAGCCATTAACCAAATCCTGACAGGTGCCTCCATGTTTGCATGGGTTGGGTGTACAATCATCCACATCTGTAAGATCAGAGAAGATTAGACACATCAAGTGTTTCTGAATATCTTCTTCAGAGTGCGTTTGTGTGCCTTCTTACTGATTTGGCACGATGGGCCACTCCAGCCGACTGCGCAGTGACACTCGTAACCCTGACTGGTTTC
Organism: Enteromius radiatus; assembly: GCA_032357445.1. Taxonomy (NCBI): domain Eukaryota; kingdom Metazoa; phylum Chordata; class Actinopteri; order Cypriniformes; family Cyprinidae; genus Enteromius; species Enteromius radiatus. The sequence goes on along the minus strand of JAUCMS010000022.1, from coordinate 12,025,299 downwards.
CTTGCACGTCCCTCCATTCGCACAAGGGTTGGACAGACAGGCATGTTCAGCTGTGAACGCAAGCATATAGTATCACTTGTATGCAGTTTTTATTGGTTTTCACCTGAAAATCTGTCATTATTTACTACTCATGGTTCTCCAGTAAAGCCTTATGATCATTATATTGAAACTAAAATAAAGAAATGAACTACACAAGGACTTATTTTGGGGTTAAATATAGGTCTGATATGCTCTCAAGTCTGACCCCAGAGTATGTTGATCTAACCTTTGCACTGCAGTCACATGACCGACTCCATTAACTTAACAGTTAGTTAAGCTTTTATCTTCCTGCTTAGGCCTGAACTATTCCTCCAATGGTTTTGATAGGGAAAGATTTCACTGCCCCAGGAGGTTGTCACCACCCCGAGGGCTTGAATCTGGATTATATGAATCCGAGAGACGATAAGAGGGAAAAAAGCCATGACGGTCCATCTGGCATATTTCATCACTATACCCATCCAACCACTGACTGTCAAAACAGACGAGATTCACTGGCAGGACATATCATAACAGAGGATTAGCAGACTAGGGCGCCCTTCCTGACACTGTAGACAGTTAAGACCCATGGTCTGACATCATCTGGGTCTATACCACGTTTTTACCCTCTTGCGAATTCAATGACACTGCTGCAAACTTTCACTTAGAGTCAATAACAAAATGGCATTGTGTATAAAATGGACTTGTGCCAACAGAAACATAGAAAGCAGTGCATAATTACTGTTAAGATTCATTAAACAAGATAATTAAATTCAAACAACTACGTCTAAACTGCTCCTTGTATCAAGTTTCAAGCAGCAAGAGTGTCATTATCATTATCTCGTCAACAGGGAAGGATGATAAAACTTTTAGGAAGTACTGCTACAATAAACCACACACACACAAAACTCTAAGGTACAAATTTATCCCTTAAAATGTCCACATATACAACTCTAATTTAGTAATTTGCATCTTTTTAAGGGTAGATAAGCTACAAACCCAAAGGGACTACCCCTAAAAGGTACTGTTAAGTGATTCTTTATAATGCAGTGTGTCAATTCAACTCTCGTTATATCCAAATTGTGCATTAACCGATACATCGCTGCTTTATGCTTTAGATATTTAATTGCAGTCGAATGATTTTTTTGAAATAATCATTGCTACAGTAAGTGAAATTACTTTACATGAATGAACACTTGACGAAATTCCTTCTGTGGAACTGAAATTGGATGGCACATAACCATCATGAACTTCAAATCAAAGTTCTTGTAAACTTTGTAAACTTAAAACAGAGCATATTTAAATGCAAAATACAAAAAGGAAACATGAAACATGAATACAAAATGCTCAAAAATATGTAAGTGCTTTATTATTGTGACTACACTAAGAGCACATAAAACAATTGGACACTTTTCATATCAGTCAGAAAATGTTTTTGAAACATTGCAAACTGACTCTATTGTGGGGTTTGAAAGTGGAGCTAGCATGATGGACTCACCTCGTTCACAGTTGACCCCAGAGTAGCCATCTTCACAAGAGCACTGGTATTTGTCAGGCCCTGTATTGCTGCACGTTCCTCCATTCAGACATGGCTGGTAAGTTCCACAGTAGTTTAGATCTGAAAGGTAAGAATAGGATTAGTACTGAATGTTAGGGGAAAACAGAGACAGCATAAGTAAAATTGGCGCATGCGTACCTTTGTCACAGAGTTGTCCACCCCAGTTAGTGTCACAGAGGCACTGCCAGGGTTCAACGCAGGTTCCGTGTACACAGCCCGGATGAGGGATGCACTTATCACAGTATGGACCCTGCCAGCCATACAGACACCTGAAAAACACAAATAGACATTAAGGCAGTGTTTTATAAATGCAAATTAATACTAATCAATAAATAAGTAGCAGGTTCCTTTACCTGCTTGCAGCAGCAATAACAACCTACAACTATAGCAATAACCAACAGCAGCATAGCAGATCTTTCCCTCAGACACCAAATATATGAACATTGTCATATCCATCACCATGCTAAATTCTTCAGAGAGCTATCATGATTGAACTGAAAATAAACATAGGAGCTTGATAAAAATGCTCATTTTAGAAGAAATTTTCAGATGGCACTTAAGAGACTTTTGCATCTGAGTGTATTTGAGTGAGATCAGGAATAACAATGTCTGTAGTTTCATGATGAAATTAACAGTGCAAAACAACTTTAATTACATGTTATTTTGAGAAAAAGAGTAGAAAATGTTCTTTGAAAATGTAAAATAATATTCACCCACACTCATTTTCTCAAGAGGCGTCAGGACTGAAGAATTATGCTCTATTGTAACAGCAACACCACACAAAAACAATGTGTAGTGATTTTCTAAAGCATAATTTGCCATTGTTTTCTCAAAGTACTTATCAAAACTTGTGTTGTTTTTCAGGGGGTTCAATGCTAAGGGGTTACCCTTTCATAAACCCTGTTTTAAAAGTTCACTCCAGTCCAATGGGAAAAGGGAACCGCCGACAACTTCTTGTCTGATTATTTAATGCCAAGCCATGCAAACAACAAACGGCAGCTTTAAAACTCCACTGGGTCTTTTAAAGAGACTAACATTAGCTTGTGGCAGGACACTCTGTCTCAATAAAAGCAGAGCGGCTTGGCCCCAGAACGACTCGGACCGTCTGGGTTGGGGGGGTGGGGGTTGTTTGTGTTTGTAAACTGCTCCATTGGCCAATATATTTATGACGGGTTCTTTTGCATTCTCACTCTTGTTCCCATGTAGCCTTTCTCCACCCAGGGAACGAAAAAACTGAGTCAGATCTACAGCCACAGAATATCTCTGAGCCTGTAATTAAAAGCCCTCTCCAAAACAGCTCAGCAATAGCTCTCCCCTACACTTCCCCCTTTACATGGCAGTAATTAAACAGCCCGAGCGATAACCTGCTCCTTAAAGAAGGATTCAGATGAGATACTAAGTCACTTGAGCGCTTAGCCACAGGAAAACAGACTGCCCTCTGGGGAAAAAAGAAAACAATTAGCCTGAGGCGGCAGTTCAGCTGTAAAAATAAACACGGTGGTTGAGGAAACCTCTCTCTGTGATTAAAGACAACTATTTTTAAACCTGCGAGAAGATTTCGACGATGAGAAACATTCACAAAACTCTATTTCACTTTAGCGATGTCTTAGAAGTGACTGTGAATGATATTAAAGCAAAAATAAGGCATTAAAGCAGCATGGCTGAGTAACATATTCACCTCAACTATAGGCCTCGGCGGTTCCAATTTAGCACAGTAAGAGCTCTTGTTACAACAGTTGCACAATTGCATGGTTGTGTGTTCTGGCAAGCTTTCAGTGAGAGATGAATAGGTAATGGGATATAATCATGCCAAATGTAACAAAGAGCTGAGGTTTTAGTATACGTTGAATTCCGTAGACTTCCAGCCTTGATCTCGAACGCTTTCAGCGATGGCACAATGTTGAGAATTACTCACACAAAACAGATCTTTGTAACAAAACATCACTAACGTCAATCTGTTGACCAAAAAACATGCAAACACCTATAACGAACTGATAAAAAAAAAAAAAACAGAAAAAAGCTCAATGCAAAACCTGTCGTGACTTGCCCCAACCAATAGAAAATCAGTTTGTTGCGCAAGAAATTCAATTTTCATTAACTCGATGCCCTACTCAACAAATAAGTTACACATGACGCATTCCTTTATGACGAAGCAAATAACTTCAGAAAGCCTCGTTTATGCATTTTTTTCCATGCATTCTGCAATCGTACATATAACGAAGGAAAACATTAAAAAAAATGCATCAAATTCTGTTCTCTAGGGAAACGACACTGTGTTATTTTATTACAAATGAAACCGTAAGTTTGACAATTTTTTTTATGAGCTTCAGTGTTTAGTATTTATTATGCACTCATAAATCACTGAGCTATATCTGTATACGAACACACACAGATACACATCTTCCCCTGTGGCCAAATTCATACATCATTAGTAAAACAAGCAGTGCCTTTTAAAACCCAATTAAAGTTTGAACTTGGCAGATGATGGTTTGCAGATAAGGCTTCAACATCTCGCCAAACAAAAGCAAAATGGCTAAAAATAGCTTTGTGTTTTAGTTGTCTTTACAACACGGCCAGCCATGTTGGAATACTTGGAGGTGAATGTCTGTAAATCTGTGCTTTCATTATCTGTGGGTCAGAAACGGAGTTTGAGCTATCAGACCACGAAAGGTCAAGCAGGATGCATGGGTTCTAACAAGATTTGACCATGAGCCTCTAGTTGCAGTGAAAGCTTGTACTGTTGTATCTTTATCAAGGCTTGGCTAAAAATGTTAAAGAGCAAGGCTGAGGACGAAACAAACCTGGTGAGAGTGTAAAGTACTTTTTTGCATTAAATGCCCCTAAAATATAGAATAATACTGCAGATTACTCACTTGCAGCCACCTGGTTGTTTACAGGATCCATGTTCGGTGCTGCAACCTTGTCTGCAGATTGCTGGAAAACAGAAAGAATAAAAATGGATGAATGAGAGTATGTTTGTTCCCCATCCTCGCTGTAAGATATACCATGGGCCCCAATGTCCCCTGTTCACCCATGAAAACAATTTAGGCAATGTATGGGGCGGGAATCTTTCAAACCCCTGACCAGACTAACTGTATCCTGCTCTAATTTGAGTCCTGTCGTCAGGCTTCGGGTGCTGCGCTCACCGCTCACTGCTTATTCCAAACTAATACCCTCACCCATCAGCCTCTTAAAATGGCAACTGCTTGAAAGCTTTAGAGTCAACAGTTTTTACAAAACATTTCACTTCACTTCAGTATTTTAGAATGTATTCTGAAAGGACATGTGAATACTGAAGTAATGGCTACCGAAAACTCAACTTTGCATAACATGAAAAAATCATTTTTAAAAAAATATTTTCAAATATGTATTACAACATGTTCACGCTCTTTTTATTTTAGATTAAATGAATGCAAAAAAAAAAAAAGAAAAAAAAAAGTTGCTCACCCGTATTGCATTCAGGACCCGTCCATCCTTCCAGGCAGGTCTTGTTGCCATTCTGGTCACATGTGTAATGTCCAAAGAACTCGTCACGTGGCCGGCAGAACTTGTTGCAGCCAAAGCCATAGTAGTGTTCATCGCAGGTAACCCGGATCTGGTACTCAAACTGAGCGATGGGGCCGTTGTGGGTCAGTCTCTGCCATTGTCGATTTGGGTTGATCATGCCAGAGTGGGACGCTTTCGAAATGAGCTTTCCACCTGAGCAGCCAATGTGTAACAGTTAGAAAGGCCTTGGCACAATAACGCCACACACAATTCAAAGAGTTAAAGGTTAACCAAGAAACTTCAATGTCTCGATATCTAGTTGCTCGCAAATTAAAGATATCGCTGGCCTAAAATAGCCCCTCGTGTTTTCAGCTGAAGAAAAAGCCACAATCACTATTAATTACACGGTGCAAACAATATGTAATCCTACTAGCGGCCAAGACTCATGACATCAGTGAATAAATACAGTCTTGCTCGCGCTTTCTCTCTCTCTGTCTGACATATTCACCACAGTAGATACAGATCCCATGAAAGGGAAATGAATTAGAGCAAGGGTTTCTGGTGGCCACAAGGGGGTCCATGGAATATTACAGAGAAAAATGCTGGTATTAAATTAGCACTAATACTTAATTCAATTATTTCACATTTCTCCAGTTGATTATTATTATTAATTATTTTTGTTTAAATTCGATTTTTTTCATTTTAAGATCACCCGTAATATCTTTCAATGTAAGAGGATATTCACTCGCAAGTTCAATGGTAAAAAACACATGTATATTGCATATTTATATAGAAAAACACAGGAAAAGCAACAAAGTCAAATTCAAAAACATTCTGTGTGAAATACCCCTAAATAGGTTTTAATGTCTATGATTAAATTGATAAGAACAGATAAATGTAGAATCTGCGAGACACTTGACATTGGAAATAAATGTGTGTAAATACTAGTAAACTGACACGTATGCCCTTCAGACTTTCTGACCACAATCAAACACCCTCCCACTCGCCCACAGATTTCCTCTATTAAAACTATTTATTAATTATAATAGTTTAGAATGGTATCTTTTATTGTTACATGATGTAAAACTAGTTCTACACTAACCAGACTTTGGTTATACTTCCCATCTCTATTCCTAACTGTGCTGTTTCTACCAGCAGAAGATGAGGCAAGCTCACATCTTTCACAATTTTCCTGAATATGACTAGAAGAGTGGACTGTGAAATGTCTATTCCTCCCTTTCACATAAACACTAATCTTTAAAGTTCTCTGCAAACTGATTAACATGGCTAGATTTATTCCTAGAGGAGGTAGAAAGAGTGAAAATAGCTAATATTATGGAGGCCAGGTGGGTCTGTACTGTAGTTCATAGTACTCTGGAATGCAGAGGGTCATTGTGGCATTTCACTTGCACCCTGAACCCTGCGGACAGAGCCAAGTGTCACGTCTTTACTACCTGCAGCCTGATCCACTTCACTGTGGGGTGAGGAAGTCACATTAAACTGACAGAAAAAACTCCACACCCTTAGGACAAGGAATAATTGCTAGCAAAAATGAAAAACAAATTCTATTAATGATATGGATATATATTTGTTATATATTTGAAAACTATTGAAAATAATCACCATTCAAAAGTTTAGGGTCAGTAAGATTTGAAGAAAGTCAAACTCATGTTTAGCTAGGGCACATCAAGTTGACAGTAAAGACATTTATAATAGTATAAGACTTCTTTATTTTTTTGTTGTTCTTTGAACACAAATCCTCTTCGTTAAAGATTCCGGAAAACAATGTGCCAAAAATTTCCAAAAAATATTAAGCAGCACAACTGTTGTTAAAATTGATAATAATAGGACATGCTTTTTGAACACCAAATCAGCATATTAGAAGCATTTCTTAAGGGTCATGTGATACTGTTTTGTCATCACAGGAATGAATGACATTATACAACATATGAAAATAGAGAAAACACTTTTATATTAATAAGTGATAAAAATGCAGGCCAAAGGAGCATAAGAGACTTTAAAGTACATTTTCAAAAATCTTACCAACCCCAAAGTTTAAATTGCAGCATACTGTATGTAGAAAAAAGTGTCAAACTTGCAGTTTATTAAAAGGAATCAGATCCATGACTTCGATGTTAACAGCACCATGTTCCACCGTTTTAACTAGTACAGCTTTAAAAATGACAAAGAATTGGCCTAAATCTACCTTTGGTGGACAATATTGTTTTAAAATGTTTATAAAACTTAAGTTAGTAAAAGTTGTTACTAAATCTTCTTAAAATGCAGCAAATGTAAGCAAGTCTGAATTGGCTACAGATTTGTGGATTTTCAGATTCTAATATTTCAGTCCAAATAAACGAACAAATGCCTCTAAAATGTAACAACACGTTTTAGGCAACGTTTGAAAAGACCACCCATCCAAAGAGTAAAATTACAGGTTCAAGCATTAGATAAACCATTATCATATGCAGTCTATAAGCTGATACATGCTGTAGAGTACAAGACAAGAGTACAACCTCAACGTTTTTGCAAAAAAAAAAAAAAAACAACCCCTTTGAATTCAGAATGTCTGAATATAGCTGGAAGTCGCTATATTGGTTAATGGTAACACAACCCAGAAGAGCTATTCAAATGAACTCGGTTTAGTGTCTAAATGGGACTGTTTCTGGAGTGTTAAGCCCTGTTGAGGTGTAAGAAGAGAAAGGTTATAGCAAACATAACCTTGTGCTTGAGCTATGCACCGTGACAGAGAGGCTATGAGACCTTGACTGCCAACACCTGCCATTAGTCATCAGGTATTCGGAAACATTTTCATAAGCATGAGGCCCCCTCAACAATGTTTCTCACAGACACACACACACACACACACACAGTCTTCCTCATCTTCACTTCCCTGTCCTGTCACACACACCTGTCAGCTGTTTGGTTTAAAGACTAGCATGCTATGAGCGGAAATGGTACAAAAACAAACTTTAATTTCTTACATTTCCCAAAGTTTAAACAAAAAGGGAAAAAAAAAAACAAAAAAAAAACAAAGCTAACTTTAGATCTTACATTTCCCAGTTTAAACAAAATATAAAATGTGTGCAGAAGAAACAAAAACAAATGAATTAACAGAATAAAACAAAAATAGAAACAAATCAACCAAAGAAAGCAGACAAAATATACCAACCAAAAAGCAAAAGCAAATAAAAACAAAAAGAAGCAAAAAAACAGCCAAAGATCATGCTACTCACTTTCGCTGGCAGTATCGTTATTGAAGTCCAAGGCCTCCACTATCAACGTGTACGACCGCTGAAAGAGAAAAGCACACATGCAGTCAGCAATGAAACCAAAACAAAGAATCATCAAAGATCATTTTGCATCAACAGAGCTTTAACTAAGGGCCTTGACTCGTAACTAATAAACACCAATGACAGAATGTGACCATGGGTACATGCTGAGAAATGTGCCGTGAAAGATCAGAAGAATAATACAACCTTCACCTTGTCTGGAAGTGCTTTCCTGAAACTTTGGGCAGATACTGTATCGCCATCTTTACAATTTAAACAATGACTGGCGGAAGAGTTCAACAAGCATCTTTGTTTATAACTGTTGTTCATCCGATCAAAAGAACAAAGCAGCTGTCTAACCTTCACAGTACAACTGAGTGACACTTAACTACATTATGTTATCAACCAATTTGTCAACTAAAATTGATCTGCTCATGTACATGAAATTAAACAATTACATTTGGTGCAATTTGAGCAGTTTCTTATTTAATAATGAATAAAAATGTTATATTAATAATGATAAACTCTATCCGCAAGGAAATATAATAATTCATAATTAAAACTAAATGAGACTAAAGATAAAATCCCTTACAAAAAAAGATACATTTATAACAAGAATAATAATATAATAATAAAACAAAACAAATGAAACCGATTTAGGCTTTGAGCATTGCAGCATCAAGCTGTTCCTCTCCATTGTGAACATTTTTTCCCAGAAAATAATGAAATTTCCAGAAATGACAGACCTCAGACTTCTTTTACATGTGTGTGTTTATTATGTGTGAGGGTCTAGTAGAGTTGAATCCCTGGGTCATGTTATTCTCCCTGACAGTTATGTGGCATCAGTTCAGCGGTTATTGTAAGGATGTTAGGTCCAACATTTTTTACATCCAAGTTCTTCTATCTTAGAACTATCTTTATTATGCAAAGCAGCCATTTAATTTGCAGTTTGACAAATAGGAAGGAAACATCTACCTCTAACTATTTTTGAATATATAGTTGAGAAATAAAATCATATAAATGAATGGCTGCATTATGGTTCTTTAATAATGCTGAATGATTCATATCCATGTACCACATTATTTATATGGTACTCCAAGAAAACACCACAGTTTGAGCCAAGAGGTAAAGGTTTGGCTGGTGTGGGAAACACAGATGCCATAACAACTACATAACTACTTAGAGGGCCAAAAAAAAAGAAAAAAAAAGAATCACTTTCTCCCAGTGAAAATTTTGACATTGATGATGTCACTTTCTGGTTAGCTGATGTCATCATGTGATTAGTCAAATGATAGTTATTGGCTAATATATGCACATTTAAGTGCTCTTAAGCAATGCTGTGGGAAATTCACTTTGGACTTTACCAGTTGGAAATGCAGTCCAGTGCTGTCCCGGGTATTACAGACCTCTTTGGTTTTACCAAGGTTCATATTTAAAAATATATATTTTTGCTATTTTCTCCTTACAGTACATACATACTAATACATTTCCACTAATGTCCCTTCTGCATATTAGCTCGCATGACAGAAAGATTTACAAGAAGAAGACAATTGCAGGTTGAAAGTGAACTTGTTTCTTAGAAAAACCCACAAAAATCCCCTTTCACTTCTCGCTTTCAGGTCTTTTGTGTGCTGCGTTTTGTTCCTCTTTTTCCCCACGGAGTGGAATGTGGAGTGAGGATCTGAGGGAGTTGCGGGGGGTGGGCTGCTTTTAGCATGACTCCAATGCAGGCCGAGATCTCTGGAGGGGTTGGCTACATTTCAGCACTTCTGAAACGCTTTGTCTGACTTAAGGTCATCATGGCTCTCACCGGTATCAGGTAACAAGAGTCACGGAGAGAGAGAGAGAGAGATTACTCCGCCTGAGAGAATAAAATGAGCGTCCATATCTGGGATTTAGTGTTAGAAGTTGATCGAAAAAAGCAGAAGCGTATGAGAAAAAACGAGCCTGCGTGTGAATGTGTCTGTGCCAGAATTGAAGCGTCTCTTTTCGGCACCTACTTGTCAGATTCACACACTCGTACTCTTGACGAGGGACCACGGAATTTCCAACATGTCCATGGTTCTCACTGTCCATTTGCAGCAATGATGGGTTCTGATTTCCCTGCTCCAGGCCATTCAAACAAACCAACACGTCTCACTCTACAAAGAGCTAAAATTAGTCTGGGGCATTCGGATCTCCATGACCTGAAGAATATCAAGATAACAACATCGGCAAAACAAAGCAGCACCTCAAGTGGTACTAGAGATTGTAGCCAATACAATACAACTTTCTATACAATACAAGATTCTAAACTACTTTGTCTAAATAAATGAAAGATTAAACATTGAAAGCTAAAATCAGCCATTTTAAATGCTACAAATGAATCCAGGCATCTAAATGTAAAACTATTTAAAGTCTGTATATATATATATATATATATATATATATATAGTATCAACCAGATAAATAATAATATTGAAAAAATAAATAAATAAAATAAATCGGAATACCAGTTAAGGTGCTGATATATTGTGCATTCCTAAAAGGTACACAAATAGGATGTGCTAAACTATATTTTTAATATTCAAATTTTTGAGTTCTGATTTAGACACATTCAAGACATTTTTGAAAATATTTGAAACTAATTTCCCCCAAAAAACTGTAAAAATGTATGGCCAAGATATAACAGCCAAGGTGCATCTACATCTGCATGTAGAGGCGGTGCTTTAGATGCATTAATTAAGTTTTAAGGACAGAATGTTGTTCTGTGGAAAATCTCAGAACGCTTATTAATGCACACATGCTAAAATACCTCAAATAAAAAGAAAATAAAGTCAGTGCCAATATCCTTGTAGTTAGCGTGCTGACAGTGAACCGAGTTTGATCTTAAGGTTTTTTGCTGACCCCTCTCCCCTCTCTCCACCCAATGCTACTGTCCCGTCCCAATAAAGGCATAAAAAGCCCATTAATACAACTTTACACAGTCGCTGTGTTTATGGTTATCAAATATCAGTACCTCCACTGAGATACACCTTGTCCTTCCTCTCCTTGTCCACACTTGAACGCATTGTTAACACAAACATGCCGTTGATTCACAGCCCCCATTGAATTAACAAATCTTGCCAGTTTATGTATGTCAAGCAAACAGCTCATTAATTTCCGCTGCCCCGCACTTCCACAAAGTGTTTGAAAGTGCCCGCTGCTGTATATTATGGACATGTCCGGACATGAGCTAGCACAACCTCCCATCAGATCAGCCCAGCGACTAAAAGCTGTGATGGACTTAACCTAAGCAATTGTTTCACTGGACATTACGCAGTTTTACATTTATGCATTTGGTAGACGCTTTGATCCAAAGTGACTTGCATTGCATTCAAGGCAATTTTCATGCATTCTCTGGGAACCAATCCCATGACCTTGGGGTTACTAGAAACACGCTCTACTCTTTGAGGTACAGGAACGTTTGGTGCCTTAAAAAGGGTTTAAACAGGCCAAATGAATGAGAAACTATAATGTTTTTAGTTATTTTTTGTGTGAGAAGCAGGGAAAGACTTAAAGAAAAGGGCCTCTGTGGATCTCACAATCTGGTTATCAGCTCTAAATGCCTGCTGTTGCCAGGTTCATTTTTCCCATGCTTGTCACTGACCTCAGTGTCATCATTGAACTCTCACTATCCCCATCAGCAAACTCCCAAACTTCACACTGCATTTGCCTTATCGCTCTAGGCCTTTACAGACATCTGATAAAGGTCTAGACTTGCTCCCAAACCCCCTGAGCTCTGATATGGGATGTATTCATCTCCAACAAACGAATGAGGCTCCTCGTTTTTTGCTTTTATCACACTCACTTGCTCTGGCTATCTGCCGAGTGATGTCTCCGCTGGTAAAAGTGTGATTGCTAATAAGGAGAGGCTGACATGTAGAGTGACAATGTCCAACAATGGCTCCGGATATACTTCGCCAGATTTCAATCAGTCAAAGTCAACAGGGTTTACATTAGCAGTTTGGAAAACTAGACTATAACCAAGACGGTAACCGCCCTTTTTTGCCTTTCAGGAGGTGCAATCACAGAAGGAAGCTTTTATTTAGTTTTTTTTTTGTGAGAGATTGCTATCAGGAGTGGTGGCCGCAGATAAGGGGGGCTCGCAGGGAAAGCTTTTGACAATCTTTCACTGCTCTCTCTGGCGTGGAAAATGAGACAGGCTTCCCTCATAACAGGTCTGTCAGTCACCTGTGCGCACACAAGCGCTACTGGCAGCCATCTAATCTCCTGTCACTCAGAAAGGTGATCGCGGGCAGGGACTGAGGAGAGAATCGGATCAAACGGCACATCAGCTGTCAGGTCTCCAGTCAAAGGGAGCGCATTCGAGATTGAGATTAAACATCTCAATACAACAAAATGTTTCCTGTTAACATCATAAATCTGAATTGAGTAAGTGATTAAGAAAAGTTAGCTCAACATAACATCAGTATTACACTACTTTGCAATAACCTAACAATACCTCATTCAAGACCATTAACAAGGGTGAGAAAAAAGACAAACAATGCATTTCCCCATTCTATGACTTGAGTGATTTGCACTTAAGTGCCACATCAGAGGAGACTGAATGAAGCAAACATGTCATTATCCCCTTAGCTGCCCGTAGCTCTCTCCCTCAGGCTTGTAGACGGTTCACCTGCATTTTATTCCCACACCGACCAACGGGCTCAGGCTCAGGCTGCTGTGTTTCCCAACAGCATAAGAGACGCGGACAGAATGTGCTCAGAAAAGCAAAAGAAAGACTTAAAAATATGGTTTGGATTACTTCTGTGTTTACTTTGAAAAAGACCTGAATTAAATACACACATAAATGCTAGTTTGGCTTTTAGCAAAGGGAACGGGTTCACAGACTATTAAACAGAATGGAAGATGGGACAGGAAAAAAGGAATTATCCAATTTGTTGGTGAACCAGCTTTTTGGCTCTTGCTGAGCAGACAGGCCCCAGGTGCATTCAGGGCCACGGGGCCAGAGAGCAGCGCTGTAATTTGCTGAAACGGCCAGTATGAGAAGTAAGGTCAGGGCTGGGGCGGGTTTGTCTAGGAGCCGATCTCATCACTGCTGAGTCGAACGCAGCTTCCTGTTGCTTGCCCTGGGCCGGCATTATTGCTGGACTGGCTCCATTATGCACAGTAATCCTCCCTGTAGCCAGTTTGGCCCGGCTATTGTCACCCCCTGTTTCATGTTCGCTGAAGCTGGCTCTGTCTGGGTGGGCTATGACTAAAACCGTCTCGCTCTCTTTTTCACTCTACACCCCTCTCTAAAACTAAAAGCACAGGGCAATCAAATGCAGTAAAAGGTACGAAATAAATGGGTGGTATTCCTGTAAATGAAACATTTAAAGTTTGGCGACGAGATTTGGCTGTTGTGTCTGGGAACTTGCTGAGAGTAATTACCGAGGGTTGCAAAGTTAAAAGGTGCCATACCTAGTCTTCAGTCAGCCGTGACTGACACAAAGCCTAAACTTCAACTCTCCCCAGCTGCCAACCGAAAAAATAATTAGCGACTGACTGAAGTGTGCTATATATTGTAATTTTCGATTTTATCATCATTTGGATGATTAAAAGTATGTTTTGGAAGCACACATCACAAAAATAGCCGAAGTGTTACATGATTAACACATGCCCACTGGTCATCTAGTTCAAATACGGGACAGGTGGGCAGCTCACTGGGGCAAACAGTTCAAACAGGGACACGTTTTCTTTGTCAGACCGACGGTTCGTCCTTTGATTTTTTTTTTTTTTTTTTATCATTTTGACCCCGCTGAGAATGTATCCACAATGACATCATCAAGCGAGCAGGTGCACAAGTGCTCACGCCAACAAAAAGTACGAAAGGACAGTTCAACATCCCCAAAGTCAAGAGCTCCTGAGAAATTAACACAAACTGAGGGTTCCCACATTTTCTGACTAATGATTTTTTGCAACTGTTACATGATTTTTAAGACTTGATTAATTGATTCAACTTTAACAGGCCTTGAAATCATGTTTTCTGACATGTTCATGTTTTGCAGGACTGTGGGAATATCTATTTCCGAATAGGGAATCCCAGAAAACTCTATCAAATAGATCAATACCACTAAAATAGCTCTAACAAAGGTATTGCTACCAGTTTAAGGTTACACTACACCAAGGTTTACAAGGTTTATGACCCCCAACCAGAGTGTCAGCCAACCCTGTGACCCTGAGCATAAATAAAGATAGATTTTCTCAGAGTAACACTTTTATTAAGAATATTAGTTAACATCACTACATAACATATTATTTACACGGTCAGAACAAAAAAGTAATAAGAGTATGTTTTATCCAGCTTACATTCTCCATTAACCCTGCTGGAGTACCTTCAGGGACCCTCAGGGGTCCCACAATTTATTTAGTTAATACAGCTTAAATGTTGGCAGACATCACACTACATACTATGGGATTCTATTACATATCATAACACACAGGTTTACTGCACATCACCTGCAGTTTAGACTGACCTGATAACACACGTTATAAAAGCCCCTTAAACAGATGACTACCATTTCAAGAGATCACGGTCAACTCATAAATTCTTTAGTGCTGCACGATAAACATTGGTAAATCTCTCTTCTGTGGAGCATGTGCTTCACACCAAACAAATCTTCTTTTATTTGCATTCTAATACAGTGACACAAATTAAGAGGTTTATTTGATGTATTTATTTACAGAGTTAGCTGACTGCCAAAAAGGAGACATTGACAGGGGCTTCATGAGGAGTGAATTTACTGCAGGCCACTGTCAACATGGCACGAAATTCTAATCAAGACATTTATAAATGTTTTACCAAGGAAACATCTTTGCTTACATCCGTTTAACATTTAAATGTCATCACTTTCAACTCGACTTTATTCATTAGTAAACACATTTTTGAGTAGTGTTGGCTAAGAAGAACTCTGAGTTGTTGTTTTTGTTTACAGTGTCATGCACACACACACACACATAACACAACCGAGCAGGTATAAACTCCAGGACAAACCGCACACGTGGATCGAAACATTGCTACAATGTACCACCGACGTTGCCTCATCATAATCCGCTATGACCTCATTAATTATGCTCTAAAACAAGAAATTGGACATCTACTCACCGGCCACGCGAAACTGAAGGGTAAAACAATCCTTGACTTTTCACTCCGCGTTCCCTTGGTCGAAAATTTATTCCCACCGAGAACGGGCGTAGATCCAGTTCCGAAACTGCAAGCCCCAGCCGCGGAAACTCGCGATTGATATTCCTTCAGACAAACTTTAAAATACGTATCACATTCGTCCCGCGTGCATTTGCGATCCGCCGGGTTCCTCTCGCCGTCGCAGCACGAGCCGTTCTGCAGTTCGCCTTTCGCATTCTGCATCGATACGATTTCCAGCTCGAAGTGCCCCGATGCGTCAGACACCTGTTGAGAAGAAAAACTTGAAATCAGTGTATAGAAAGTGCCGCGAAATCAATTGTGTGTCGTTTTATGGAATAGGCTGCTAAACTTTTTTTCTGCCAATCTGTCAGTGTCACACTGAACCATGCAGAACGTTTGCGCTGCTTTATCACACAGATATTTGTCAATGCTATTTTATACCTCATTCATTTTGAGTATAATTAACAAAACAAAAAAACATTTCAGTTATTTAAAACGCACTCACCTTCGTCGGCAAGCATAACAAAAAGGCATGAAGGTAGAAAGCAGAAAATACTGGACTCCGTCGCACAATCATGCCTTCTTGTTGGTGTTGCTTTGAGACTCAGAAGTTCTAGCCGCCTCACGGCTCTAATGTTCTCCACGATTTAACATGCACGGATGGAGAACAACTTTATTTCTTTCAGAAGACTATTTTCCAATGTGTAGGAAACTGCCTCCTATTATCCCAGCGTATCTGAAATTCTTATCTTTCTTATTCTGCTTCTCTCTCTCAGCGGCGGGTATACATTACACAGAAGCCATGAGAGCGTTTGTCCGCGACTGACTGACTGCGCGTTCAATACACCAAGTTCAGTTAATGGGGGTGGCAAACGCATGCGTAATTTTAATATTCAAAAGTTAAAGGGTGTGGCGTGTACAGAAGCCCCGCCCGTGTCCCCCAATCCCACAAGATGACGGGTTTATCTGGGAGACTAAACCGCATGTTCTACCACTGCATTTTTTCATAGATATAATTCGAAAGGAAAATGAATGCACCATACGATATTAATTAGTTCACTGTATGTTAAATACTTTAAATAAAATACAGCTGTAGCCTACTGTAGAATACATATAGCCTATAAAACATACTAAAGAAAAAAAAGTTAAAGTTTTGTATCTAACTAAGCTATACATATTATTTTACAGTGAAATATTGTTAAAATAATATTTAGTTGTAAACCTAGCTAGCTATCTGTCTGTCATTAACCAAACACATCAGCATTTTTAAAAAAAAGGATAACTTACAGCCAGACAGATATGAGAGGTCACAGAAACTGCACGTTTAGAAACCTTGAAAGTCACACAATTTTTCAGTGTAGAAATATTGACACAAAAAAGGTCATTCACTTCATGATGTCAACATTCAGTGTTTGAATGGCTGAGTGTTTTGATATCCATGTGTGATAAAACCCCTGAGGCATTCTGTGTGCATGCATAGATCCGCATAGATCCGCATACAGTAATCTTGAGTTAATTGCCCCCATAGCTCTTGCTGCCCTCTTGTGGGCATGGGGCAAACCTGAAAAGCTATTTGAATACAGGTTATGTAAAAAGGAAATTATGACTTGAGTACCTGCCAGATATCTTTTACTCTTTCTCTGACGTCATGCATACAGGTCACACTATAGGTCATACCACAGACCTTAGTGCAAACAGTTCCTCAGCATGAGACAGCGGCTAATCAGTAACTAGTGGGTTATTTCGCCACATCATTTTACAACCGCTGTAGTATGTGAAACAGGCAGGATTGTGGTATGAAATCCTCTGATAAGCAACCCCATAAGGAAAAGTGCATTACTGCGTGTCAGTCAAATAGCTTTTTAGTCACAGTGTTGGGAGTCTGTTAATCTTGATGTTGAAAGATGAGTGAGGGTCTGTTTATCTCTGTGATGGATCTGAGTAAGGAAGCAATTCCACAGAAAGAATACAATATAAAAGGAATTGCATGCATTTTAGTCATGTTAGTATATATTACTATAGAACTGGTGAGTTATTTAATTTGAAGTGTATAAAATTCAACATCACTAGTGCAGACTCTTTGTCTGCCATTAGCCAGTCGAACACGTAGCCCTGCCCTAAACTCACTTTACAAAGAAAAAGACATGCACATACTTCATGAAAATACATTTTGCTGTTGCCTCTTCACCTTTATATTGTAATGACAGCAGAATCACAGCCCCTAATAATGTGTGTGGCCACATAAAGGAGATCCATAGCAAGTTGAGGGCAAGATGCCAGGCTGATATTTCCTGTCGGTGAGGTTCAAGATTAAAGGTGCGCTGGACCTTTTGTACCGGCCACTGTGCCTTTAAAAGATTCTGACCCCCAAGGGAGGTCTCAGGTTACCCACGGCATTCAAATAGCCACTCTTTGTAATAAGGGTTAATTAGACTATTTAGACCTCAAAACCTGAGCGCTTTCCTGTCAAAGGGTTTCGCCCATTTTGATATCCGCATTCACATTTCATCTGGGATGCCAAGGTCCTTCTTTTGAAAGTCGGACAGGTTTGTGGGATTTAAACCACTGCTTTTGTTAGAGACTACTGGCCTGTCACTTTAGGATGGTGCTTGCTTAAAAGCAACTATAGATTATTAAAGTCAGTCATAGATTATAGAGAATATCATGTTCAGTATGCCATTGTAACATCAAAAGCAGAATGTACTCTGAGAACTTCATTTAAAGATTCTGTACTGCAGTCTTAAGAAGTATTCCTAATATTGTGTAAATGCATGTATACATCATACAATTATTTTCAAAGTCGTGAATTAGACTATTTTAGGCTAATTTCTAATTTGTTCACAAATTATTGAGTATTTTATAGGAAATCTATACACCAATTTTTGTGTGTTTGTATGTCTTTTTTTCAGATCAGCTTATCCACGGGCCAGAATCTGTGTTTGTAAAGCTGCCCCAGGGCTAATGTAATTTGAGTAATGACCGCACAAGTAAGCCGCAAACCTTTGGGGAGCCCAAATTCAACTGGAGACCCGAGATGTGTACGGGTCATCAGATTGAACTAGACTTTTCCGGTCCCACTCTGCTCTGCTCGCCCCCTTTTTCATCCTCGACTGGGATCAAACCAGGCAGTTATGGGCTTCTAAATCACGCCTGAAACCAGGAACAAAGGGTCAGATGGCTGTTGCAGAGATGACTATCTATTGTCTGACACTCAGTGCTATACCAATCCAATTACTTAAGCTTGTTGCCACCTCTCATATTACAGTGCACCAATGCAAGTCCAGCCTGACAAGAATGTGGTGGAACAGATTATGTCCTTCAATAAGAAAGCCCATGTGCTTTCACTGCAGATTCTTGACAACCTCTGACTTTTGAAAAACTAGATTTTTGTCATTAAGCTGTATTTATTATATTTATCTGTATATGTTATCAAACAATAGTTAATATCGGTATGTTTCATATTATGCTGGTTGTAGTGTATCGGAGTGACCAGAGGTCTGTCTGGGGATTTATGAAAGATCAATGCTGTGAATCTTCAAAGTGCGCACAGCTGGACGATGGGGAAACGGAACATTGCTGGCAGATGATTTTACAGAAATCAAATGTCTTCTGGAAATAATGACGTACTTATGTTAATCCAAAAATAATACTGTTGTGAAACATGTTGTCAACATGTGACTGGACAGGGAAAAAGAGAGAAAATAAATAATGTCTGTGTAGAGAGAGGATGGGTAGAATATACAAGATATTTTTGCATAGGGGTAAAAAAAAAAATGGTATTCAAATCTTTAGTGACATTTTCAGTGTCTTTACTTTTTCCTAAGATTAACTCAATGCACCTTTAATAAATAATATTTTGTATTAAAAAAAACCTTTTTGAACAGTCCTGAAGTTTAGAAAGGTTTCAGAGAATTGCCCTAGTTGAAGGAACACCCATATTCTGATTTACAAGTCAGGCAGACTTTATAAATAATGGACTTTTTCATTTCAGTGTTTGTGTATATGTACTTTCATGTGTGTTTATGCAGGTCTTCATCTATGTGCTCTCTTAAGCTGTTCATTGACATTGACAGTCTAATTGTACTTTCTGAGGATGGAGAGAACTGATCCTGGCCAGATGACACAGTAAAGATGACACCGTGAAGGCAGTGGTATTAGTGAGAGATAGAGTGCTTTGGAACATCTTTCTGCTTAGAACTTCTCACTCACACTTTTAGAATATTTACACTTTCTGTTTACGTGACCAGCTTTTACTTACCGGGACGGCAGAGGCTCTGGGTCCTGATATAAATATTATTCTCCCCTGATATGTGAGACCTCCATTCTTAATGAAATAAATAGTGGACATTTAATTGGTGACTGCATCGGGTGGCAGATGGAAAGAAGCTCTAGGTCAAGTTGTAGGTTTGGCATTTCAGCTCTGACAAGGTTTTTTATGCTTTTATTACTTGAACTAGGCATGCTAAGTATAAACTTTTACCTGGATGACACAATATCATAGATCTTGCTGTGAATTGAAATTTCGCTTCAATATAATATATGCTCTACTTTGATTACAGTAAAGTAAAACAAATACGGCTTTGATTATTGGATTATAAGTCTCACTGATGGCGAGAATTATATTTTAATAGGTAGAAATGAAAAATGAAGCCATAAGGTCTTGCTATGGTAATATTACACCCGTTGAACATTGTAACCAGAAATGCCTGATAAGATCTTGGAGTTATGTTTTTTAAAGGTATCGTAAATTTGATGTTTATCTGCTTACCCCCAGGGGATCCAAGATTTATTGTAGGCGATTCTGTTTCTTCAGTTGAACAAAAACCATTTTTTTTAACCATTTTTTAACTATTGCAGTCTGTCAGTCATATAATGGAAGTCAATGGCAACCAAACGTTCCAAATCTCTGAGAGTCAAAATAAACATACACAGATGAATCCAAATTAAACCCTATAGCTTGTGACGATGCATTGAGGCAGGCACTGATTAGCGAACAGGCCGCCGGGGCCATTGCCCACGGGCCCTAGGGCTGTGGGGGGGGCCCGCGGTCGCGCTCCCTCGGGCCCATTGTATATACGTACGAAAGTTGTCTGAACGTTTTGCTCAGGCGCCGCGGCGAACGTTGAGCGGAGGTGTCGGTCAGGGGCCAATGCAAACGTTGTAGCACGGAAAAGATTGCCCAGGGGCCCACCCCATAATCCGTCCCTGCATTGAGGTGTTTAGACACAAAGCGATTGGTCTTTGTAAATAACAGAACAGTATTTATAGCATTTTTCCCCTCTTATACACTACAATGTCCTTCTCTCCTGATTTCATTCACAACAGCCAGTGTATATTGCACGTCCTGATTCACCAAAAGCCTAAACTTCACAAAAAGTTTCTTTAAATCTGATTGGTTAATCACAATGTTGTGACACAGGGACATGTTGGTAAAAACAGGTTAGCGGGTGCGTGATGCGGTCACATAGATGTCTATACACTAATGTCTAGTCACTAATGAGTCATATGTATAGATACCTCAAAAAAGAAAACCATGCTGTTTCTTGTTATTTTGAAGTTAATAAATTAAAAAAATGTTATATAAACATTTTATATAAGACCTGTTTATGTTATGTAAATGCAAATAGGAAACTTAAACATAAACTGTTTATGACTCTTTATTTAATTATATAGCATCATCTTAATAATTGCATTAATCTGGCATAATCTGAATAATATATTTTAGAACTGAAATTGTCCCATAGAATGATTGATCAAGATAACATAGCTATGGACTTAAAAGTCACATGACGTTCTGCATTAATGACATTAAACTTGACACAACAGGTGTTCACGTAGCATAAGACTAGTTATATTTTCATAAGGTTATCTGTGTTTTGTTCTTTCTCCACTCCCCCGAGAAACAGCCAAGAGGGAAGAGATAGGCAGGCAGATTGAGCCTAAATCTGCTTAGAAGGTGTTATGTTGTATCATGGTCTATACTGTTGCTTCTTGTCTGCCACAAGCGTATAACTTCATCCTCAGTGATGCAATAAAGAAATTATGACGTTGATAAAGCCTTCTTTCTCAGCAGTACATTACGTCAGTTTTGTTACAAATAGGGACACAAGTGGATTAAGGATGAGAGCGAATGTGATTGTGATTGTAGGTCTGTGTGTCATGATGACAGTAGGCCTGTGTGTGCCAGTCAAAATGACGTTTACTAATTTATGTGTCAGCTGAGAACATGCTCATTAATCCAGAGTTTTGATCCGGTCATAGGTGGAGGCAGAGATGACTTGTGTTGCCTACGCACTCAGTACAGTAAGTCTGAGCCGATCATCCCTGGCTAATGCTAATACGAGATACTGTCGTCACTTTCTCTCTCAGTGATTAGCATAAACTCTGTCACATACAGATGAAGAAAAAACAAAAAAGGAATTATAACCAAATAACAGTAACTGTAACCAAGCAGCCTAATAAATCGATGTGATTGTTACAAATTTGCTGAAAATAAGCTGTTTTCTGGATTTGGCTAAAAAAAAAAAAAAAATTACATTTACATTTTCTTCATTTAGTAGATGCTTTTTTCTAAAGCGACTTACAAATGAAGACAAGGGAAGCAATAACATGCAAGCACCAAGTCTCATTTATAGCCTAATGCAAAATTTTTTTTTAGAATTTTTTTAAGGAAACAAATAGAAAGAATAGAAAAAATTAATTTTCTTTTTATTTATTGTCAGAAAAATGTATATGGTCATATGTACAGAAGAGAATGATAATGGCCTTAAATGATGACAGCTGGTTGTTCGCTGTTGTTTTGTTTACACAGCAAGAATTAATCAAACTCTTTCCAAATTTGGTCCAGAGTCACTTTAGTTATGAATATAAGTGTCGACTGCAACTGAAGTTACTTCAGATTAAAAAAACAAGTACTGGGAGTGAGTTTGGTTAACTTGTGCACTGTAAACAGAAGCATTATTATGTTGTATACACACATAATTTATTTATGAGTAAAAGTGACAACTGCATTTTATAACTAAAGTGGTTGATCAGGGCTGTGAGAACAGAACCATTGTTATGTTATGTTCACACACAATTTATGTTATGAATACATAACGACAACTGTACTGTAGCAACAATTTTTGTTAATCTGAACTAGAGTCACTTTGGTGAAAGAATGCCGTCTTTTACTTTTATTCGTAACTAAATTATGTATGAACATAGCATAACAACAATATTGTTCACAAAGCACAACAATTCAATCCGGAGTCACTCCAGTTCTAGAGTGCAGTTGTCAGTTACGGTCATTGCTAAGTAATATATAAACAATGTAACAATAATTCTGTTTACACAGCATAGGCTATTCAAACTCATCCTTGAAATGTAACCTGGAGTCGTGACTGCAGCTGTTACTTCTATTACAAAACAACGATTCTCGCTTTCAAAATTTCAAGATTGCTAGTCCAGAGTCACTTCGATTGTCTAAACTGGATTATGTGTGAACGTAACAGTATTTAACGCAAAGTAACAGACTGACAACTGTATTCTGCATGTGTGTGAATCTAGCCAGAGTGTCCATAAATTCCCCACTTAGCGTTAGTCAGCAGAGGACCGAGAAACAAAAATGTTAAACTGATTAGTGGATATTGGCAGGGGGAGATGAACAAGTCAAATGACACACTGTTTCCTCAGTGACAAGTGGGCCATCTCAAGTTCTGATGAATGCTCTCACTTTATGCACATAAGTGCCTCCTCTGTACATGCTTGAGCCGTGCGTGAAGGGTCGCATTAGCACAGCTGTGTGGGAAACCCATGTCGCCACTAAAACCCCTCGTGCCCAGCGTCCTCTGTGTCCGGGCTAACATTAGCGTGAGAGAAAGACCATCCACAGATAAAAAAAAAAAGGGAGAGGGAAAGAGGAAGGAAAACAAGTGTGGAACTGCTGGCACTGTGATCGCAATGTTAGGAATGGGGATGATTGATGTGACGAGGGAACGGATCGGAGGAAGTGAGGAGCGCTCGCTTGTATCTCTCTGCACGCACTGAAACAACATGAGCTCTCCCACACCGGCCCCCGAGAACAGAATTCTGCGGGACTTTGGGAGGGTTCCACTTCACTAGCTCAGGGTGCCATGTGACAGATTCTCAATGAGGTGGAACTGTGTCCTCCTTGGGCAGGAAATGACTTGCTGGGCCTCGTGAGGCTAATTATTTACATTTCCCATCCACAGGAAAAGGGGGTTTTGATTGACTTTATCAAGCACTTCCGCTGCTATTTCCCTTTTAGCCATCCTAATCCTTTCATCCTCTTCCAAGACACCTTTTATTTTATAAATTTAGATTGTCTAGCAGTGTCGGTGGTTCTGATTAGTGATGTACTTTTCATTGTGTTTGTGTATAACAAGAATGAAAAGGGGATTGACTTTAGCTACTTGTTCATAAGATTGTTCTAGTGCACATAATGACATTTATTTGTGTACTTTTTAACATTTTCCTGTAATGTAACATTGTTGCCTGTCTAATGGAATTTAACAGAAATAATGTAGTGCACACATTATTCATTCACGCAATAATTGATTTAATTATTTAAATTGATTAAATTCGTCTCCCTGTACATCACTATTGATTCTTGTCAGAATAACTTTGTAATTACCCAACCGTATACTTTTTTTATGATTCAATTTTAAATACAGAAATTATTTTCTTGTAAATGTTTAAAAATTAATTTAAATATTTGTACTTTACATCTTTGTTTTTATAGTTCTAATTCACTATAAATATAAAATAAGTGGTTTTATTTATTTTTCCCCCTTTACTTCACTATTATTGCTCGTAATATTGACTTTATTTCAATGCTTATTATTAAAAACATATTTATTTTTCCATACATATAGTTATTTAAAATATTTGTACTCTACATCTTTGTTTTTTTTGTTTATTCTATTGCACACTATATTTTTCTTTAAGTTTATTAATTAATTATTTTTCATTTTTTAAATTCTTGTCCTTTCTGATCTATTGCGTTTTGGTTTCTTATACAATGTGACCGATCCCATTGAGGTGCTATACATTTTATTTAATCAATATAATAAAATAATACATTGTAAATTGTAATCTATAAGAACTACACTTTTAGTATTTTTAACATTAGTCAGATTTATTTATTTAAAAGCTATTAATTATCCATCAGTAAGCATGTCATCCAAGTAATCCAAGTTTTTCTGATTTGACCTGTGACATCCTTTCAGACAGCCAAATTGTGTCTGTGTGCTTAAACAAATCAAAGCAAAACCTTTTACTTTCACTGGGCCTTTGAGGGAGTGGTGCCTGTGTAAATGTTGGGTCAGTAGCGTTTGTGTTCTTTTGCCCAAGTATGTTTACACAGTAATGGCTCTGCTTGTAATGAGAGATGTGTTGCTAATTAACTTGAAAACACTTTGTTAAACTGTCAGCCATCACTGTTTGAATGTTCTGCTCTTCGCTCTAAAGCTAGAAGGAAGTTATGGATTTCTCAGAGGATGCAGTGAGAGTCTCAGTTGATACTAACCCAGTTTGCTGCTCACCCGCCTGTCTGCCCCATTTAGCAGCTAGCGGTGGGAGGCATGAGAACTGTCAAACAAACTTGCCTTCTCTTTCTCCTGAGTAGTGTGAAGAACTGCAGCCTGGTGGCCTGTAAACTCATAACTGATAAAGAGTGTAGAAACAGATGCTTTAATGTTTCTTGTTCATGCTAAAAGTGTTTAGAGAGCATTTTAGCATTTTGAATTGAGATGATAAATAATCCTTATAAAGATGTCTACAGTAAAAGTGCACATTGTAAAGTATAAACAATTATCTGAACATCAAAGTTATTATGTATTTATGTCAGTTTAAGGATCTTCTTTATGGAACTGAAGAAGAGGATTACAATATATGACCCTTGACCACAAAACTGGTCTTAAGGCACTGGGGTATATGTCTAAGAATAGGCAAAAATAATTTTTATGGGTCAAAATTATATTTTCTGTTATGCCAAAAATTAGGAAAATGTTCCATGAAGGTATTTTTAAAATTCCCCACTGTAAATCTGCTAAAACCTAATTTGTGATTAGTAATATTCATTGCTAAGAGCTTAAATTGGACAACTTTAAAGGTTATGTTCTCTGTATTTTGATTTTTTTGAATCCTGAGATTCCAGATTTTCAAATAGGTGTATCTTGACCAAATCCTGTCCTAACAAACCATGCTTTAATTGAAAGTTTATTTATTCAGCTTTTAGATGAATCTCTTTTTTGAAAAAATTTACACTTTTGACTGGTTCTGTGGACCAGTTATGTGGTCACATATATTAAAGATAAATGTTTATCATTGCTGCGGAAATAAACAGATGCTGCTCTTTCATTTAAGAGGGCACGATTAAGATATATTCTTTTATATAAAAAGTTAGCACACACACAAACAGTTGATTTAATACCACACACCCCAAAATCCAACCATCACTATTACGCTAATTAGGGAATCTTTAAGCTATGTGTACTCCTAAAAGTGGATAAATGTATTTATTTTATATTTTTCAGCAAATTTGTTTATTCACTCCTTATCAGTTATAAAAATAACACCTGTGGTTGACTGCTCAAATCATACAAATCATTATGGTGTGCTACTTTAAGCAAGACTTTCTAATTAAATATGGATCATGTTGATTAAAAAAAATAACATTTACTGCTGTTCCTTAATTGCTGACAGAGTATTTTTGCAAATGACGCAGGATTGTCTCTTTATTTTCTGTGGACATGAGCTGTGATCTGGAAACTCGAAGTTAACTGTTGTAAAGCTATTAAGGCTTAAGTGCTATGAACTTCATATTGCTGCATCTGCTAATAAGCTTTGTGGCTGGGGAAATACCCATAAGCCCTTGCGAGTGAATAATTTTAGAGTGTGCAAATAATTGCTATTTAGAATTAACAGATGTTGTAGCCATGTTTACTACTTTTGACTTTTTGTAGGGAGTTGTGGTTTATTGAGAGTCATTGTTAAGGTGATTAGTGCTTTTTTTGCTGAATTTGGATCCTTCTTAGTTACAAGAATTTCTCGCCTGTGACCAAAAAAGTACATTTTGTTTTATTGCGGAATATTACGGAAAAGAAAAACCCACAATCTGCTCATGCATTACATCAACACCCCAGTTACTAAAATACTGCTTTGAGTCAACCTGAACTATTTTACTGTGTGGCTGTGTAGGTGCACCATGTGTGGTTTAGTGGTTTAATCAACCGTTAATACTACGTTTTTTTTTTTTGTTACAGCTTGTATCTTGCTCTGAAACTGTAACATTGTCAGCCGACAGACATGTTGAAGCTGGGTGAAAATATTGATGCTGGCGGAGTGGAGCCTCTAGCAGCCCATGACGTAGCGGTTTTTCCATGACACTTCTGATGATTGTTTCCAAATGGTCCTGTCAGTATTAATAAATCTAACATAGACATTCCATTTAGTTTCAAAGTAAACAAAATCCTTTTCAATCCACAGCTCATATGAACACATAAAGCAATAACTTCAAGTGGTCCAGGCAGCATTGTAAGATGATGTATGTTTTTACTGTATGTGTGAGGGGTTCTTTCCTCCTTTTCTTTTTTTTTAATGCATTCTCCCTTTTGTGGAATGTGTGAAGCACTGGAGGCGGGTAAAATCAGATTGATACTGTTTTCATAACTTTACAAATGGCAAAATCCCACTGTAATATAAGAGAACCAAGTGTACCAGTAAAGTCAGCTGTAGAAACACAGCAGCCAAGCCAAATACTGAAATAATAACCATTTGCAACTTGGTGTTTATCTTATTGTCCCCAAAAATGGAGAATTTAGAGTTCATATTTTTGTTGTTAACCACACTAATTTATGAAGTTGCTGTTAGGTGACTGTATATACATGCCCTTAGATCTGTTTGGAGAAATAGAATCCATTAGAGAATGATTGTATCTTAGTGACATCTCTGGGTTTCAGGAAGTACACAGTTCAATGAAGTGTATCAACGAGTGTTTAATGCTGAACCAATGAGCCTGTTCTTCCTGCCTTCATGATGGATTGATGGCTAAAAAGATGTTTTGTTGGGTGTAAATTACACTGGATGCATCACATGTCCAGTACAAAAAAACCTGTAATGCTCAAATCTTCATTTAGGGACTTTTTATATAATTCTTAATGTTAATAATGAATTCTGTATCAAATCAACCAAATTTAAGGAAATTCCCAAGATAAAATGTTCAACTTTATTGTATACAGTATATACACACGCTATTTACTTTGTAATTCTTTTTATGGGACATAGTGGTTTATGGCTTGTGTAGTTGACTCTCAGCTGTCTTATTTAACAAAAAAGTATACACTTCCCAAAGTAATGCCTCTTAAGCTCCAAAGAGAAAGCAGAGACTGTCCTGGTGAAAAATGCTTTGAAGGTTTGCTAGATATTTGAGATTGGGATCAAAACGTTTTTGATTCATTTTTGCTGTTTTGTTTCTCTAAGATTAGGCTCAAAACAAGGCTGAGATGCTGGTGTTGAACAGCTAAAACTTGATGCGTCTAGTAGACTCTATTAAAGTGCTGTGCATGTGTTAGTGGGAGAGATAAGAGCAAAAAGAAACAACAGAACGATGAGAAAGTACAGAAGGTGAAATCTTGCCAATGAAGCTGTTGGAATGTTGATGAGAAAACATCTGTTTTGAGATCTACAGTACGTTATCTGAGAAGCTTGTTCTCAGACTAATTAGGAGTAAAGTGCTAGATTGAAGTAGAAAATCCAAGCAGCTCAGATCTCAAACATCTCTGTGATGTTTGTCAAAGATGGGATGACAAGAGACATAATGTATTAATTAAGCTGTACTGTACAGCAACATATATGAAACTAGAATGCAATTGGTTGAAAAAAAAAAAAGCTTTGTCAACTCTCCACCCATAAATTAATTTCAACATAAAACACTACACACTTTGGCAAACGATCAACATTCTTAATTATGCATCAAGATGGCAGATCATAGGAAACATTAGTGACATGGGAAAATTCTCAGTCCTCTTTCTTTGTTTTATTTTTAAGTCAGTTGACTCATTGGCAATCTTTGTAATGCCCCCCAGTCATCTACTACTCTTTCTGACAGCTCTTATCTACTAGAAAACTGTCAGTTTATATCAGGAATTCAATCTAAAAGCTCTAAAATTATGCTCTTTAGCTCAAAGCAAGCATAAAATTAATGTGCATTCAAGTAATATTTGCATTTCCTTTCCCTGTTTCTTTTCTTTTCTTTCTTTCCTGTTCTGTCCTGTCTTTCCCTTACCTTTTTCTTTTCTTTCCCTACCATTCCATTCTTCTTCCTTTCCTTTCCTTTCCTTTCCTTTCCTTTCCTTTCCTTTCCTTTCCTTTCCTTTCCTTTCCTTTCCTTTCCTT
>JAUCMS010000022.1:11969801-11980272 GCA_032357445.1 Enteromius radiatus | reverse complement strand
CCGGGACTACTTTCTTAAAAAACTTCCAGCGGCCAGAACTCTGCCCAGGGAGGTGATCACAGAGTGGGTCAGTGTGTGTACACTATAGTGCTGGTAATGAATGCATACAACTTCATGTCTTAAATGGGCGAACTAACCCTTTAATGGCATAGATTTGCCACCATAGATTTGTTGGTTTTGTCGTTCAGGCACGGCACCGAAATCTGTGTTTTTATTCGGTTCAGTACATACCGGTTACTTAGGTACCGGTGCCATACTGGTACCGGGTTTCTGTACCCAACCCTTAGTGTAATGGTATAATATCCCGATCAAACTCTGCTTCACAAAAGTTATAAACTGCCTCCGGAACTCAGTTAAGGTACAAACATCTATTCAACAAAAATTGTGATGCAGTTAAGCTTTTTTTGTAGTGTGCAAGAGCTTGAGATATTCACTTTTCAATCCAGGTTACAAATAATGTGTTGAAGAATCCTTGCAGCTTTGTTGCAAGCATATGATAAGTCACTACAATAGGACCACCCCACATTAATGTCACAAAAGAGTCCGAGGCGTGCGAATGCATTTGCTGGGAGTTTATTCGGAGTCGACAGAACAGGGTCAGAACAATGGCAATGGAAAATGGATACTGAGGGCGAGGCATGAATCAAAGTCGAGGTACACAGGCAAAATATCAAAAAGGCAAGCAGCAGCTAACATACAGGAAATGAGGAGAATGCAAAGATCAAACACGGAGGGGCAAAACACGGAAAAAACACTCGGATTTGGAAAACAGATGTAATCGCAAAACTTTGCAATTGGTATGACAAATAGACTGGTATTTATACAGGAGATAATGAGTGAGACGCCAATGCCGGCTGGAAGGAGCAGCTACCAGACAGTCCCCATGGAGTGGAAAGCGGACATGGACCCGACAGTGAAAATACCTTCCAGGGCGACCCGACAGCGAGGACGCCCATTAGGACAGACCATATGGCGAAGATGCCCACCAGGGCGGACCAGTTAGTGGTCCAACAGTCTTCGTGACCTGTTCTGGGCAGGGAGAGAGTTCGAGAGTGGCCTGAACGGACCGACTCGGAGGCGGTGCAACCATCAGCGGAACCCCTTGAGAGTCTATGACCGGAGTCAACATCTCTGGTAGTCGTGCAACCGCTGATAGACCCTCCATGGTCGGGACTGGACAGATCAAAAGCCCTTGGGCGTGGGCAATTGGATCTGGAGGTTCTGACAGCTCCCTTGGTCGTGAAACCGAGACCAACATTTCTGATGGTTCCTCGGACCATGATTCGGGGCTAGGACCCGATACTTGCGGATTGGGAACCACAAGGATTTCTGACAGCTCTCCTGGCGGTGAAACTGAGTCTAACATTTCTGACAGCTCTTCGGACCGTGAATAGGGGCTAGGACCCGATACTTGTGGATTGGGAACTGCGAGGATCTCTAACGGCTCTCCTGGCTGTGAAACCGAGACCAACATTTCTGACGGTTCCTCGGACCGTGATTCTGGCGGTACTCCTGGCCATGAAACCGGAACTGGATTCTGAGTCGGCTCTCCTGGTTGGGGCTCTAGAACTGGACTGGAGAATAGCTGACTGGAGTTTTTGAAGGAGACCAACAGAGGGTCCGCTAACTTGGCGATCAGTCTTATGTGCTTGTAGGCCCCTGCGTCCTCAGCGACATCATCCTCTATGCCAGGTAGAACAGGCGTGGCAACTAAGCTGGTGGAGGACATGGACTTCTGAGGCATCGTAGACTGTGACTCGGAAGCAGCGGCCATCTTGTGCGAGGACTCGTGAGCGGTGGCCATATTGTGGGAAGTTTGTTTATATCCACATAAATACATTGTGGACTGGAATCCGTGGGTGTCAGGATAGGCGCTCCCGGTTACACGGAACTTGTGCGGCATTCTCCTGGCGGAACAGCGGACAGTGACGATCTTTCACCATGAGCCCTTACCCATCCCAGGCATGAATATAACGCAACCTCCCAGCTCAATCCCCTGGTGTCTGGGAGATCCACTGGGCGATGATAAGTGGCGCCAATGCGGAAGGCTGTGGTCAGTGCTTCGTCACAGAAATCCGTGGTTTTGACCAGTTCAAAAATTCCTCGGTGAACACAAAGGAGGGCAGGTCCCTCTGCACAAGAGTGCCGAAACGCGCAGCAAACGCCATTTCTGGGATCCGCTGTTCAAAGGATTCCCTTCTTGATCGTGGGACTTGAAAACTCCCGCTGGATCCTAGTGTGGCAAAGTTTTGAGTCCAGTACATGAAAGAGAGAACAGTGAGAACAGTCCAGACGAGAGTGATCTCTAGTTAGACGGCAATGCCGGCTGGAAACGTGACAATTAATAGCCTTGTAAAATATGAAATGCATATTGTCATTGGATTTTTTATATTATTTTTTATATATTCATATTTCTGTATTGAATTTCCAGGCTGTATTGACAGCGATGCTGTATCGCACATGCAACATATACAGATATGTTTCCAAGTTGCTTTGTTAAGCTGCCAAAGAGTTTCATTCCTTGCTGCTCGTTTCTGCATGATCAGAAGATAAGAAACGTCAGCCACTTGGAAAAACACAAGGAGCAAAACAGGCGGCAGTGATAAACAATACAACATTGATGGCCAGCACGGCATTCTGTACTCAATCATATGGCGAACTTTTTGACGATCATTTACGGCTTTTCGATTCGATTGCCAATGTTGTAAATTTCCAGCTCAAACTACCCTTATCCAAAATTTCGAAAAATATGTTCTGAAGTAGCCAAGTCATGCATATAAATCTCATCGGGAGTTTAACATTACTTTGAAAGGCATTGCATATGCTGCCAAGCATGAGCACTAGCTAGCGTTGATTTGAATGGCTTTTTTTTTTAGAGCATCTCCAGTTCAGTAATTCTTGTCCAGATGGATTGCTATTTGAAGGGAGTGTACTGTAACTCGATGTGCCAGATCAGAATTTTCTGTAACAAAGGTTAATAATGTCTGTTGGATATCAGTTCTTTTGTCAGGGTGTATTTTTTCCGTACAGTTGGCTTCTGTGTATTCCCCCCTGCTATGTAAAGCTTTTCAAGGAATGCTTCCAGGGAATCTCTCCTGAGATACAGTTGGGGCACTTATCCTCTGTGTTTAGTGCTGAACTAACTGAAAGTAACATACAGAACCTGGCCTGTCAGAGTAACATAGCGGTTTCACTTCACATACACACCGAAGTTTTAATGTAAGCCAAAGGAATGCTTACGTTTGCAGACGAGAGGAAAATGTAGCCTAGTACCTCAGTCCAGCACTCTGGAGGATTGTGAAATAGTGTATTTTTAAACACAAGTGCTCTGGCTGAGGATGGAAAAGTTGCTGCGCCTTATTCACAGCTTCAGAACTGACACCTCAATCAAACACACTGGTTATGGCTCAGCAAAAGCCTTTAAGCTGAAGTCTTCTCTTTTTTAGAGCTACAGTAACACAGTTATGCACACTGTATGCACAACATATGCATTTACACAACATGCACAACACGTTAGCATCATTAATCAGTTATCAATCAATAATTGTGTTCAAATGTATTCTACCAGCCAAAAGGATATTTAATTGTAATATTTAGTAAATCTAAAATGAATATCCACTGTAATTCATACTTCATCATTTAAAGTTACTGATGTAATTTTTTACAATTTTAATTAGATCACAAATAGATCATAAAATGTAAGTCTCTCTTTCATACTCTTGGTTATAATTTTGTGATGTTTAATTATGCAGAATATTCACTAAGCATTTAGAACTACTACATTTATTTTTAATAAATACCTTTATTTTTAATCATTTTTTTGACAATTAAAATAAAGTGCATGCATATTACTAGAATATTCACCATATATAATTAAGCACATGTTAATGCCTTATTCTAAATGACCTTATTCTAGATCCCTAATACCTAACCTAACCAAATAAGCAGCAAATTAAGAACTTATTGAGTTAAAGTTATAGTTACTGTAATAGTTTCCAAGTGTTACCTATTCTAAAGTGTTACCATTATTTATGTTGGAAAGTTTTCAAGAGATTTTTTGCTTTTGCGTCTTTTCTGCATCACTTTAGATCAGTGTCTGCAAAATGCATAAATGTTAATGGACAATCATAACCAGAATTCTGATATCACTCTGTTCCTATCTACAACAAATATCCTCTAGGGAAAGACTTTTTGTCATATCTGTATTGCAGGTACTGCAGAAGGGTAGAAGGTCCCAAAGCGACCGCTGCATCAGAGAGCAGCATGGTATATGTCAGCTGTCGTAGGGCGTTAAGCGACTTGCGGAATGTGATTGAAGTGGTAAGCCTGGCGGCAGACCCGTGTTGAAACCACCTTCCTCTGGCCCTCTGCCAACCCCAGCTGCCAGATCCTACAGGGAGGTACGACCCTGACCCACAAAACCCAAGAATTAAACATCAGTTAGGGTTTCCCACTGAGGTGCGGAGTACTCTTTCAGACATGGTATCTCACACAGTTTGGCGATCCCCCAGACGTATACATAAAATCTGTGATTTACCAGCTTTACCGTGCTTCCCTGTGCATGCGTAATGAGATCACACGGGTGTGCTGCGGTGAACGGATTTGTGTCAGTAATAAGTAGATGCTTTTGGTTGAAATCAGACATTGTGATCGGATACGTCAGTGTTTATGTTCTGATGTGGTATGTACAGTAAGCCTACTGAGGATTGGTGGTGGTGATGCTGATGTTTGATAGCTTAGCTTCAGCAGAAGTTTATCGCATGTTTCTTTTGATAATAATTAACATAAGCATAAGCATCTTCATCAGATGGTAAGAAAAACTCAACTCTAGAAAACTGCCTGCAGTGGAGATTTCTGCGGCTCGTTCGCACATTCCATTCTGATAAAAATGTTTTAGGGAGGACAAATAGAGACACTCGCAAAGAATGAGAGAGTGCCAGGACTGGTGCCGGCGAGAGTCTGGCTGCCTGCCCTCAAAAGCCACACATGAGTGTATTTAATTGCTAGACAGATCTGAATAATTCTTTCATAATCTTAATTTATACAGTTGCGTTAGTAGGGCCATAACATGCTGAAAGAGAGTGTTGGCTATAAAGGCGCAATCGTTCTTTGTAATGGGAAATGCAGTTCTCCCTCAGGGGAAAAAATGCTTTTGTTGTTGTGTTTAAAGGCTTGTTCCTCAATTGATATGTTTTCCCTCAAAATCTTGAGAGCTACACAGGAAACCGCCTTCTAAGGCAACTTCCTAACCTCATAAGTGACTAATTTGGATTTTCTGTCAGCAGCTAAAGACCCAATGTTCTTTGTATTTTTATTTTATTTGACTTTTTTTAAGATTTTTATTTAGTAAAGATGAAATTATAATTCTTTGGCTTCTCCAACTATTTTTATCCTTCATTTATACCATGTAAATATACTGTATATATTTTTGGTCTTTATTTTTATGTCAGGAACAAGTTTTGGACGCATTTTAATGGGGTTGTGGAACAGATTTTCTTTCCTCTTTTGTCGTAGCATTTGAAGTATTATATTTTTACTCCCACCCTCCCCTTCCCTGACCTTTTTTCTGTCAAGGATCTGTGGTATGACCCATCAGTTTTAACAAATTAGTAAATGACTGGGAATGTGGTTGTGTGTTCCACAGTGATCTTAGTTTCCCTCTTAAATGACTGAATCGTTAGAAGGTCAGCCCTCCTAGGGGAACGTCCCTGACCTGTCCCTTGACCCCTGTCAGAAAGATGGCTGTGTCTGACACATCTGCCGCTCTGAAGGAGAGGAAGTCGAAGTCGGCAGACTCCAAGGTGAGAACGCAGGGTACTCGCTCATAACTCATCTGCCAAAATATGTTTCATTTAGTCACTTAGTCTTTCGCTGTTTTTAATAATTGTGTCTTGTTGCATACCTACTGTACAAATCCAGTCCGTATTTTATTGTATGTATATGTAAATCAGTTTATTAAAAGGTAGTTAGGATGTAAAACCTTAAATTCTGTCTTCAATATGTAGTTTTTGTTACCTTTGCTCCTATAAACATGTGTAGCACCGGTAGCTCCAGCCATCTGCTCTGTCCATTAAAGAGGTAGAGATGCCTCTGGCTCCTTGGGTCAGATGGATTTGTCGAGGCTGCTGACTGCAAGATGAGTTTTTTAACTTATTGAATGTTCCACTCTTTACAGCAGAGGGGGCTTGTTTGTGCACATATGTCTGTTCTGTAGCACTGCTGTGATGAATGACTGTCTCTCAAGTGTGCAGTAACTTTTCCCTCATAGAGGGGAGGCTCGCAGCAACGGGGACATGCGCTTCTGACAACAGGGGGTAGTTTTTCTGGAAGAGCTTGCAGGAGAAAAATCTCCAGACCTGCTGGAAAATGTATCCATTCAAGATTCATGCATCTACTTTTTGGACCAAAGCCATTTTCAAATGCAGCTGAATGCCAATGATTGTATTTGCATACACGATCACCAGTTAAGCTTAATTACTGATCAACATGTCTGGGCCTTCAGCTTTTTTGTTTTGATGAGATAAAGGTCATAGATGGTTTTAAGCAAAACCAGTTGGTGAGACTAATGATTGTATGAGCATGTAAACATTTGGAATTGTATGAAAAAAAATTTAATATTATCAATAATTAATCAGTATCATACAAAATGTCAATAAGTTTGGACAAAAGCATCTCCTGAAAGCATGAATACAGTATAATTGTAAATTATAAAATAAAAAATATTATAATATAAAAAATATTGGTGCATTCCTAATCTCCATGCACAAATATGCAATCTAATATCATACTATTAGCTTTCCTACGTATTAATTTACAAACATCATGCCTTGCTGAAAACACCAGTTTGGTGATGGTCTGGTGCAGAAACTGATTTTAGGGATTACTGGTGGGTAAGACTAGGTATAGGTGTAGAGATATGGTCAAGTGTTGTTCCGTGGTCAACAAAACATTTTGACCTAGGAACACATCTAATTCTTCAAAATCAGGACGTGCCCGGTCTGGCACTGGTCTAGTTTGGCAACCGACATAACCTTGCAATCCAAAGTCGGTCAACCGGTCCAATCAGCCTCAAAACCATGATATATACCGGTGACCTGCAATACTGGTGTTTTCAGAAGCAGTGGGGAAACTCAGATGATAGGTTTGTCAGGATATGAGCCATCTGCCTCATCAAGCCCCCTGAGACACACGACCTTTAGACGGTCAATACCAGCCCAGCTGTCCACGGTTACTTAATCGCTTACACGCTCTGCCGGTGATATGACTTCCCCATAGTCATCAATACAAATGCTGTTAATTCCTCCGCTCTGATTGACCATGAGAATAGGCTTCTCTTCTCACAGGAAGCTTCTTAATACTGTGACCTGACAAATCTATTGAGGACCGGAAAAACAAGATTGTACTTGTGCATGTGCGTGTTTGTAAGCCTGGGAACATTCAAAATTTGCTTCCTCTACTTATCCTTTAAACACAATATAACAAATATTTACAAACAAACCTAAACCTTTGCGTGATTTCCTGTCCCATCCGAAACACCACCCACACGCTCACCTTATCAAGCTTTAAAATTGACGCATGAGAACAATGAGGGATTTGGCTTCAGCATGATTTAGAACATTATGATTATACTCCTAATGATTTGGGAAATAATCTACAATGATAATTGCGTCTGGATGGTGGATGTTGTTTTCTTATACTCATAATAATATCTCTACCGATCTGGTTTGGCTTCAGCAGCAAACTCTTTAAGTTCTTCTTATTTATTGGTGCTGTGCTAGAAAAACTCTAGGCTTCAGTGTCTTTTAAATCACGCAAGGAGAATAACCGGGGATGCTTCATCATCTCTGTGGTTTTTAGAGATGGCAATAACAAATCCATGCCCTTCGTTTGTCCTCTATTTCCATTCCTTCTTTCTCCTCCTCTCAAGTCGTAATTGCACTCTGGTGTTCTAAATAAATGGACACACATTCCAGGCATCCCAGTTCGTGAGAGGACAATGTTTTTTCGAGCACAGATCGTGTGAATCCAGTTCATCAGTGTTGTTAAATGCATGTGTC
This sequence comes from Enteromius radiatus, assembly GCA_032357445.1. Taxonomy (NCBI): domain Eukaryota; kingdom Metazoa; phylum Chordata; class Actinopteri; order Cypriniformes; family Cyprinidae; genus Enteromius; species Enteromius radiatus. The sequence continues at coordinate 11,972,215 of JAUCMS010000022.1, read as the reverse complement.
TAACTGAAGCGTATTAGAAAGCGCATTTTGACTTTTATTTTAAAACAAACGTTAAACTGATGTAACAAATGAAGTCTCGATTTAAGTACAGCTAAATATTTTTTTAAAGGCACAAATAAAATAAAAAAATAATTCACCTAAATATCAGATTAATTATATTTAATCACACAGCAAATATAGTTAATTTAGCATAAAATAATATAACTTATTACATTTTGTATTTGAAATGACCTCCAGGCAATGAATTAAATTAAGCATAATTATTATAAAACATCAAGATTGCACAAATGTAATTTTAGCACTATAATTTTCTTGCATAATATGGATTTATTTATTTTAATATAAATTTTAAAAGATAGCATGATAAAAAAAAATCACTTAGTAGCTTATAAAATATGCTGTTTTATATGCAAAATTAAATCAATTAACGTGAGTAATTTATATTTACTTGATTGACAGGCCAGAGTAATGAATTAAAATCTCTCTCTTTCTAATATCTTATTTGGTTTTGTTAGCACTGTAATTTTCTTTTCCTATACTTCAAGCTTTATTCTGAGAAAGAAAAGAACAAACACAATGAGAAATGAAGTCCAGGCTAGCTAAATGTTTTAATTACAGTAATTAGTGTTTGGATGGGTAATTACATGCTTTTCACATTCTTTGTAAAAGTCTCGTATGTCTTCTGTGCCCATGCTGTCATAGCTAGGTCCCAAATGCGACCGCAGACAAAGATACTCTTCAGCCTAAACTAATAAATAACCTCACCACAGGGAAGGAAAGCTGTTTTCTCATATTATTATTATCAAAGAAACAAGTTGTTTTTCTAAGATGTTTACTTGGCTTGTTTATGGCCCAGTCTGGGTGGACTTGAAAAAGGAAGTGCATGTAATTCACTGTGCCAGTATGAGAGATTGGTTCCCTTCCCTTCCTTTGTCCCAGTGTAATAATGGAGTCGAATGGGTGATGTATGGCAGAGCTGTTTTGTTTCCTGTGCCGCCGAGGGCCCACAAACCCACATTCACAGTCTCATACATGAGCTAAGCGTGAATAGTTGATTGATCTGGACAATGATACCCTCAATGAGAGAGAAAGAAAAGGCCTGAAGAGCGGGAGGGAGTCGGTGTACGTCAGAAAAAGAACGAGGGAGGGCTGGAGTCTAGAGGCCCAGACAGGCTAGAACAAGAAAGTAAAGAAAATATCTAATTGGAATCAAGTGTCCTGACAGAGTGCGTGGGCGACTGGATTCCGCAGAGCGTGCTGCTTTTTCTTTGAGGGTAAAGCGTATTAGAAAATCCCCTCCATAACAATTCTTTATTTTTGGGGTGGTGTGTTAAACTTGTATAGACAGAATGCCAGGGGTGCGGCTTTAAAACACAACTACAGATTTCCAGAGACACCCTCGTCTGATGACTTCAGCCTCTTAACTGGAGCACAGATTCTGGAGCGTGTGCATGTTTGTGAAGGCTTTCTGGAAGACCGGCTTTCATGCGGTCCACATGCATCGATTTACCCTGCGGTCTCTGGGGCTGTATCAGTTTACCTTAATTAAATATGCAATTTTCAAGAATGTTAATTGCTGTGCTGTGTGTGTGTGTGTGAGAGCTTTGTGACGTGCCTTGGATTGATGTGTGGCTAGAGGCTATACATCAAGGTTGTTTTTTTAAAAAGATTTTGTAGGATATAGGGAAGGTTGGATTGTATAGGGTGTTGTCTTGTGACAGGGAAATGGATCTATAACTGGTTTAACCGTAGATCACATTAAGATAAAGTATTCTGCGTTAAAGTACTTCTTCCTATCCTGATTTACAAACAGGTAGTCATTTGTTGCTTGACCTCCTGAGGAGTGTAAACACTGACATTTGCAACCTTGTTGTGTTTGTTTTAGTAGTCTGACTTGTGCTCAATTAATGGCAATAAAACTACTTGTTTGTCTGAAAAATTTTAATTACATTTTTTAGGGCTATTCACCCTAGGGCTCGGCGGCCCTTCTAGCCCTGAGTTTCATCCCCCAGCAGCACGCCAAACAAGCTTTGCTTAATTTGCATGCCGACAAGCACAAACTCGTGAAATTGTGCTACTACTACTACTACTAATTATTATCATCAGTCCTGCATTTTTGCTATTTTTTTAATGCTGATAACAATATTATGAAAAAAAAATTTTAAATAATGACATGACATGTTAGACTTAAATTTATTATTATCATCATCATCATCCTCATCATTTTATATTATCATCATTTTTAAATTAAATTGTTAATTTTTTGCTACAAAAAAAATCTATATGTTTATTTTTTAAAAAATGAACTATTATTATTGTGATTTATTTTATATTTTTGGTAGTGCTGGGCAATGATTAATCGCGATTAATCGCATCCAAAATAAAAGTTTTTCTTTACATAATATATTTGTATA
>JAUCMS010000022.1:11955988-11968679 GCA_032357445.1 Enteromius radiatus | reverse complement strand
TTTTTTGCTACAAAAAAAATCTATATGTTTATTTTTTAAAAAATGAACTATTATTATTGTGATTTATTTTATATTTTGGGAGATTTCAAAAAGGTCTTTCATATACTTCTCTTTCTTTGCACTGGGGAGCAGGTGGTATTCACTGTTTCAGGAGATGGACTAGTGAAAAAGCTTCTCATGTTACTGTATGTTTCGCTTTCATGTGCTTTTTCAAGTACTTTAGTGAAATCAGATATTAGGGATCAAGAATCAGGAAAGTCATATTTATTTGATTTCCTGTTGATGAGCCTGTTAGTGGATCACTGTCTGCACGTTTAAAGCAACGCTGTGTAACCACCTCTGGCTTATTGGGAAATGCCTGACTGATTTTTGAATATCAAAAGAATGAAAAACAATGCACTGCTGGAACATGTGGAAGGTGCCATTTGTTGTGAAAGCTGTTGGTAGATTTATAATACTCCCCTAGCTCTCTAGCATCCAAATAGATGCTTTCATTTAAAACTGTAGCAAATTGTACCTGCAGAAACATACTTGACGGTTTTCAGAAATGTATTTACAGTCACAAAATTAGATTACATGAATAGATTTGTGATGTAGTGTTATAAAGATGTTGCATTATTTGGAAATGCTGTTCAGCTGTGTTGCATTCTAGACTTTTATGGCAGTGCTTGTCATTTCCTGCAATGACATCAGAGTTTCAGTTCGTCCTTGGTGGCACATTTTCTTATCTCCAAACAAGCTTGTGTGGTGCAAATGCAGGATCCTCCAGAACATTGATGAGACCCCCCACACATAAAGAGGCCCACCCGTACGACAGGATGAAGGTGACAGAGCCGTTTTCTGTTTCTATAAATGAACTTCAAACCTCTCAGTTCGTGTTGCACTCAGTGATTTGGTTATTAGAACAATGTAGAAGCAGAAGATCATCCAAGACATGTAAAAACACCTGCTTCCAATGATTCATGCCTTTAAGGCTAGTCCTCATGTTACCTTAGCAATGTACAGTACATGTACACACGACTCAGGCATAGCAGAGAGCGTTTCTCCCGCAGTCATTTGTTTCAATTAGCGTGAAGCTCTAATGCAGACCACATGCATCAGGGCTGTGTAACGAGGTGACTGAGGGACTGTCTGGCTTTGCCACTCCTCTGCAGTCACATCTGGGGACCTTTTTTTGCCCCCGGCTTCAAGTGCCACGCTTCTTATGCCCGCAAACTTTGCCATAATGCAGCTAGCTATTTGATAGAGCACTAAAACATGCTATGAAATTCTCCGTTTGTGCTTTTATTCAGTGGCTTATCGGGACAAAGCATTGTAAAGCAGCAGACGGGGTTTGTGTGTCCGTTGGAAACAGGAAAAACACATGTAGCTTAACTTCTCCGCTTTTATTTCACGTCTCCCATTCTTATAATTAGTCTCTGGAAACACCCTCACACTTTCAATAAAGTCCAAAAGTGGGGATAAAAGGATGAGGTCACTGGATAGAAAGCGATGACAATATCTTTCTGAGGAATTAAAGGGTTATTTGTAGACGTTGTGGTGTCATAAAAAGAAAGCGGTTTGCGTGGAGAGACTCAAGCGCTAAAGCTGATGTTCTCAAGTGCTCAGAGTTTGATTTTCCTGTCTGATGTGACTGAATGTCTAGTGACATGTCTACAATTCATAAGCTAGTGCTCATGGGATTAATGTGGAACATGCTATGCAGAGGCATGACAAATGCCTTCAAAGAATATTCTGTATTTCACTACAATGTTTTTAGCTATGTGACTTGCAATTCTAATTAAAGCTTCTTTTTTTATCGAGTATTAACACAGTACACACACATAAACTTTTATTTTGAATGTGATTTATCATTCCCCATGCAGCGCTAATCAAAAGTGCTAGTAATGATATTTATGTTACAAAATATTTCTATTTCAAATTTCCATTCATCAGTAAATCCTGATAAAAGTGTCAAAGGTTCCATTTTGACTATGTAATTAGAGAGGGAATCACTAGAGAACCCATGATATGATATTATCACAAATCTTAAGCCACAATGTGTAATTGCAATTTAGTAATATGCTGAGTATTGCATTAACATACATTGCATGAAATGTTTGTGATCCAGTCTAAAATAAATATTTCAAATTATGACCAGATAGTCATAGTATAGTCAAATTATTTGCAGTACCTGCCCTAAAAAAAAGATATTGATGCAATATCTCAAAAACAAAATATTGCAATACTTTGCTTTAAATGTTCCCCCGCCAGCCACCCCTAATATATAATAGTTATTAATAATATTATGTAGCATGTAGTGTGAAAACCTTTTTTCGCTAATATATTCAACTGTGCACTTTAAGTGCTTGGGCCTTTGGGCCATGTTTCTGAGACTTGGGGCATATGGGTTCATGGAGTGAGTAGGTTCAAGCTGCAGACCCTCCAGTGTGTGTGTGTGTAATGTAATTGATTGAAAGATTTGGAAAATTCCAAAAATTTGGGCTTGACATAAATTCATTTTATTGAAATTGATTCCAAGATCCTCCCACTGACAGAGAACGTCAAGGGAGGTAGATTCGCTGTCTTTGCATTGATCTAGTAGTTTAGGAGGACTGACTATCGTAGCGTGCATCAATGCAGAGCCCCGCGAACAGGCCCCAGTCACATGAGGCCCAGAAATGTTCAACTGCCTCCTCTAGCTGTCATTGTTTGCTCTGGATTGAGTTACACTGTCCCTCAGGCGGGTGTGCATGTTACTGTTGGTCTCTGATCCTAATGGACGATTTCCACTCTTACTGGAGGCAGGACATGCTCACACATACACGCTCACACACTTACATACATACACAAACACAGGTTCAGCGAGTTGCTCTATGCCCCTAACCCCGACCAGATGTGATATCCAAACAATGCCTTGGAAAAGTTAAAAATAGTTTGAGTGGCAGCTTACCCTTATTTATTTACAATCCACTTCCTATAGAATAAGAAATAATGTAAATAACTAGACCCTGTGGGTGGTTAACTGAGTATTACATGCATTGCTAAACTGATTAAACAAAGTTAGCATGTAGTATTAGCATGCTAAAGTGTTCTAAGCTGCTTTTAACATGCTGTTATGATTTTTTAAGGGGGCTGTGGTATTCTGAATGCTTTTTTAGTGTGCTGCATGTGTTGATGTGGTGGTCTAAATGTTTTTTTGCATGTTGATATGCAGATCCTATGGTCTACGGAATGTTTTTGTGTATGTATTCTATATGGATGCTGTGGCATTGACAGATTTCTATAGACATTTAATAGCTTTACTGAGGCAAATGCAACATTAAGTGTCATTGTTTACAAGCTGTTGTATTGACTTCTTTCCAAGGTTGAATTATTTGATCAAATTGAAATTTGAAAGGTTAAAAGATTAAAAGTGCCAAGTTTATAGTGATTTTTGCCAGGTACACTACAAATAGTGTATAATGAAGCTTTTTTTGCACATCAACAGAAAACAGAATTTAGTCTCCTTAAAGGGATAGCTCACCTAGTATATGTTGTTTTTCTTTCAGATGAAAACAATCAGTTAAATTAATAATTATATAGCTCTCTATACATTATTATATAATAGTTATGCTATTATGTAAATTCATACTTACAATAATTAGCGAAAGCTAGAGAGTACAGTTTATAAAGTACTTTTTATGATGGATGGATGCACTTTATTGCACTTCAAAATATCAACTGTCAATTACAAAGCCTGCAAGAGCCAGGACACATTTTAATATAACTGTATTCATCTGTGAGAAGGAAGTCATATACGCTTATGGAAAGCATGGGGTCATTTTCATTTTTGTGTAAACTATCCCTTTTAGTTCTGAACCTTTTCTTACAATCAACTGCAAGCTCACATTTATGCACTGTACACGTCTGGATATATGCCTGTATCCAATCAAAAACTGATCAACAGAACAACTTGAGCATACTTTTTTTTTCTTTCACTTGGATGCATGTCATGAAAAAAAAAATAATCTGGTGACTACTTACATTGTGACTTTGAACTTTGGTGGTTAACTTGGCCCACATTATTGGACATAAATGATATCTCAAATTGTACTATTGCTTTTCTGTGTGGCTGGATTTGTGATTTATCAAAACAGTAACATAAGGGAATCATAGACCAATGGCAAATTAGCATTAGAGCACAATTCCACACAAGTGCAGATGGGAGGTGAAATTCTGTGGGTGATTTACTAACAACGCGTATATTAAAGAACAGCCAGATCAACACTCACCTTTCCATAATGGCCAGCACAATATATGAAGAACAGCCTAAATTACACATTTTTTGGGGGGGATGTAAAATAAATCGCATTGTGTGATTCATTTTAATACTCTAATCCCAGAAATGTTCAGTCTGCAAGGGAAACAATTGAATATTCAATAATATCAGATACAAAATAATGGTGTCCATGGCGTTTCAGTTCAAATTCTTCACCAAGCGTCTTTAGTTAATCCTGACACTACTATTCTAACACCAAAAGACAGTCTGCGCTGGTGCAAGTTGTTAGAAAATCTGGCCTATACAGTATATAATATCATCATAAAAGCATTATGATACTGGGTTGGGCTCATCTGTAACCTAGCAAATATTCAGAACAGCTAAACAACTAGAGCAGGGTTAACAATATTTATGAATCAATTTGAAATCAATACTGATCTTGATATCGATATTGATTCTTTCAGGGGTCATATGATGCGATTTCAAATTTCTCCTTTCTCTCCGGAGAGCTACAACCTGTGAGTGCATAACTCCATAAATAGAAAACAGTGATCAAGTTGTATTTACAGCACTTCTCCAGAACTATTTAAACGTGAGTTTTGAGCAGTTACAGTGCTTGTTGTTTGTCATTTCTCCGATCACAAATGTAGATATGGTGTTATGTTTACAAGGCGCAATGCAACGCAACACGTAAAAAGACAGTACTAAATCTCCCTACTGGATGCAACAAATGCCTCGTTTGTAATGTGTTTTATCTTTTTGGTGTCATAGTGCCGGGACACAGCATCACGTTATGGTAAGGGGCGTAACATTTCCATCACAAGCTTGCGGTATGTACAGTATGTGGAAAATAATGTGCTTTTTGCACCTTACACGCAAACACATTGCAACAAAATTTTATTTTTAGCAACATCATATGACCCTTTTATAATTAGAGAAGTCAGGCATTCATTCACCAGAGAAAAAATTATTTCACAAGAAGTTCAGGTTATGACATTTTGATAAAAAATGATAAGGTCCAAAAATGAAAGAATTAAACTGCCTTTAGAAAATAGATGGTTTGAATTTCCATTTCCTGCCAACTTTAATACTGTGATTTAGGGATTTGAACTCCTAACTGTAAATATGAGTGATACTGTAGTAATGGCAAAAACCACTTATATGAAATATAGCACTCTCCTAAATGGGAAATGTGTAAACAACTCTTTTTCCAAAGAATAACAAGCATGTGTTGCATACAGATGATACAGCCATCAAATCTAATTTTCTTGTATTTTGTCATGCAAATTCACAATATAACGACTACATACAACGTTGTTATCGTGTGCCACTAGATATGAGTTCATTAGGTCCAGCAATGAATGAAAACAGTTGCTTTTTATTGAAGTTGCAAGCTCACTGCTCAAGCTCAGTGCCAAGCACATTAGGTTTTAGTGGCTGTTATATGACATTTTCATCCAAGAAAAAGCATATGAATCATGCCTTTTAAGCTTCCATTTCTGCTTGAGTGGTGCAGCTATAGTGTGGTCTGCGGATGCACAGTGTGCCCTCATGAAGGTGCAAGTATGTTGTTTCCCCCTCTCTAGGCTGTGTGGGATTTGCACCATGGTGAGCGTGTCATAACAGATTTGGGCGAACACTTCCTGGCGTGTCGTGTCTCAATACAAAGAGAGCAGCGTCTGCAGATGTGCTGTATGTGTATGTTTGTGCCTACGTTTAAGGAACCTCCCCAAGTCTCCACCCACGCTCACTTTTTCCCAGAACACCACCCAGAAACAACCAGGTGTGTGTCTGAGTGTGATATCTCACGATGAGTTAATGTCATGCTGTAGATTAGATCTGCATTTTTTGTGTATTACTATTAGGACTATTTTTTGATATTCCAAACGTAACATAATAAAACGATGAAAGAGCAATAACAATAATTGAAAATGTATTGATGATAATAATAATAATAGTAACAATATTAACAATAATAAAAACAATATCAACAATAACAGCTTATTATTTATAAATTAATTGATTCATTTTTATTGCTCCTTCAGAAAGGCACCTTCTGTTTCAATAATAATAATAATAATAATAATAATTATGACAATAATTAATAATAATAGTAATTATTATTATGGTGTGTGTTATTGTTATTATCAAATTATAAATAATAATAATAATATAGAAATAAGATATATATATATATATATATATTATTGATAAATACTAATTAGTCAGATGGGAAACTATGAGATTAATTATGATTATTGTATTCTAAATTTTATATATATATATATTTGCATATAATATGTGAAAAAAAAATATTATTTGTCTTTATAATAAATTATTATTAAACTTGTTTCTAAAGGCGCTGAAATGGGCCTTTATAAAGGAAATGTATATCCATCATAATATTTAAGAAGGGCTCCCGTAGAGAGACATCATTGTATCTGTGGCTCTGTGGCTTCAAAAAGTTTAAAGACCCTTGTTTCAGGCAACCCAGTTACACCTCCCCACCTTTTCCTAGAAATGTTTTCCCACTTGTGTTAATCTGAGTGCTTGTTGATACAAATAATTACAGTCTCCCTCTCAGGAGTGCTTCAGTTAGCCTAAACAAATACCTGGTCTGCGGTTCTCGAGATACGTCTGCTTATGTACAATACACCTCTTAAGACATCTGTTACGAGTCCAGCCTTGTACACAGCGCTGAGAAGCTTCCTGTTGCTTACACTGTGTTTACACTACAGCTCACCGAAGGAGGGGAATATCCCGTCACTGCATGCTTTCTCACATCCATCTCCCTCTTTCTCTCATTCAAGGGTTCATTCCAAGGGTCTAAACAACAGCAGAAACCCGAGAAATGACCCGTGAAAACTCCTTCGTTTTGCCCTGTGCTGGAGCTAACAGAGGCTTTGATGGAAGTCCTTTCCCTGTCACCTGGAGAGAGACTGATCCACTCTGTCTATATGGCACTTAACCGTGGCCCTCAGACAAACACAGAAGGTGCAGTGTGGACACGGAACATCCGTCATGGCCGACTAGCGGAAAATAGACCCCTCAAGCCCTATTACTCTCTCCTCTGTCAGGAAGGAGTTAACCCCGCGAACACTGAACATTAGGGGCAAATGTTAACAGAGCATGTAATTAATGTCATGAGTCCCCTTGACCAATGGGGCGGACTCACGCTGTCTGTTCTCAACTAGCCAACAGGATCAGAGCGTGCAGGAATTCATTCAGATCTCTTAATCAATAAGTAACCCTTATCAAAGGCAGATTGTATCTTACCTGATGTTTCAGAGAAAGCAAACTGGCTTAGCAGCTGTGGCAGAGCACCTTCCGCTTCCAATCATTTTTACATGCAAGAAAACACATGCAACGCAGAAGAACTCACGATATAGAGAAACTGAATCAAATTAAGCATCAAAGTTGAGCTGTTGTAGTATTGGGTATTTAGTTATTTAGTGCAGAATTCACAGTTCTTTTAGAGCAGGTTAAGAGTGTTCATCAGGGTATGTAATTATGATCAAGCAAAAACATGATGTGCCATAAACATGGAAAGAGCAGCCACAATCTGGCCGCGGGCATCGTAGAAACATCTGTCTGGTCCGCAAATGGAAAAATCATTATGCAGCACATTCCAGGAATTTAGTAAAGCATTCCTTTTACAGTAATTGTAGTGATGGCAGGATTGGACAGAATTTGGAATTTAAGAATTGCCTTTTTTTTTTTTTTTATAAATAGGAATATGAATTAGAATTGGCCACACTGTAATATAATACATTTGTGAAATTCAATTCAATATTGGGAAATATGTAAATGGGAATATTAATGTTTCATTTGAAAGAGTGCGTGTCCAATTTTTTTTAAACACACTTCAAGAATTTTTAAACTTAAACCTCAAGAACTGTTCAACTTTTAAACTAAACCTAGTGCCAAACAAAGTTGTCAAGCCAACATTTAGAGCTTGTCCACACAAACTTGCCTTTGTCTTCAAATTACACTTCGAATTTGATTTAATTCACTTCAAGAACACTTACACTTTTGAGATTCAGCTAAATGTAATTTTACTTCAAATTTTTAGTATAAATGTAATTTAAATGGAAATATGTATATAATGTTGTTATAATAACTTTTTTTTTAAGTTAGATTTATTATTAATTTATTGTTATTTAACATATAAGAATTAATCAAAGAAGCATTTGAATTTGATTGTGGTGTTAGGACATTAGAGAATGTAGTGCAAAGCAAACAAACACAGGTAATTGTTCTTCATTTCTTTTTCTAAAAGAGCATCAAAACTGTGACATACTCAGAAAACATCTTGGACGAGATCTGCAGGTAATTGACATGGTTTCATGACATCTAAAGTTTCCTGGGTCTAACCCAAACACTGATAGCGATCACAAATATGATCACATTGTTGTATTGTTCCATGCGCTGTTTTTCCTCTCTGAGCGCTGTCTCACTGTGTGGCACCAGTCACACGCACAGATGCTGGGCTTTATCATTCATTTCCCAGACCCTCTGGCACACAAGGTCAGCTACACCAGCCCAGTATTTCATTCTCCATTCTCTAAGATGTCTGGATAATGTATTTAAATAGCTGACGTGCTAGCCTGAGGTTTACTGATAGACGTATCAGGGAATGCTTAAAATATGTCCACATGTTTTATCTTTAGGGGTGAAGCTGGAACAAATTCTCATTCCTTGTGGCAGACCTGAAGTTCTGAAGTTGAGATTTTATTGATGAATTCACAAAGCATACCGAGAGCTTATCACTGCAAGCGTTGGATTTGGCATTGGTTACAAATCCTTGATTTTCCCCCTTATGTTTCCTTTCATTCCCACCTATTTTCCATTCACATCCATCTCTGGATGCTGTGGCTGTGGAAATATTCATCTCGGACCAACCGCTAATCAGCATTGCTTATTAAACTAGAAATATAGTTTTCTCCACCTCTGGGAAATATCAGTTTTGGGGAATGCATTTCCCCAATGTTTGTTCCTTTGAAAGGAGATTGTATCACATGGAATTACATTTTGACTTTGATATAGCCCTACTATGAAAAAGAGCTTTTATTGAAAATAATCAGTTTAAAGTTAATGTTGCCAACGACCAGAATAACTATGATAACAGTTAAATGCTGGGAGATTTATCAAATCTTGTGTTGTTTCTGGCTGCGTGTAGCACCTACAGCTCTGTGAATTCTTCTGATGATCCTAAAGTAAAAAAAAACAAGGTTTTTTTTTGTACTAAAAAACATTTATGATTGAGGTCTGGTCAAACTTTATATTAGGTGACCTTAACTCATTGTGTTTATATTGAATTGCAAAACACTTTTGCTGCTATTGAGGTGGGATATGGGTAAGGTTAGGGACAGGTTTGGTAGTTTGGGTAGGTGTAAGGGTGGGTTAAGGTTTATGGAATGCGTCAACAGTGTAATTCTAAATGTAATTACAGAAATTAGTTACAAATGCAATTGCATAAAGACATTTTTAAAAATATAAGTACAATGTAAAAACGCGTACATAAAATAAGTGCATTTTACCAAATGATTAATTTAAATTAAGGCCACCTAATATACTGTAAAGTGGGACCCAATGTCCTTCCAGGAATGGTGGATGAATATATATATATATATATGTATATATATTTATACTACCATTCTGGGCTTATTTTTTTTAAAGAAACGAATGCTTCTAATCAGAAAGGATGCATTAAATTGACCCAGTCACTGTCCATATAGAGACTCTCCACGTCTCTCACATGTCACCATCCAGCAGTGATGACGAAAGACTCTTGACTCTCTTGTCAATGGTGGTTAGTGGCCCTACCGCATGAGAGCATTCCTCAAACCCTGCAGTCCCACCACAAGCTCATATTTACTGCGTGTGGTAGAAGCTCCACACTGGAACCACAGAAAACACATGACCCAAACATAAACTGCGTACACAGATGCACAAACACACACACAATATATGCAAAGACTCACCATCGATAGAGTCTATCATCACACTAACAACATGCAAATTGTCTTTCTGTTTTAATCTTTCTTTTTGTCTTTTTCCAAACAGACAACCCAAACCAGACCATATGGTAGAAGACTAGAGGTTTCAACATTCTCAATGCTAATGCAAACGGATTTGTGGTTTTGCAGTGTGTGAGAATAAAGATATAGATACTACATCTGCAATCTCGAACTCTGGGCTTCATGTGGCTGACACGATCCAAAAGCAAAGCTGCTTTTTGCTTGTAGCTTCTGTACTGTGATCAAAATGACATTGATGACCTTGTCATGTGAAATTAGTACAAATCCTGTTCTTAGGAAATTTAATTGACCCTGGTTTAATTGGGTTAATCGCTTTCACAGAAAATTTCCTCTCCTTTACGATGGCTGTTGGCCGTGTTATGAGATGGACATCCTTTCACATAGAGCTTTCCTTCATATAGACTTCCCATTAGCAGCCAGTAATAAGTGTGGGGAGTCGTTCCTTTGATTGTGAAGTGTCTCAGTAGTTTTAGTGGTACTTGGCTATTATCATTCTCCGAGGTAACACGCAAAAGCCCCTTTTATGTCTTCCCTGAACTTTGGCCAGCTGGATGTGTTTAGGAGGGTTATAATGTAACAAAGGTTCAAAAGACTTCACTACCTTCCATTTACCTCTCCTGCCGTTCATGTTGTGTTGCTTTAATATGCTTCCATAGGGGTCTGGCTCTTATAAAAGCCAGATGGGGAAAGAAAAGAGAGTGGGGAAAGTGGAGATGAGAGGGAAAATGAACATGGTTAAGAGTGAGATCTTCAGTGAGGAAGATGGAGATTTTGTAGTGTCAAAATGAGATGAAGTCAATGGGAATTTTCAGTCATGTTTAAAACTGTAACTAAAAATGTGTACTAATCAGGCACGGAAAGCAGTTTTCTCTGTGGAAAGCCAAGTTTCTTGGCGACAAGTTAAATTGAACTTTGCAGCTCTTTTGGTTACTCTTTCTGTGTTTTCAAGTCCTAATTTGTTACAGTTTTTGTGCTAGTTTACAAGTAAGCGTGCTTCATTTAAAGTGAAGGTTGTTGCCTTGGTCCAATGTTGTTGTCTTCTTAAGTGATGCACTTAACCCTAGGAAGAACCCCACTTTGGAGGAACAGTTCTGTGATTAGTCCAATGTAACCACCTCCCTGCAATCATGTTAGTAAATAATGTTCTCATGAGCAATTGCGTCACTGAAACCAGATTTCCATGGATACATGGTGGGATACTGTAAAATTTTACAGAGGTCTGGTGGTGTGACATGGGCGAGCCTGTACCTTACCTCCATTATAAAACTCTGGACCAGGCTGCCTTTGTATAAAAGAGTCGTAAATAAATAAAAAAACCTCAATTCCTTCCCCATCAACGAACAGCAAGCCTGCAAGGATAAGTAAAAAAAAAACTGGGAGAGGGAAGTCAGATATGAAACACACTGGCTCCCAGAGCACTTTACTGGAACCACTAATACTCGCTGGCCCTCCAACGCAGCCTAGTGTTTCAGCCAAAACCCTACTCTGAGGCAAAGAGGGCCACCAATACAGTCATTATAACAATTCAGTTTCTCTTTTTCCTGGTTTTCAGGCAAACAGGGTTATGTCATTCAGACTGAGAGGCCCCACTGCGCTGCTAAGAAGGTTATGTTATTCTACATGTTATTCTACATGTAGTTACAAATGTTGTTGACATGAGTAGATCTGGCAACCACTTCCACTAGTTGGTCTTTCAACCAACTGTGGATGTTCTTGAAATGTTCAGAGGCACACTCGATGTGTTCTTGACTATTTTTAAAGGGTTAGTCATCTCTTACTTGCTGTTGTTCCAAACCCGTATGACCTTCTGTCTTCTAATGATGTTACAATACCAAAGTTTCAGTAGTTACCAGTCGGCCTACTCTATAAAATTTGAGCATACCATAGTAAAAAATCAGGAAAAAATATATTTTACTCCTAAAAGGTGTGTCTTGGTACTTTTGAAAGGGTACCACGACAGCTTTTGTACCTACTGTATGATTTATATATATTTTTTGAAAATAAGAAATATTAAATTAGTTATTTATTAATGGTAATAGGAATTAAATACATGAACAAAACATTAGCATTCAGCTTTCACTATTACATCTATTTTTACTGTACGCACATTTGTAACTGCCAAATATTTGTATTGTGTTTAGCAACATGTAAAATATGACTTTTGTTCTTACTTTGAATGGGAGTTAATCACTGAAGCTGTCAGTCACTTTAGTTTAGTGTGAGCTTACTCTTGTAAAAACTTGTTATAATCAATGAAGCATGCCAAACTTAACAAACTTGCGTCAGTGCTTTGAGTGTTATTATTTAAACACATCTTATTGGCCATTGCAATGTGTAACATGCGTGCTGGGGAATGACACAGAGAGTGACGTAGTTTGATTCGCAAACAATCATCTTTACTAAATCCAGA